>CM068966.1:69802265-69817815 GCA_035128595.1 Eptatretus atami | reverse complement strand
AACAGAGAGAGATAGTTGGTCCTTTGTATTAAAACTTGATACAGGTGTAAGTTTTAAGATGAACATTCAGACATCACATTGAGGAGGCCTTTTGGAGGTGATTTGAATTACTGTGAAAAACCTATCTGTTGCTGCTTATGATGTGCGGGTGATCTCAGAACCTTTGAAGGGGGTTTGAGGGATGGAGTGGGGTTGCGTGTGCAGTGGCTGTCGCACTAGACAATTACGCGCCGTGTATGGTCGGATCTGTGACGTAAAGTGAGTCACCAACGCTGGTGATTACATTCCCATGGAGCCCACATTAGACGTGATCATTACAATCTCTGTCAGACATGCTTTTTTTCGAACGTCCGTCATGTTCTGGGCATTGTTTGCATAACCCCAGCCAGGTAATGGTACATCGTCTAATGAAACTTGGAGGTAGTTGTCAATGTCGTACATGATTGCGCAACATCTGTTCTGCCTAACGGACTCTGCTGCTAGTGGGGTAGTGATAGGGGGATGTTGGTTGTGTTTGGGGCGAGTTGGTTGGTTGGGGTGGAGTTGGGTTGTTTGGGGGGAGTTGGGTTGTGTTTGGGGGTGGATTGGGTTGTGTTTGGGGTGGAGTTGGTTGTGTTTGGGGGGCGGAGTTGGTTGTGTTTGGGGGCGGAGTTGGGTTGTGTTTGGGGGTGGAGTTGGGTTTGTGTTTGGGGTGGAGTTGGGATGTGTTTGGGGGTGGAGTTGGGTTGTGTTGGGGTGAGTTGGGTTGTGTTGGGGTGGAGTTGGGTTGTGTTTGGGGGTGGAGTTGGGTTTGTGTTTGGGGGTGGAGTTGGGTTGTTTTGGGGGTGGAGTTGGGTTGTGTTTTGGGGGTGGAGTTGGGTTGTGTTTGGTGGGTTGGGTTGTGTTGGGGGAGTTGGGTTGTGTTTGGGGGGAGTTGGTTGTTTTGTGGGCGGAGTTGGGTTATATTGTGGGCAGAGTTTGCTTGTGTTTGTGGCGGAGTTGGTTATTTGTGGGCGGAGTTGGGTTATATTTGTGGGCGGAGTTTTGTGTGTTTGTGGGCGGAGTTTGGTTGTGTTTGTGGGTTGGTTTGGTTTATTTGTGGGCGGAGTTTGGTTGTGTTTGTGGTGGAGTTTGGTTATGTTTGTGGGCGGAGTTTGGTTGTGTTTGTGGGTGGAGTTTGTTGTGGTTTGTGGGTTGAGTTTGGTATTATTTGTGGGCGGAGTTTGGTTGTGTTTGTGGGTGGAGTTTGGTTATGTTTGTGGGCGGAGTTTGGTTGTGTTTGTGGGTGGAGTTTGGTTATATTTGTGGGCGGAGTTTGGTTATGTTTGTGGGGTGGAGTTTGGTTATGTTTGTGGCGGAGTTTGGTTATGTTTGTGGGCGGAGTTGGGTTTGTATTTGTGGGCGGAGTTGGGTTATATTTGTGGGGGAGTTTGGTTGTGTTTGTGGGTGAGTTTGGTTGTGTTGTGGGTTGAGTTTGGTTATATTTGTGGGGGAGTTTGTTGTGTTTGTGGGTGGAGTTTGGTTATGTTTGTGGGCGGAGTTTGGTTGTGTTTGTGGGTGGAGTTTGGTTATGTTTGTGGGCGGAGTTTGTTTATATTTGTGGGCGGAGTTTGGTTGTGTTTGTGGGTGGAGTTGGGTTTATTTGTGGGCGGAGTTTGGTTGTGTTTGTGGGTGGAGTTTGGTTGTTTGTGGGTTGAGTTGGTTATATTTGTGGGCGGAGTTTGGTTGTGTTTGTGGGTGGAGTTTGGTTATGTTTGTGGGCGGAGTTTGGTTGTGTTTGTGGGTGGAGTTTGGTTATATTTGTGGGCGGAGTTTGGTTATGTTTGTGGGTGGAGTTTGGTTATGTTGGGTGGGCGGAGTTTGGTTTTGTTTGTGGGCGGAGTTGGTTGTATTTGTGGGCGGAGTTGGGTTATATTTGTGGGCGGAGTTTGGTTGTGTTTTGTGGGTGGAGTTTGGGTTGTGTTGGGGGTGGAGTTTGGTTATGTTTGTGGGCGGAGTTTGGGTTAATTTGTGGGTGGAGTTGGTTGTGTTTGGGGGTGGAGTTGGGTTGTGTTTGGGGGTGGAGTTGGGTTGTGTTTGGGGGTGGAGTTGGGTTGTGTTTGGGGGTGGAGTTGGGTTGTGTTTGGGGGTGGAGTTGGGTTGTGTTTGGGGCGGAGTTGGGTTGTGTTTGGGGGTGGAGTTGGGTTGTGTTTGGGGGTGGAGTTGGGTGTGTTGGGGGGGAGTTGGGTTGTGTTTGGGGGTGGAGTTGGGTTGTGTTTGGGGGGGAGTTGGTTGTGTTTGGGGGTGGAGTTGGGTTGTGTTTGGGTGGAGTTGGGTTGTGTTTGGGGTGGTGGTTGTGTTTGGGGTGAGTTTGGGTTGTGTTTGGGGTGGAGTTGGGTTGTGTTTGGGGTGGAGTTGGGTTGTGTTTGGGGGTGGAGTTTGGGTTGTGTTTGGGGTGGAGTTGGGTTGTGTTGGGGGTGGAGGGGGTTGTGTTTGGGGGCGGAGTTGGTTGTGTTGGGGTGAGTTGGGTTGTGTTTGGGGGTGGAGTTGGGTTGTGTTTGGGGTGGAGTGGGTTGTGTTTGGGGTGGAGTTGGGTTGGTGTTTGGTGGAGTTGGGTTGTGTTTGGGCGGAGTTTGGGTTGTGTTTGGGGGTGAGTTGGGTTGTGTTGGGGTGGAGTTGGGTTGTGTTGTGGGCGGAGTTGGGTTATATTTGTGGCGAGTTTGCTTGTGTTTGTGGGCGGAGTTGGGTTATATTGTGGGCGGAGTTTGGTTGGGTTTGTGGGCGGAGTTTGGTTGTGTTTGTGGGTGGAGTTTGGTTGGTTTGTGGTGGAGTTTGGTTATATTTGTGGGCGGAGTTTGGTTGTGTTTGTGGGTGGAGTTTGGTTATGTTTGTGGGCGGAGTTTGGTTGTGTTTTGTGGTGGAGTTTGGTTATATTTGTGGGCGGAGTTTGGTTATGTTTGTGTGGATTTGGTTATGTTTGTGGGCGGAGTTGGGTTGTATTTGTGGGCGGAGTTTGGTTATATTTGTGGGCGGAGTTTGGTTGTGTTTGTGGGTGGAGTTTGGTTGTTTGTGGATGGAGTTTGGTTATATTTGTGGGTGGAGTTTGGTTGTTTGTGGATGGAGTTTGGTTGTGTTGTGGGCGGAGTTTGGTTATATTTGTGGCGGAGTTTGGTTGTGTTTGTGGGTGGCGTTTGGTTATATTTGTGGGCGGAGTTTGGTTGTGTTTGTGGCGGAGTTGGGTTATGTTTGTGGGCGGAGGTTGGTTGTGCTTTGGGCGGAGTTGGGTTGTATTGTGGGCGGAGTTTGGTTATATTTGTGGCGGAGTTTGGTTGTGTTTGTGGGCGGAGTTGGGTTGTTTTGTGGGCGAAGTTTGGTTATATTTGTGGCGGAGTTTGGTTATATTTGTGGGCGAGGTTTGGGTTGTGTTTTGTGGATGGAGTTTGGTTATATTTGTGGGCGGAGTTTGGTTGTGTTTGTGGGTGGAGTTTGGTTATATTTGTGGGCGGAGTTGGTTGTGTTTGTGGGCGGAGTTGGGTATGTTTGTGGGCGAGGTTGGTGTGTTTTGTGGGCGGAGTTGGTTGTATTTGTGGGCGGAGTTTGGTTATATTTGTGGGCGGAGTTTGGTTGTGTTTTGTGGGCGGAGTTGGGTTGTATTTGTGGGCGAAGTTTGGTTATATTTGTGGGCGGAGTTTGGTTATATTTGTGGGCGGAGTTTGGTTGTGTTTGTGGGTGGCGTTTGGTTTATATTTGTGGGCGGAGTTTGGTTGTGTTTGTGGCGGAGTTTGGTTGTGTTTGTGGGCGGAGTTTGGTTTATTTGTGGGCGGAGTTTGGTTGTGGTTTGTGGGTGGCGTTTGGTTATATTTGTGGGCGGAGTTTGGTTGTGTTTGTGGGCGGAGTTGGGTTATGTTTGTGGGCGGAGGTTGGTTGTGTTTGTGGGCGGAGTTGGGTGTATTTGTGGGCGGAGTTTGGTTATATTTGTGGGCGGAGTTGGTTGTGTTTGTGGGCGGAGTTGGTTGTATTGTGGGCGAAGTTGGTTATATTTGTGGGCGGAGTTTGGTTATATTTGTGGGCGGAGTTTGGTTATATTGTGGGTGGAGTTGGTTGTGTTTGTGGATGGAGTTTGGTTATATTTGTGGGCGGAGTTGGTTGTGTTTTGTGGGTGGAGTTTGGTTATGTTTTGTGGGTGGAGTTTGGTTGTGTTTGTGGGTGAGTTTGGTTATGTTTGTGGGTGGAGTTTGGTTGTGTTTGGGGGTGGAGTTGGGTTGTGTTGGGGGTGGAGTTGGGTTGTGTTTGGGGGCGGAGTTGGTTTGTGTTTGGGGGTGGAGTTGGGTTGTGTTTGGGGTGAGTTGGGTTGTGTTTGGGGGTGGAGTTGGGTTGTGTTTGGTGGGTGGAGTTGGGTTGTGTTTGGGGTGGAGTGGGTTGTGTTTGGGGGTGGAGTTGGTTGTGTTTGGGGTGAGTGGTGTGTTGGGGGTGGAGTTTGGTTGTGTTTGTGGGCGAGTTGGTTGTATTTGTGGGCGGAGTTTGGTTGTGTTTGTGGATGGAGTTTGATTATATTTGTGGGCGGAGTTTGGTTGTGTTTGTGGGGCGGAGTTTGGTGTGTTTGTGGGCGGAGTTTGGTTATGTTTGTGGATGGAGTTTGATTATATTTGTGGGCGGAGTTTGGTTGTGTTTGTGGATGAGTTTGATTATATTTGTGGGCGGAGTTTGGTTGTGTTTGTGGGCGGAGTTTGGTTGTGTTTGTGGATGGAGTTTGATTATATTTGTGGGCGGAGTTTGGTTGTGTTTGTGGATGGAGTTTTGATTATATTTGTGGGCGGAGTTTGGTTGTGTTTGTGGGCGGAGTTGGTTATGTTTGTGGGCGGAGTTTGGTTATGTTTGTGGGCGGAGTTTGGTTATATTTGTGGCGGCAGTTTGGTTGTGTTTGTGGCGGAGTTTGGTTTATGTTTGTGGGCGAGTTTGGTTATATTTGTGGCGGAGTTGGGTTGTGTTTGTGGCGGAGTTTGGTTTGTGTTTGTGGGCGGAGTTTGATTATATTTGTGGGCGGAGTTGGTTTGTGTTTGTGGGCGGAGTTTGGTTATGTTTGTGGGCGGAGTTTGGTTATATTTGTGGGTGGATTTGGTTGTGTTTGTGGGCGGAGTTTGGGTTATATTTGTGGGCGGAGTTTGGTTGTGTTTGTGGGCGGAGTTTGGTTGTGTTTGTGGGCGGAGTTTGGTTGTGTTTGCTGTTTGTGGGCGGAGTTTGGTTGTGTTTGTGGGCGGAGTTTGGTTGTGTTTGTGGGCGGAGTTTGGTTATATTTGTGGGTGGAGTTTGGTTGTGTTGGGATGGGGGCGGGCCCGTTGCAGGTCGAGTCTGCAATGAATCTCACACGGTGTAGCACTTGTACTGTATATTGAGATGTATTTCATGTACAGTATAACGTTTAGATCGTGGCCATAAACAGATTTGTCCATAAACATGTGCCAAGCACTGCAAGCAGTTGCCATCACATTTCGATATAACAGACCGTCCACAGCACTGCTGCGCATACGCACGGTGAGGGTGCACGGACGACGTATCAGAGCCATTTAGTTCGTCAGGTCGAAGTGGGCCATGGAATATCACGCCGTCATTGCCTCTCCCGAGACACGTGTTATCTTCGTGGAGTTAATGATCCCAGTGGGATTTGTTATGAGTAATCAGCTTTCGGGAAACCGGGAATGGAGTGAGGGGTGGGGCCGAGCTGGGAGCGCGAGATTGTGCTCACGTGACGTCGTGCCGGCAGATCGCACGTGCATCGATTTCAATCACGTGCACGACACGAACGTTCAAATATCTAGACGTCGTTTGGTTCTAAAACGGTCGTGAAAGAATTTTTTTTTGAAACCCATGTTTATAAAAAAATCCGTACAGTTCCTTTTAATGATTGCATTTCTACTCTAGGCCCAATGATCCTCCACCAGAGCGGGATGGTGACCGCACGGCTCGATCAAAGGCGTGGTTGTCATGGAAGCGGTGCTGCGAGAGGGCACTTTGCACCGCACCGGCTGGACCCGGTCCAGTGTCCGGCTGGGTCGTCGTGCAACGTACCCGAGAAATTGGCACGTCAATCGATCCCGTCAGAAACATTACCCAGATGAAGCGCTTGAGCTCGTCTTGACGGGGTTTCGTGGTTAAATCCTGTGCTTGCGAAGGTCACCCACCTCCCACGACCACCCTCCTCACCACCTTACATCGCACCGACCCACAGAAGCCCATCTATGAGCGTGTACCCCGGTCCCTGTTCGAACCCCTCGTTCTTGCGCAGATCCGCAGCCCTTCCTCCCGCCCTTCCTCCTCCTTCTCATCCTCCTCCTCCTCCTTCCCGCCATCCCACCCTCATCCCCGGTGTAACGCGGTGCAGCATCTCCGCTCGTGGATCCGTGTTCGCGTTTCCGTGGAAGATCTTCACGGGAAGACCGAGCCTGATCGGGGAACTCGCAGCGACGTCGACTCGGGCCGCCCCCATCATGGCGCGGGACCCTGAGCCGACGCCGCCCTCCTTCCCCTTACGGTGCTGCCGCCATCGCTCGTGATGAACCCGCCCGGGCGATCGCCATGAGCGGACTGTGAATGTCTCCGCGGATCATGATGAGGTCGCTAAGGAGGAGATCGAGCATGCAAGGTGTGCCCTTGAAACCCGCATTTTCACGACCTCCGGTGATTAGCGAGGATCGTGGCTAAATCCACGGACACCGAGGTTCATGTAGACCGTAGACCGTAGACCGTAGACCTTATTTAATACGCCGGTTTGGGGTGTTCAACCTGCACCCATGACCACATGGGTAGCTGTCCATGCGCTTTCTTGGCAATGTGTGTCGCTGGGCTTGGGCCAATACCCCGACCACCTGTATTGTGAATGTGCGGGTGCGATCATCTATTATAAACTGACGATGAACATCACGCCATCGAAACGGCCAGACCCCCCCCCCCCCCAAGGTGGTGGACCCGGGTCAGCGTTAGGTCGATTTGATCGTTGGAGAGCAGAGAGGAACGAACCAGCGGCTAATCCGAGACCAGTTGGCACGAACTATCTGCGATGCGTCGCAGGCACATCGGTGGTCTCATGGTCCACCGTTCAGCACTCTGTACGTTTCCTTCGTGCCCGTCTGCCACCCAAAGACCGATCACGAGTGGGTTCTTTGATTTGTGCACGATGATAACTTTTTCTCGGGCTCGAATCGTGGCACGGTTTTGTTTTCACTGTCATAACCAGACTAGACCGGGACTTCCCTTGTGGACTGTTGGTACACTCATGGTTCGTACAATTTAGATCAAGATGATGAAGCATGCTGTTGGCTAAACGGTTAAGGTGGCTGGCTTAAGATCTTAAGGTCTTGATTGCAAGCCCCTTTAAAAAGAAAATTCAACCGTTGAATTAACACCAGGCGGGTTGACTCAGTCCGTCATCCTTCCGATGTCAGCAAAATGAGTACTAACTTATTGTTAATGGGGGCACTGCATCAGCGGCACAGCTGCACTCCTAGAAAATGATGCAGCCAAGCAGCCAAAGGCTGCATACAAATAAATAAATAATCTTGATAATTATTTAGTTTCATTGACCAGTGGGAGCAGACCCGCACAAAAACGACGACGACGATCACGCGTGGCCGGCAGAGGGCGCACTGTTCTGGACCGCAAAGGCCTTGTTGAACGGAAAAGCCGGCTGTCTTTCCACAATTTCTCTAAACAATTCGACCTTCGGGTCACCACACCCTGATCGGATTCTAACTTTACCGCGGTGGTGGTGGTGTCGTAATCGGTGAACATGTCCAATTAGTGACCGGGTCAGGTTCTGGTGTCGATCATTTTCCACAAATTGCATTTGAATGTGCCGACAGGTTCTCACAGCTCGGTGTCGTCTTCTCCTCGGATCCGCAAGGTATTTCATCCGATGGTCCTCTATCTCGGAACCGAATAATATCCGGGTGCAGCATCTCGGAGATTTTTTATCCCTTCAGATTAAGCTGGCTGCCGTAAGTGCCTGCATCCAGTGTTAGAACAATTGCTTCCCATTATAGGTAACACTCGTTATAACAAACTTCGTCATAACGAACCCTACCTTTTGTCGACAGTCGTGTTTTAACAAATCTATTTTGTTTTCATACAACAGAGTGAAATGGATGCAAATCTTTATTAGTGATATTATTAAAATTAGTGTTGGTATTTGTAATATGATCATTGTTCTGAATATTATTAATAATTAATCATAGCTAATAATTTATTTATATAGTGTCTTTTACCTCTGGATACAAGGTGCTGAAAGAAAGAAAATGTGAGAAAAAAACAAAGAATATTATTATTGTTACTAGCATAACCCGCGCCCTGCGCGACATGTTGGGGTGGGTGTGTTTGAGAAAGGAACTGATGCAGAGTATCAGTAGTAATTTTACTTTAATGCAGTAATTGGAACACGATTTCACTGTTTCAGAACCATTTTATTTACTTTTGTTTGTACCATGCACCTCATATGGTCTTTGAGATAATGTAAGCCGAATATCACGTTACTCGAGCGCAGAACAAAGTCGAAGATAGCGCGACACGAAACCACAAACTCGGAAATAATATACAAGATTGTTAATTTATTTATTAATTATTATTTTTGTTGCACTTCCTTCGCGAAGAGTAGGCGAGCTATCGCCAGCACTCTAACCAAATTCAAAATTCCTCCGATAACTTATAGGGGGCACTGCATCAGTGGCACTGCTGCACCAATTGATGCTAACCCGCAGGCACACGCTACATATCAACGACGACGACGACCAGGACGATGATTGTTCCACCATTTTTCAGCATGTTTTTCTCAGAGACCGCTCTTCCAAGATACCTGAAACTTTCCCGGGTCGTGACATGTCGTGAGATGGGTACGTATCGTCTATTGGAGATGATTGGTCGGTCCAAAGGCTTGTTGGCCACCTTGGATTTATGATCTTTTTTTTTTTCAAAACAATATTTAAAGATCTTCTTCTCCAGAACTGTTCATTGGTCGAGGCGTACCTCAGGTACATTATCGATGGACCGGGTCACTAAGTTTGTGAAGGAGAAAAATCTCAAAAAGGAAATGGCTGGCGGAGGCCAATCAAAGTTGATCGCATTTTTGATATCGGCATGTTGATGGATTATGTCGGAGAAAACTGGTAATGTGTAGCTATATAGGTTACAGGCTGAACTGTTTTTAAAGTGTAAGGTTGGTGTGGTTTGTTGTTGTGTGGGTTGGTGTCGTCATCTGAAATCGAAAATCCATACTGGAGTGTCAAGAAGCATAAGCTAGGAAATCCACCTCATTGGGAAATTTCTTCCTCCATCGGTGTAGCAAAATTTTTCCTGAAACAATAACGCCTCCAACAAACAGTTTCCTTAGTCTTTGCCAAAAGTGGACATGAGAAATAAATTTGAGAAATGAAAATAAAAGACCATTAAGACCGTCAATAACATAGAAATGGTTTGATGGTGATTTTTGTTCCCCCCCCCCCCCAAAAGGCACAGGACAAACGAATGTGTTGTTCCTCGGAATACCGGTTTACGATGAAAACTGTTATGCAGATTATCACGGAGAATGAACCAATTACGTGCAAACGAGAGTCCAGTGGATATAAAAACGTTATCCCAAGCTCCTTCTTAGTAGATGATTTTCTTTAATAATTAAGCAATTAAATAAAGGTGCTACATACATGAAGGCTACTGTTGGTATAACAGAATTATACAAAGAATGAAGCTGTCAAAACGTCAATAAAACACAACCGGACTTAGAGGTCATAAAAGGTCGTAAATCCGAATCTTCTTCGTTGTACCAGTCACAAGGCTGGGATAAGCATCATTGCCGAGGGCACGCTACGCTGCTGATGCAGAGCCCTCTGTGAATGAGGCAGAATTTGTAATTTGTTCATGGTGCCAGTGACAGCTCGCCATTGTTCGTGAAGACACCAAGGATCATACTCAAATTAAGTTATGTTCCGCAATGGGTTGTGGGACGTAAAGACCACAGCAGACTAAAGACCAAGTTCAACAAAGACCCGTCAGGAATCGTCTCCTCGGCTGACCCAAATGAAATAATTGACTCTTGAAAGCGATATAGTAGTATAAGTAATAGAGCACCTATAATGTAAGGATAAATCGCTTAAATTTTATTACATAAATATGAAAAATAAAAGAATACTTATAGCCTTCTTCGAACCTCTGTGGCGATGTTTCGGTAACTTTAATATATAACTCCATGAAATTAATCGGGTTTAAAAGCATGCTCACCTACCAATATATATCGTGAAGTTTTACCTTCAACTCCGAGTTAAACAAAAACAGCACTGATCGCTCAAAGCAGATCCTTCCATTCCCTAGCAGGCTTTACTCCATAGAGTTTAAACATTCCTAAATCATCCAGCAGCGTTCGCTCTAAAACATTAAAATAAAGCCGTGCCACTGTTGGTTAAATAACATGCTCTGTCAACTCTAAACATTTGAAGTATTTTTTCTGTATTTAAGGCCTCTCGTCTTATGTTGCACCTTAACAGCCACGTACGGGAAGAGCAGACTTCAGATGCATTAACCACGTTTCCTCCCCAATTGCTTTGTCATTCATTCGAAGCATCAGCATGGCATCACCACTGTACTGCATAGCTTTGGTAATAAAAATTCCCTGCAGAACCTGGCAAATCACCAAAAAAGCTACATTTACACTATTTTTTTTTGGGGAGGATTAATAAAATGGTACAAGCATGTAGTAAAATAAGCTAAAATCCAAGAAGACAATGCTTGCCATTGTCCAAAAGCTCTCTCCACACATCATGGGGCTTTGTAGTCCATCAAAAAATCCATGGTGAACAAATATAGAGAGGAAATGCTTTCTGAGATCACCTTGAATTGTACAACCAACCAGCACCATCGCGCAACAAAATGTCAATCATATTGTCAAAAAAGCACACGATATAGAAAGAGAGTGAAAAGAATCACGAAAGGGCTCGTTATGAGCCCTGCTTTGCCAATTGTGAACGTCTTTTTTTAAAAAAAAAAACTGACGATTGAACCACAGTTTGAGACGGTAATCACGTCAACACCGTTTCACATGGCTATCTCGACTCGTCCTTTATGCGTCAGTAAGCGAATCAAGGGACCACGTTGATCGTCTAAGTTTGGCCTTCATGCAGGTCTTACTTGTTTCAGCACAAAAAAAAAATCGAGGAACAACCCCGATGGCAAATGTTGTGCCTTGTGTCGAGCAGTGCAGCTTCATTTTAATATAAATATCTGATCGGTTTCATACGGTGGTCGCATATGATGTTGAAAATTGATTTCCCTCATCATTAATCTACAACCACGACTGCTGGTACTTCTCTAACAGCCTCAACGCACGGATATCTCCTGTCCATCAGGCGCATAAGCTGCGAGGAGTTTGGATAGGGGTACAAAACTGGATGTGGACACTCCGACGCAGGATACTAGACGGCTCACTCCTCACAGCAGCCGGTACTCGCATCGCCAACCTGAAAGAATAGCAGGCCGAGTCTACCCACCCGTGATATTTTGGCAGGCTGGGCCTCAAAACAGGACCGAACATCCTTAGCCAACTGCCTTAACCAAAAAACACCACAAAGCTAACAGCCTTAATATTTGCCACCTTGTTTGTGGTCGGCTGGGAAACGTTTTAATCCAAGTCTTTCATGGATCACTGCCAAGCCTGGAATTCGACTGAGCCGTGGCAGGAATACAATTTAAAATTCTTTTGGGTGCCAGCTATAACTCACTCATCCATTCCTTCCAATACTGTGTAATCTTATTGGACACTAATGACAAGTGCTGTCAGATGAATGCGCCGACTTAATGTCCCCCAATCGATTGTCAGACTGTGGTGCATCATCCTGCAATTAAATCACTAGATGACGCTTATAGGTGGGTTGAGATTCAAACCCAGACAGACCATCCTAAAGTGAGTGTGCATACCTGTAAGCAATCCTAACAGGCTTCCCTCATTACCTCGCATGTGCGACACGAAAAGAGCGCTCAAGCAAATGCTTTGCTTTGTCTGCGGTCTGTCTGTCTACAAACGTTTTTATGTCGAGGACAACTTAATTTCAATTAAATGTGATATTTTGAACACAATCGAACTGAATCAGAAAAAACGAACCTGTGGTTTAGCAGTACTTCGGCTCTGAATTTGTCCCGATCACACATGTGCAGAAGAGGAATGATATACTTTTTCTAGTCCTCTTACCTATCTGGAAGTCAAACAAAATTGAAAATCATTCCAAACATGAAACTGACTGTTTTAAGACATCTAAAGGACACAAACAACAGGCATAGAACCAATGTATATGTGCTTAAATCAGGTGTAAAAACGCTGCGTCAATGGCGGCAAACTTCGGGGGAAAAAAAAACTCGTTTCTCCAACCTTAAAATCCTTAATTATTCAATTGAATTATATACTGAACAATGTACATCACCTTTTTAGCACTTTCAAAACCCTTTGTTTAGCAATACTTGGACAAAAATACGCATTTACGTCATAAGACCAATCAAAATTGCCACTCCCGACTACGCCCGTGTTCTTTTCTCTTGAAAAGACTGTATGGGTAAGGTGATCAAATGAACTCTGGTTATGGATGATTCGTCGTAAAGTAAACTGTTTTTTGGTCAATACTCGCATAAAAACCATAATAACTGCCTTGCTAAAC
The DNA here is from genome assembly GCA_035128595.1 of Eptatretus atami. Classification (NCBI taxonomy): domain Eukaryota; kingdom Metazoa; phylum Chordata; class Myxini; order Myxiniformes; family Myxinidae; genus Eptatretus; species Eptatretus atami. The sequence goes on along the minus strand of CM068966.1, from coordinate 69,805,177 downwards.
CCTAAAAGCAGGCAGGAAGGTAACCGATCAATGTTGAGTCATATTTATATGTCACACAATGTCGGGCCTATCCCAATGTTATGCAACACATTTTTGGAAATTTTAGATTCTCATTACTTCCCCCACAACACTCTGAAATGTTTAGACCGAAGCTCTCAACCTACACGTTCCCCCCCCCCCCAAAAAAAACAAACACATTGGAAATACTACCCCCCTCTACAATGATCAGCTCCACAATGCTGGGTGAAATACCAACCCTACTACCCACCGTGTTTTATGTAATACGGTACTGGCAGAAAAAACCAGATCGGATGGGTTAATTCCCAGGATACGAAATTTTTCCCAGGATGACGGATGGATTCATGCCCCATTTTATGAAGTACGTGTTGTGGTGTATTTTACAACTTGGAATACCGACTTCCACCAGGTGGCGCAAAACGAGCGCATTAAAATACATGATTGGGGTCTCCCCCCCCCTAATTTCGCACCCTCGACCCCCCCGGGACTATGAAATTTTCATCCCCTTAAACCCTTCCTATACACACCCGAATACATCCATTAGTTTTCAACTTATTCTGTGTAGCAGTTTAGAAATGCATAGAAAAAACACACACACATGCGCACATGCAAGCACGCACGCACACACATACACCACACTTCCCTCACTTTTTTGAAGTCAATGGTTTATTAATGCAGATTTTTGGTACTGTATTTAATATTGACTTGTAATACCACCAGGAGCAGTTCCATAGGATACACCCTACGTCGAGAAATTGAGCCTCCTCACCCGAAACCCTGGGGTCTATGAAATATTTTAAACACCTGGAAACCCAGCTGGTACACACCGAGTATAACCAGCAGTTTTAAATTCATTCCATCCAATAGTTTATAAGTGCATCGAAGACTCCGACTCCCTGGAAAATCCTCTTTATCTATTTGCTGATGACTCCACCCTCTACTGTACCATCTGTCATCCCTCAGATCGGCAAGCAGCAGCTTCTTCGCTCTCTGCAGATCTGGGTAAAATCACAAACTGTTCCAACACGTGGAACATGTCTTTCAATTTGTCTCTCCGAAAGGACCGTTTGAAACCCCCCCCCCCCCCCCCCATGTACTTTCCAACATCCTCTGGAAGAATTCCTTTCTTTCAAGCTTCTGGATCTCACTATCTGCCATGATCTTTCCTAGGAAAGCCACATTTCCAACCTGCCTCCAAACCAGTCGCCGACTGGGAATCCTCTATCATGCAAAGTGCCTTCTTCGGCCCACCTGAGCTCCTGACCACATACAAGGCTTTCGTCCGCAGCCTGATGGAGTACTGCTCTCCCCTCTGGGCTGGTGCTCCTGCCTCACACCAAGCTCGGCTTCACACTGTTGGAAACCAAGGCATTCGATCATTGGTATCTCCACAGTGAGATTGAGTTTTTGGGCCTTTCACTCTCTCACTGCAGCAGGTCGTGGTCTTTCTGTTCTACCGTCTCCTCTCAGGTCTTGCCCCCCCCCCCCCCCCCACCTGCTCTGTCTGTGTTATGTCCCCCCATATTTCCGCAGGGTGCTCAAGGTCTGCCAGCAACCCCTTCTGGTAAAACTACCAAAATCATGAATCACTGCTCACCTTCACTCTTTCATTCTTCTTTTTTACCGCCTTTGATATAAACTCCCACACTCTATTCAATCCATCTTCCCCCAGGTCTTCAAAACAGCTGTTCACCACCACCTATCCATCCCCCATCCAAATCCTCGATCTTTTCTACCCCGTTAATCCACCCCAAACCCAAACCTTCAAATTCCCTGCTTTCCTTCCTGAAAGTCCCTGTAATGTCCATCATGTATACCCCATGTTCCCCACCCCATCCCTCCCCCTTCCACAGATCTCCTCAGTCTCTGTTCCCCACTGTTTTGTCCTTCCCTCTCCCGCCCTCTTGTCTCATGCCCCCCCTTGCTGTGCGTTGTGTGTTAGCTCTCATACGAGCCTTGACAATGTAGACAAAAAAAGTAAGACAAAAAACAAAACACACACAGACACTTCCCAAATTACATAGCCAAGTTGGTTTTGTGGAAAAAGGTCAATTAATGAGATAATTGGCCCAAACAAAATTAATTCATTTCCATGTAGCCTGTGGTTGCCTCAATGTAAGCCATGTAAAATAACTTGTAAGCATTGTTCTAACACCATTTGCTTCATTTCTGGAAGGCAACTGTACTGCTGATGCAGTGCCCCTGGTAAATTTGAGCAAGAGTTTGTTCAGGGTGCTGGTGATAGCTCACCTACCCTCGCGAAGGACACCATGGATCTTTAGCGTCGAAACCAACCAATGTCGGCAGACGGCACACACATTTGATGAATCACTGTGCCTGTGAAACACCGGGATGACAGTTTTAGCTGGTCAGGATTCAAACCCAGGCTAGACAGCTTAGAGGCAAATATGCATCCTTACCTCCGGGGCCTAGGACACCTCCCAAATAAAAATTAATCTACCTATACATACCAGTTTAGCCAATAAGCTAGAACCTATACATACCACGTTAACCTATAATCCATACATACCCTATAGCCTATAACTCATACATTCTACTTACTAATTTAACCTTTAACCTATACATACCAGATTACCCTATAACTCATACATTATACCTACTAGTTTAAACTGTAACCTATGCATACCAGATTACCCTATAAACTCATACATATACCTACTAGTTTAACCTGTAACCTATACATACCAGATTACCCTAAACTCATACATTCTACTTACTAATTAACCTGTAACCTATACATACCAGATTACCTCTATAACTCATACATTATACCTACTAGTTTAACCTGTAACTATACATACCCAGATACCCTATAACTCATATATTATACCTACAAGTTCAACCTGTAACCTTTACATACCAGATTACCTACA
>CM068966.1:69760736-69784663 GCA_035128595.1 Eptatretus atami | reverse complement strand
CTTTGACGCATGAAGAAGATGGCACGATTCTTGTATTCGTGCTGAGGCGATTTGGCTCACGTGGTGAAGCAAGATGCTGGCCTTTGGCTCTTGGTTGGGTCATGAGTAACGGACCCCGAGCCTCATGTATGTCAAATAACGGGTTGGTGAGGACAATCGACGCACGAAGCAGCTGCACGGGGTCTCTGAGCCTTGGTGTTGAATACCGCTCATGAATTGCCTGACGAACATTCCCGCTACAAGAGAGTGCCATTTTGAACACATCCACACGTGTAAATAGAAGCGCCTCAATTCCAAGTTCCACCAAGACCATCTCTGGGCCAAGCTAAGTTCCAGAATAAAGGGAGGATTTGCTTTGCTTTTGTTTCGTTTTCCCCTTGTCTGTGTGTAGAGTTGCCTCAACTTAGACTTTAGTTTACCTCACGTATTGTTATATTCTGATTATTGTCCTTTGTAAATATTTGTCTTTTCATTAAATGTGTTCATTTTAATTGGCTGTGTCGGGGTATTTGTTGTAGGGTTCGAGTATAACCCCCCCCCCCCGCATCAATTTCTGTGCCCCTGGCGCACTGCCATTGCGTCCAAACCTCCCGCGTGCGTGATAATCTCCGAGGATCAACGTCCGCCTCCTAATAAGGAAAAACCGTTCGGCCCTCCAGGTTGGCGGTGTACCGCCGTCACCACAAATTGGGGCGGAAGGGGGGGGGGTTAACCTGGACCGCCAGCTCTGCGACAATATATACACTGTATATAGCTGTGGAAATTGCTCCTAGGGGTTAATATTGCTTTCTGTATTTCCCTCAAATAACCCACCCCCTGGTATAATAACCTGTACCTGGGGAAAAGGTGCTCTCGGAAAATTTCAGTCGCGTATAACCCGCACTCGAGTATATCCTACAAGCCAGCTTTCCTCTCCGCATTACTGGGAGATACGGGATCTCCATATTTCCAGCAGCTGACGCAGCATTGTCAATGGCCAATGGAAGGCTCTTTTCAAATACAACTGCGGTAAATAACCAATTGACATTGAAATGAATATCTTGAGAAAGGGTTGTTGTAATAATTAAAGTTTACTTCATCGATGTGTTCAAACAAAACCAGCGTGGTTTCCGGTACCGATGCGACCAGAAACCCACGCTGCTCATCCATTACAAATGTATAAATATTAAATACCCTCCAGGCTGTTGAATTTTATATCCTTCCATGAAATTGGCCATACCATTACAAGTCCCTTTCCATACAACGTCTGCTGTCAGTTTCAGTAAAAGTGAAAACATAGAAGTTTCACGGCCGATTTGGATTGTGACAGATCCAGGCTTGCCGACTCCGAGCTGCTTCAGCTGTTTCGCAGCGACACAGAAGACGAAGACTTTGTGGACTTTCCAGAAAATAATTTACCGGTACCTTAAATAGCTTTGGAATTGGATATATACAGGCATCCCCCCACTTAACGAAAGGGTCAAGTACCTTTATAACTCCTCGTTATGCGAACCTTCATGATGCAGGAGCTCGTTTTTCATTCCTTCCAATGGGAAAATTACACCGTGTCCTAACCATGATATTTCGCTCAAAAAGAAATGCCATATGTGTGGTGTATAACGATGGTTTTATTTGCAAGTGACATTATAGTATTGTTGCTTACCTAATAATAGACACAGTAACACAATAATTGGTTTGTGGGTGCCAGCAGTGACCACTATTTTTCATTGGTTTGTGTGTCTGTCTGTGACTCTCTCCAGAGCTAGCTCCGTGACGTTTGATGCGATCTTGATGAAACTTGGACACAAGCTAGATATCATGGTCTAGTTGTGTCTTTTGTACAAGGGGCGTCCCACGCCCCTTGTGGTGGAGCCACGCCCACTTGAACTTTTTTCTCGATTTTTTTTCTCGCAATTTCATTTCCTAGAAGTTGTGCGTAATGTCCATAAGTACAACATATAAAAAGTCCGATTTGATTTGGTCAATTTTGACGGAAGAGTTTTTACGGTAGGGCTTCCAAAAAAGCTTCCACTAACTCAATTGTACCTATCGTGGCATTGTTCAATAATGCCCGCAAACCATCGTCACCTCCCGGCTAGTAAAGTTAACTTGGTTATAACACTTACCAAATCCAATGTTGAGTCCAAGTTTCCGTACAGAAGGCTGTTGTGGGAGATGGTTATTTTTAACCCTTTCATTCTGAAAAGTTAATTATTTGCAAGCCTTCTGAAAAGTTAATCACCCCATTTAAAAGTTATTCGGTGGAAAGATGTATGTATTTATCATTGCCACGAAAGTGACATTGTGTAATCACCATGACACTGTGACAGGCTCCTTTGTTCTCGCGAGTGAAGACCTTTGTTAAGTGATTAATAGGCCGAAATGAAACCATTTGTTGTAGCGAATCTTCGTTAAGCGGGCGATATCTTTATGTGAAGGTAAAATATATGAAAACTGTAATTTAAAAATATATTACAATTAAACTTGCAACAACAAAAAATGTATTTTTGTGTCTCCTTGAAAATTTACTTGGCCCCTTGTGTTTATGTCACATGCTGTCTGGTGAAATACCGTATAACCCGCAGGTTATTTGTATGAATCTATGGTAGTATAGTTCAGTTATGCCCTTAGTAAATGTCTCAGAAAAAGTGTGAAGTAATTAATTGTGACATTAGATATGCGTTGCTTATGTAGTAGATAGACAACGGCTCCCCTTCCTAATGTCTGTGTCTTAAAATCTCAACCCTTTTGACCCCATTTTTGATGTCCTTCCCTTTGTAACTCTTTTCAAAAATGTTCTTTTCAAAAAGCTTTTGCTAGGCCTTGAGGTGCCAGCTGAGCTCAAAAGAGAATTGCAGGTAACCTTAGAGCTGCTATCAGTGCAAGCCATTGGCAGCCATGGAGGTGAAAGTGTCACGAACGGGTTTGGGTTTGCTCCGTCCATGGACTGAGCCGGTAGTGCCCATTGGTGAGTGAAGGGTGGGGGGGGGGGGAGAGCGATGCATCAACAATGTCGCGGTTTACTGAGGGGATAAAAGGGCGGAGCAGACAGCAGAAAAATAGGAGTTCTCGGGAATCTTCAGAGCAGAAGCTTCTCCCTTCGCTCGCTCCTGGTGAGCCAGAGACACTCCCTACCGGAGACGAGGCTGTGCCCTCTCCGATCCTCAGCCAACCAGCAGCCGGAAGATCTGGACGTGCTGCTCATCGCCCTGCCACGGAACCGAACTGAAACCTCTTCACACTCCTTCATGACTTATCGGGTTTGCCTAGGAACTCTTCTTATCTTGTGAATCCCCCTACTGTCTTTCTATCATGGTGTTTTTGTCGCCCCTAAGCCTTCGTTATTTAAGGATCTCTGTACTCCTTTGGCATTGTGGATGCGTACCAGTGAGGGTTAAGGGGGTATTGTTTTGTTTGATTATTTGTTGATTGCTTCTTTGTGTTCCCTTCCTCGTGACCGTTGCTTACTGATTTATTAAATATACCTGGTCTCAGGGTGAATTCAGGTTGCCGTGGTCCCTCCATTGCTAATTAAAGACAGCCCGTTGAGGCTTAATTGGCGCCGGCAGTTAAAGCCACATATAAATGCCGTGCCACGTGTCTCAGGCTCCCTCGGCTTAATCTGGTACAAGATGTGTGATACCTAATTCGCAGAGCTCTAGGCCAATTTTGTCCCCATCAGTGGATATTGTGACTGGTGGACACCTGATCTGGCTGGCATCTTCAAATCGGTTGACTACGGTCGTATTGAGATGACTCGGTGTACTTGATCCAGGTAACGGCACGACCGGATGACTACAGCAGTGTGTGTGTATATGTATGTGTTTATATATATATATATATATATATATATATATATATATTGTTACGAATTTGGAATTCAATTGCACACAACATACAGGTTCCCTTAGTCAGCTATGTCGATAAGTGCATGTTCCCTAGATAGCTCACCTTCCATTGTTTAAATGTTCAGAGATCGATAGATGCGCTGCGGATCGATGTAATAGTTAGGGAACGAAACAATGGAGACGTCCCTCCCCTCTTCTGCGAAGAGGAAGAAGAACCCTGCGGTGACGTCAACAACTCCCTCCCACCCGTGGTTGAGCGGGGGGTGATCACGAGGCATGAGTCACGCCGGGTGGGGGAGGGGTGCAAAGGATAAAGAGGACATCTTTCTTGTTCAAAAAAAGTTCGTGGAGTCCCGTGGTAGGGCTGAGTTCGTGGGCTGAGTTCGTGAAAGTCCCGTGTAGAGTGAGAGTTCGTGGGAGTCCCGTGGTAGCGGCTGAGTTCGTGGGCTGAGTTAGTGGGAGTCCTGTGGCAGAGTTCGTGTGCTGATCCCGTGGAGGGAGTAAGCTTTTTGCTTTGGCAGTTGGGGGAGTCGGGAGGAAGCCAGAAGCCAAGGAGCTGCGTGGAAGTCCGGGCGTCGCGAAGGAGAGCGAGCTGGAGGCGCAGCCTTGCCTGCTGTGTCGCAAAAAACCGCGCGTTCGTGGAGAGAGCCGAGAGAGCTCGCCTGCACACGGAAGGCCCGAGCTCGACCGCGGCACGCTAGCTGCCGTGGGGAAGGAGCATCGCGGGTCGCCCAAGCGCGTTCGTGTGGAGAGCCGCAGAGAGCTCGCCTGCCACACGGAAGGCCGAGCTCGACCACGCTACGCTAGCTGCCGTGGGAAGGAGCATCGCGGGTCGCCCAAGCGCGTTCGTGTGGAGAGAGCCGAGAGAGCTCGCCTGCCACACGGAAGGCCCGAGCTCGACCGCGGCTACGCTAGCTGCTGTGGGGCGGGACGTCGCGGGGTCGCCCAAGCCAGACACCACGAGGGTGCAGGTAACCTGCAACGGTCTCGTGGGACTCGTTCGGTCTGCCAAGTCCCACGCCATAAAGACCCAAGGTCCAGTCTGACCCCATTGCTTTGATGGGGTCTTTTTCCTGCTTTTCTTTCGAATGAATGTTGTGGCGCCGAGTCCCGTAAGTAAAACTGTGTAAGTGACTGTACATTAATAATTGCTTATAGACGGTTGTAGTTCTTTTGTCGTGCTTTTGTTGCTTGTATAATTGCATACGTGTTTTGCCTTATTTAATTGCATAGTGTTTCATTATAATAAATGTCCTTGTGTAAATGTAAACCTGCTCGTTGCGTCCATTCCTCATGACTGAACATTTCGTGTGTTGGGAGTTAGAAAGGCGTTGGTTTGCCGTAATAGGGGGACATTTGGACCGACGGTTCTCGACGATTACGCCGCTCGGAATCGCGCACGGACAAGCTCGCCTCGGCGGTTTGTTCCGTACGAGATCCGTCGAGGGTGGAATACCCCGGAGTTGGATCACGTGGGTATTTAGGTACATTGAAGATTGGCAATCGACCCTACCCCACGTGATCTGCCGATTGGCGTATTTCGCGTTCTTGTACAAGGACCCGTCGCTCGGAGTTTATCCGGGCGGCGATTCTATTCCGGGCGATCGGTCGGCCGACTCGACTTGCGGCTCCGTTCAGAGCGGTCGGTTGGCGGCTGACCCCCGGCCAGTAACAATATATATATATATATTCTTCTTCTTCTTCTTCTTCTTCTTTCGGCTGCTCCCGTTAGGGGTCGCCACAGCGGATCATCCGTATGATCCGCATAGTGATTTGGCACATGTTTACGCCGGATGCCCTTCCTGACGCAACCCTGGTCGCCTCTACGACACAGGGATATGTACACCTATTTAACCGGGTATACACCGGCCCAGTATACTGTACTCATTTCGCCGACCTCGGAAGGATGACAGGCTGAGTCAACCCCTGGTGTATTAATTCAGTGGCCCAACGGGGCTTGAACTCAGGACCTTTTGGATCCCAAGCCGCTGCCCTAACCACTGCGCCAACACCAGGCTATTTTATATATATATATATATGCCTGGTGTTGGTGCAGTGGTAGGGCAACGGCTTGGGACCCAAAAAGTCCTGAGTTCAATCCCCGTTGGGCCACTGAATATAATATATATATATATATGTACGGCATATATGTATGTATATGTATACATATATATATATATGTGTGTTATATGTATACATATATATATATATATATGTGTGTATATGTATACATATATATATATATATGTATACATATATGTGTATGTATATATATATATACACATATATATGTATTACCAAGTCGTATAACACCAGGGGTCGACCCAGCCTGTCATCCTTCCGAGGTCGGCGAAATGAGTACCAGTGTACTGGCCGGGTATACCCGGTTAAAATAGGTGTACCAGATCCCTGTGTCGTAAGAGGCGACCAGGGTTGCGTCAGGAAGGGCATCCGGTTGTAAAACATGTGCCAAATCACTATGCGGATCATATGGATGATCCGCTGTGGCGACCCCTAACGGAGCAGCCGAAAGAAGAGAAGAGATATATATATATATATATATGAATTGTGACCCTTCATCACTCCCTAGAGATCCGGGCTCCAGTACTGTCGCGTCTCAATGACCGCAGTGTGGTGGTACTACCAAGGGATTTGGTTTTTTTTCCTTGGATGAGTACAATTTTGTTGTTTTGGTACACTATTAGAAATGTAAAATACTATCATTTAAATTGCTCTTGAGAAGTTAATGGCGATAAGAAAATACAATATTTCCGATGAGCTGTGCTTTGTTCCAATGAATTATTCCGATGTGTCCGACATGCAGCCACGAAGTGGATTTCCACTTTTATTGTCTCAAAATTGGTCAATTATAGAATTGAAGAGTCGATGCATTTGTAATTTGTTGCTGACAAAAGAAAGCCTGATCACATCTGAATCTTCAAAGGGCAATTTTCAACATTCAATATTTCAATCATGGCTTGAATTATTTTTACAATCCAGGGTATACATTTTTAATTTTTGCTTATATTTTCACTTTTGCTTATACTGACACTCATTCCTGTGTTGTGACCTGCTTTGGTTCAGTAATTCTTTTTAAATCGTGAGTTTGATGGTTCACACGACGAAACAAAATTGCTGCGCAAGCGCACGGTTCACACGACTGGTCACCTCCCCTCTCACTCCATTGCGTTATCATTCGACATGATGTGGAGGGAAAATATTTCCCTTCTCACCTTGCCAAGGGAACATGCTGTCTTGCACGCACTACCTTGTGGGGATCAATCCCTGGGGATTACTCCTTTAATTCGCACCTGTTGTCCCAATCCCCAGTTCTCGTCCTTTCACTGTCGATGTGCTTTGTCGGTTCAAAATGTATCTTTGTGAGCAGTTTCACAGGCTTGCATGTTTTTCCTTAAGGGTTGTCGTCTTTGTGAATAGAAGTTGATCACTTCCAAGATTGGTGAACTTACATTGGTTGAGACTCTCTCGCATCTGATTTCTCTTGATGTCAATTGGTCACTCCAACCTGACGGCACTGATGATGTGACTGGTTATACAAGTGAGGCATTTGCCCAAAGTACTTTACGTCGTATTTGGTTTCTCGCTGTATTCGAGCCTCTCGGCAAGTTCTGTAATATTTGTGGTGAAGGTTTTTCCACGATCATAAAGTTTTCCACCCATGAAGGAGTGGTCCCGTGCCAGTGGAACTCAGCACAGATGCTAGTCTGATTTCATCCAAGTTCCATTCAGTCTCGCACATTCATTTCTCCCCAACTGTGTGAGATTTCTCTTGAAGTCATTGCAGTAAGTCATGTTTTGGACTCTCGAATTATTGCAAAAGGAAAAACCTTTTGGAACACACTCCATTTCCCCTCTTCGAAGGAAGCTCATTTCATATCTTCCTGATGAGTTATTAAGGCAAAAGCAGATGTTCGACACTGTCTGCAGTCTTCCCCTTAGCTGTGTTGGTAAATCTAAAAAGAGATCTATTGTACTCCCCACAATTGGACTCTGTACACTTGTCGGTGTCTATAATGCATATTATTTAAATGGTCCCATGCCATTTAAATAATACGCATTATAATTTTATCTTTTTTGCCAGGAATCACTTCTTGTATGAGTAACTCCGTGCTTACTTAGCAGATCACAGCAGCAAAAAAAAAGGGACTACACTGGGGCATGAAGACCGCAACCTCTTCCCAGTTGGGCACCACCACCAAAATGACAATAGATAAACCAAGGGAAAGGGTTTCAAACTTAGAAGCCATTGATTGGTTTTGATTTGTGACTTTGCATCGTTTGACTTGGCATTTTAGTTTGAACACCCATCCAAAGTGGTTGGTTTTACCGTTGCATTTGGAGTTGTCAAAGTGGCTGCGAGGTCATCCCGCGGTCCAGTTTGGAGTCGTTTCTCCACTGACACACCCTGATTGAGTGATAGTGGTCTTATTACGGAGTGTAGATGTGGAGTACGGCTCATTAACCACTTATTGTGTCACTCTGTACACGACACGTGTGCCACTTGTGCTTTTCATTGAGCCCTGGTTCTTTAAAACCTTCTCTGCTTTTGAAGATTTCATTGGAATGTGAGAAAATATGGAGTGTGTCGTCTTGCCAGCTAATCATGCACATATCAGATTGCCTTATTGTGCACATCTGTTTGCATCCTGAATCTGACGTCGCTTATGGTAATGGATCCGTGAGCGACCATATTAAACGCTCTCATGGCGTCGCGTGTGTTTCGCAGTCATTCGTCGATGTGCCTGCCTGAACGGACGTTTCTGGGAAATTAAATGAGGCTGAATTAATTACTCAAATGGTGTATTTGTTTTTATACAAGGATGTAAAGTGAAAGATTGTCACAATAAAATGTAGTATTTATTCGTTTTTGAAATTAATAAAAAAATTGCTTTCAGTGATACTTCTGCTTGGCCAATTTGGGTTTCCCATCTGAACCCATAGCTCTTGATCCTGTAATCCCGGGTTCAAATCCCATGTGTGGGATGAATTCAAATCCCATGTGTAGGAGTCTTGCTGATGAAGGCCTAGTATCGGTCTGCGTGGGCAGACAGGTAGCACAATGGATGGAACCAACAGGCTTTCAGGATGTTGATTGTGGTATGCCAATAGTCAGGGGAAGCAAGGAGAAGCTGACGTTTTGGGCATTAACCCCTCGATGGAGCAAAGGAGGAAGGGTTAACACCAGAAACGTCAGCTTCTCCTCGCTTCCCACAGCTGTTCGCATACCTTGATCAATTTCACGTTGATTTTCTCTGTTGTTCCAAGCCCATATGCTAATTGTTTATTTGTCCTTTGTCTATATTATTATAATAATATAACACCATTCCTTTCGTGCCATAAAGGCACATAGGGCTGCCGAGGCAGTTTCATTGGCAAGGAGTACAAGTCCTGGACGGGTCACCACTCCGACGCAGGTTACCCCGAATGGTTATTACCCCAGTCCACCGGTACTCATTTTGCCGACCTCAGAAGGATGACAGGCTGAGTTAACCCCACCTGGTGTTAATTCAATGGCCAACAGGAGCTCGAACTCAGGACCCTGAGGTCCCAAGCCAGTCACCTTAACCGCTAAGCCAACATCAGGCATGTCTATTTTTTATAAATGTCCTTGTAATTTATGTATAAGTACACTAATAATCTCACCATAATTTTCAGATAGACACGTGCTTCTCTGTGAGCCAAAGGAGCCTTTTATTATTATTTTTACTCCTCCCGTGTCCAGGTAAACAGATAACTTTGTTTGATGCCAACCAAGTTAGATATTCATCTCGTTTTCAGTATCGAGTGTCTAAACAATGTATTTTTTTTGTGTGTCGTCCAATGTCTTCCGTCAATGTCTTCCGGAAAGCAGTTATCTTTATAAACTCTCGATCATTCGGTTTTCAGCTGACGATTCAGTCAATTGTTTCCACCTGGACTTGCCTTTGAAAAACTTTCCTTCTCGCTGTCTGAGCACGGAGGTCGAGCATGCGGTGATCATTTTGTTAGGCAACATATTGGGGTGATACTCCCTTTTTTCTTCTTCTTTTTTATACACAGTCGAAGCTCGTGGAAGAGCTATAACACTGAACAGATCAGGACGCAGCATAACAAAATGAACAGTAGAGAGAGGGAGGAGGTTGGTGGGGGAGGGGGGGACATCAACAACAGAGTTGATGGACAAAATAGAGGGAGATGTTGACAAAAATAATGGGGATGAGGGAGAATGGGATGCAGGATGGAGCCAGAAGGAAACTCGCAAGAAGACAATTGGAAATTTGGAAGGAGGAGGGGGGAATTAACGAGGGTAGAAAAATCATGGTTTTGGATTGGGATGATCTGAGATTGTGGTGAACAGCTGCTTTGAAGACTTGTGAGGTGGGGGGGGGGGGGGAGTGAGATTGAAGAGAATGTGAAAGTTGGTTCCACAGGTGGGAAAAAAGAGGAACAAATAATGAGTTTGTGTGAGCAGTAATCCTGGATTTAGGTAGGTTCACCAGAAGTAGTTGATGGTGGACCCTGTGCACCCTGCAGGAACCTGGGTGGGGGAGGGGGGGCATAGAAAGAGAATGGAGGCAGTAGAATACAGAGAGACCACTAACCTCGGCCCATAGACTCAGCTTCAGCATTGGTGATTCCAATGAACTTCAAGGCCTTGTTTGTCATTTTCCATGTCGTCAAACTGAGCAAGGTGTAAGGCAGGCAAGCTGGCCCAGAGGGGCAAGCAGTACTCCATCAAGCTGCGGATGAAGGCCTTATCAATGGATAGGAGCTCAGGTTTGCCAAGGAAGGACTTTTACGACGGAGGATGCCCAGTCGGTGACTGGCTTTGCAGGCCAACGTTGAAACGTAGTTTGCTCAAGAAAGATCATGGCTGATAGTGAGACCCAGGAGTTTGAATGATTGAACTTCCTCAAGAGGATTGCAAAGAAAGTCGATCGGAGGATTTTTGCCGTATTGTCCTTTCGGAAAGAGATGGTGAGGGTGTGAGATTTGTCAGCATTGAAATGCATCTTCCAAATGTTTGACCAGCTTGTGGTTTTGTCAAGGTCCTTGGCCAGATTAATTCTCCCATCGACCCTCACGAACCATTTTTATCATGTGAGCCCATGCAGTTATTTTGTTCAATAATAACAGTTTTTGACCTAGAAGGTCAAGGGCCATAAGGACACTTCCAAAATAAGAATCCCTTTGCGTCGGTGTATCCCAAACGTGCTTCCAGTTTTACTCGGCCAAGATGTACAAAAGGAATCTTCCGACTCGGCTCTTCCACGCACCTCTCTCCGTAAAACTACCATCACTCTCCATTGGTGCAAATCGGTCACGTCTCGGCGCTGTGTGAAACACCCCAAACAATTTGGTCGCCTTTCACTCGACAAGTCTTTTGGCAACAAAAAAAAAAAATAGATTCTCATCTTTTAGTGCAGATGGACGTGTGAACACTACGCCTTCCGGGAATTTGCTTTGCTCCACTGAGCTCGGCGATTGATGCTCCTTCATTAGAGATCCAGGCACCCTGCTCGTGACTGGCTCTTTCGATCGCAGCTTACCATTGTCCTGCGTCACCTCCAAAAAAAAAAAAAATTCCCATAAATAATTAAAATCGTTTTTGCCACGCCGACACTAAATAATTGACAGTTGCTGTTTCTCGGCTCACAAATGAAAGACAGAGATGGCGCAAAATCGGTCATGCCAAGGAGCCTGTCACGTGCCGTGGCAAAGCTTTTTTGGCCCAACTCGTGCCTGGCTGGTGTCATGCTCGTGATTATTCTGGCTATGGAATTTCTTCCACCACCTGTCATTTGCCATATTGGCTGAATCCTGTCCAGAGCAGATCCTCCTCAGACGAGAAGAAAACCAAAGAGGGATGTGTTTGGGTGTGACATGGACTTGCATGTATTACGATATCGCATCTTTTTCTCGATCGGGCCATTCTTCGGGGACGGACGATGCAATATTAGCACAGAGAGAGAATAGATAGAGAAGCCGCTTTTCTCTCCATTCTGGACTAAAAGAACAATTCGCGAGATCTAAATGGAAATCGGTTCGTTCGTCTGCACTTGTATGATAGGGGCGACGTTCATGGTACCGAAAGGAGAAAATTCACGCTGTGCCATGGAATGACCCAGCCTGAGACAAGTGCTTTATAAAGTAAAGCGGGTCAAGGAGGAATAATGTCCAACTTGTTTGTCTGCTGGGCCATCACTTAGGCCGTTGAAGGCAGATTCGAGTCAAGGGTAGAGTTTAGCATCTCTATGCATACACAATTGAGTGCCCAAGTTTGTGGTGTGTTTGAACAAGTTTTCTAAGTGGTTTTACATATTGTGCTGCGCAAAGAGGATGGAGAAAGGTTTGATGTAGCAATACAAATACCAGTCGATTTCCTGCTAAGAGGCTGAGATCAGTTGGTAGGAGTAGGAGAAGGAGGAGGAGGAGGAGCAGGCAAGATGTAGTCAAGATTAAGGGTGAGGGTGTATTGTGAGGGTCGTTGGGGGTGAATACACGCTGAATGGAATGGTCTATGTATCACTGGTATTTGGGTCTCATTTGGTCTCACCACATATGTAATTTCAGAATCTGCGAGAGAGATGTGCAGGATGAGGAAGATTGAAATTCATCATATCTTTTATAGGACTCAGGATCGGCATATTTTACTTAATTTTGGGCAGCATGGGGTGCTGCATTGTTGAGCATGCCATCTTTTGGAGACTATTTTAAATCGGTTGTACCTTTTCCAGAATCCTTAAACCTTTCAATTGCATGCCTGGAGACCGTAATAAGATTCTCTTGTGTGCTTGTGTTGCTATTGTGACGCCGGAGCCAACATACAATAAGAGTTGTAATCATTTAAGGGGAAAATTGCAACAGGATCACCAAACTTGAAGCTTCTAATTTGGGCCATCTGTTTATTATGCATGCATATGATGTAATTCTTGACCTTGACCCCACACAGCGTACCGTATTGTACTCCTGCCAGAGGTATTGTCTGCAATTATTTGATTACTAAAGCTTCAGATATCTTGAGTTTTGGGAAGCAGCAGAAGAAGGCCTTGGGTTTAGAACACCGCACAGTTACAGAAGTTTGCCATTCTGTCATACCGATGGCCTGCCAGTGGGAAAGTCATGTGATCAAGCAATTCCATAAGATTATTGCCATCTGGAACCTTGTCTCTCTGACACCATGATTACAAGTGACTTTAATAATAACAAAAGCATTGTGTTACTGGATTGCTCTCGAACTTCACTGCCACAGCTTGTGCATGTTTTGTGGACTCGTTTATAGAAGATCTTCTCTCCCAGTGGAGCCTGGAGTGTCTTGGGTGCACTCTTGTTCCTCATCTACGTAAATGATCTCTCTGATGCTATGGAAAACCCTCTCCTCTGATTTGCAGATGACTTCACATTGTGTTGTACAGTGTAGTAACCCATCTGACTGATGGGTGAACATCAGCTGCATCTTCTGGTGATCTCAAATTGATTTAGATGCTGGTCTCATAAAAGGAACAAGCCTGCCACTCTGGAAGGATCGTCAAACTAATCCACCTTTCTATTTCCATAGCCAATCACTGGAAGAGGTTCGGTCTCTTCAACGTCTCGTGCTCACCATAATCCATGGCCTTCTTGGGCCGACCTTATTCCAAAGCTAGCCACAGACTGTGCTTCAAGCTCTCGTTGCACCTCCATCACATGTTAACCCCCTACCTCTACCCACAATTTTTTCTACCGCAATTAACCAAACCTAACCTAACCTAATCCTCTTATCTGCAGGTTGCTGTCCCCCCCTCCCCTTCCTCTCTCTGTCTCTCTCTGTCTCTCTCTGTCTCTCTCTGTCTCTCTCTGTCTCTCTCTGTCTCTCTCTGTCTCTCTCTGTCTCTCTCTGTCTCTCTCTGTCTCCCACTCTCCCACTCTCCCACTCTCCCACTCTCCCACTCTCCCACTCTCTTCTCTCTATGCCTGATGTTGGCTTAATGGTTAGGGTGGTGGGCTTTGGATCCTATGGTCCTGAGTTCAAATCCTGCTCAGCTGTTGAATTAATACCAGGTGAGGTTAACTCAGCCTGCCATCCTTCAGCGGTCGACAAAATGAGTGCCAGCATGCTGGTATACTGTGTCGAAGTGGCGACCCGTCCAGGATTATGCCCAATAGCCAAGGAGACTGCTTAGGCAGCACCAATGCTCTGCACAGAGTATGGTCCCAATGTCCTCCTCTCTTCTCTCTCTTTTCCTTTTCTTTCATCCCCTTGCTTGTTGTATCCAACCATGGCCCATTGCCCCACAATAATCACATTTCCTTTGTGCCCTTTGTCACCTCTCTCTTCCCAAAGTCTACATTTGTAGACTAAAAAAATGAGGAAATTTGCACAAAATTTGTCTGAAGTGGTAGGAGGAGAAGGTAAGGCAAATTCGAGCAAGGATTTTTATGACAAAATTGAATTGGAATCGGTAAAATTGTACAGCGAGAAAAATCTAACATCACGTTCCAAGAAATGCTTAAACACAGCTGAGGATAAGTGACTTGATGCTGAACATCCTGTAGCAGATGGGAAGCAGTGAGGGGGTGGTGGTGGCTATCTCCTGAACAGCAGAGAGCAAAAGCATTCCTGGGACAAAATCACAATCATCAGTTGATGATAAGATGCCTAAGTGTGTTTGGCACGGTAATGCTTTAATTATCCATCCTTGGCATAAAATATGGACCATGTCGATCGGTCGAGTATGGGGAAACAGCTTGGAAGGTGAACGAGTTGGTTTATGTCATAGCCTTTTCTGTTGGCGGTCGTGGAAACGCAACTTGCAATGGCTCGATCAAAACCCCCAAAACCGACGAACACACATCGTGGCAATTTTGTGTTTGCAGAGAGGGCATCAGTTGTGTTATTGCCTAATTTCTTTAGTCAAGGGAAAGATTGCATGATCCATGATCTCGCCCGAGCAACTGTTTGTTTTGGGAGAATCGCAAATGCTGGCATGGTACCAAACATGGAATTTGGGGTCTGAGATCGCACTCGACAAACATAATCTTTGCCATGGTATCGTTTTGCTGAATTTGCCCGACAGGGTGTGTGGCCAGGACGCCCTGTTTCTGGGGGAGCTTTTTGAGTTGTGGAATCGTCCATTGTGCCTTCCATGTAGGGAAAACCGAGTATGGTTTGTTGTGTTAATATTATGAGTTCCCTTACAAGGAACTTCAACACAGGAGGAGGCCATTCGATTTATCAAAGCCTGTGATATAGTTGCCAACCTACGGTTGTTTGTCCATGCGGTATTCTTTCAAATGCTGAGCGTCAAGCAAGAAAGCATCAAATACCATTTTCAAAGTCTTTCGTATGACTCAGCTGGGGTTCGAACCGCTGATCTCCCAGACTCAAAGCGGATGCTCCCCCCCCCTCCCCAATCCCACCTATGTCTTTCAATATTTGCGGTCGTTTAGTTGGGGATCAAAATGACCGAATGTTTTGCTGGTTTTGTTTGCTTTGTCCTTGTGCTTGTTCAAGGCATTTTGCAGAAAGATTCCTGAAACAGATACCGTTAGGGGTGGTTCGACGCCCACACAGCTGGTTGTGGAGAGTTAAAAAGCCATGGTGCCTGATTATCGGGAACAGGAAAGCTTATCCATCGAGCTGGTTTACTTTCGCTACAAAACCGGCATTCTTGGCTCGCAGGGACCAAGGATATGACGATGTTGTGAGACAATGATGCCTTGCTGAGAATTTTAATCGTTTCTAACAATGGAGTCCCATCGGTACATTTATCCTTTCATGGAGATGCGAAGAGTTCAAGTAATGTTGAGCAACAAGAAGTAAATTCAGCAAATTGTAGTCCAAGAATGTTTCCGAGGTAAGACTGGCGTTGAAAATGTTCTGCAAAGGAGAGACTGAGTGAGATATATATATATATATATATATATATATATATATATATATTATGTATATGTATGTATGTATGTATGTATAATATATTTATATATATATCTGTATGTATATGTATGTATATATATATGTGTGTATGTATATGTATTTATATGTATATGTATATATATATATATTTATGTGTATGTAATATATATATATATGTATGTATATGAAATATATAATATATATACACGAGGTGTGTTCAAAAAGTATCACCTTAATTTTTCGTGCGTAAACAAATGAAGCTAGGGAGGCGTGGTTTGGTGCACGTATGTAGGCGATCCTAATCCGTATGCGTGAATATTTTCCCGCCTGCAGAAGCTGTCAGTCGCCGACAGACCGCCGATGATGAGGAAGTGTAAGTGAGCGCCGTCAGATTTTCGTTTTTGACAAAATGACGGAAAAACTTGAACAACGCTACTGCATCAAATTTTGTGTAAAGCTTGGCGATTCCAAGTGGAAACGATCCGCAAGATTCAACAGGCCTTTGGGAATGAAGAAAATGGGCACCACACAGATAAAAGAGTGGTACAACCGCTTCAAAGATGGTCGCACATCAGTGGAAAGTGAAGCACGTTCTGGTAGGCCTCAACATCCCGAAATGAGATCGTCATTGACAAGTGAGGACCCTGCTGATGCAGATCGCGAATCACGATCAGAGAACTTGCAGACGAGGCTGGCGTCAGCATTGGATCCGTTCATTCCATTGTGACGGAGGATTTGGGCTTAAGGAGAATCTCAGTGATGTTCGTGCCAAAGCTGCTAACGATCGAGCAGAAGCAACTCCGTTTGGAGATCGCACAGGACATGCTGGAGACTGTGAACAGCGATCCCAACTTCTTCAACACAGTGATCACTGGCGATGAGACCACAGTGATCCGTCATTTTGTCAAAAACGAAAATCCGACGGCGCTCACTTACACTTCCTCACTCATCGGCGGTCTGTCGGCGACTGACAGCTTCTGCAGGCGGGAAAATATCCACGCATACGGATTAGGATCGCCTACATACGTGCACCAAACTACGCCTCCCTAGCTTCATTTGTTTACGCACGAAATATTAAGGTTGGATACTTTTTGAACACACCTCATATGTATATGTATATGTATATGTATATACAGTATATATATTTGAAACGTACACCTCATTCTCACTTGTTTTTGGTGTTTCTTGGACCATTGTGATTATCTCGTTCGTCGAGCTTTTTGAACACCCGCATCTATGCAGAAGTAATTTTCTGTGTTCATATGGCTTTGTCTTGTTCTTCTTTTGTATGCAACACATGGCTGTGGATAGCATCATTGTTGGGGGTGCAGCTGTGCCACTGATGCAGTGCCCCCGTAGGTTGGAGGAGGAATGTGGAATTTGTTCCGGATTCCGGCAACAGCTCACATACTCCTCAAGAAGGCCACCGTCGGATTTTTATCATCCGCCAATGCCGGCAGATGGAACGCCGAGTTTACCGTCCATCAGAGGCATGGCACACACACATTGATGGTTTGCCCTTCATGCAAAACCACCCTGGTAGCAGTTTATTGTTGGGCCAAGATTCGAACCCAGGCTAGACAACTCAGAGGCAAGTGTGCGTACCTCTCAGCTATCCTACCAGCCCATATATGGCTTTATGAGATGCTTGTTTGTATTGGAAAGCAATTGGTATGCATTAAGCAATTCCATTATCAAATAAAAAACGATAGACTAAGCAGATGGAAATGAATGAAGTGCTGTGTAGGCAAGAGTAAGAAAACGGCAAGAAGTAAGGGGCCCATGATGCCTGTTCCATAATCCATTGTACGTAGGCCTCAGAACAAGCAAGCCTTGTTTCTTTCTTTAGGCAAAGAGAACGTTGACACGACAGTCAAACGGCCGAATATGCGTTCATAATACACTCGATAAACATCGACGATACATCACAGTCGTCTCTTTATTACATCCCGAACATTCTGGAATTTTGAGCCCACCCCCCGCCCGCTCCATGGTATGCACCATACATGCCCTTGGCCTTCCTTTCCTTCTCTTTACTCACATCTGCTCCCAGACTTCTTTCCTTTCTCTACCCAGTCTTTCTGCAATCAGCTACTCTTTTTATTGCTCCCCACTTTACGTCTTCTCTCCATTTTCTCAATGTTTTAGTGATCGTGTGAGAGGAGATCTCATGGCTGGAAAAGTCTTGGTTTTATTTCCTCGTTTTGAGAACTAGTTGTGAAGTAGCCAAGTTAACACACATGGACGGATTGGTAAAGTGGCAATGTTGTGCCATTATAATAAGTACAGTGGTTCCACTGCAGTGGAGGACGAACTTGGGATGGTATGTTGAGCTTGGACTTGGCTGCTTGAGGTCGCTTTCTTTCCTTTTTATTTTTGAAATTCCAGAGTAATGAATGTTTGATTTAACGTGTGTGTGTGTGTGTGTGTGCCTGTGCCTGTGCCTGTATATATTAGTGCTGCTAAAACAGTTTGTTAGCTCAGATTAGGCTTGGTGGTTTGCCATTGCCTTCTCAGCAGTCAGTCAGGGGAGGGGTTTTGGAATTTGTTCATGGTGCCAGAGGTAACTCGCCAATTCTTCGTGAAGCACACCGTTTGTGATCTTTAACGTCCACCAAATAATTCTGGCAGACAGGACACACAGTTTACCAGCCATCTGATTGCCTTGTATGCAAAACACCAGGATGGCAGTTTATAGTTGGGTCGAGATTCCAACCAAGGCACGACAGTTTAAACGTGAGTGCGCACACCTCTCGGCTATCCTGCCTGTATGTGTATATATATATATATATATATATATATATATATATATATATATATATATATATAATTATACTAGTGGGGTGTGCTTACACAATGTGAAAGCATACGAACCATGTTTCCTCATTGGCTCGGGTCGCTCAACTGCATTAGATTTTTCATTTTTTTTTTCATTTATTTATATTTTCATTTTTGGATGTTGTCTGACGATTCTGTGATTTTGTTCTGGTGTAGCAGCTTCGATGTCCACCAGCACGCAAAATTTCAGCTTCCTACGTCACACGAAAGGCACCGATCTTTAATATCAGTCAGTGAGTCAGTGGTTTGAAAGAGCTTTGTATAATATGGCTAAATCAACTCCTCCATGCCCTTGTTGCCAAAGAAGTTGCATAAAGCAACCAAGAAAGGCTACCCAATGTGAGCCCTTTGCTGTTTCAAACCCTTCCCAGAGTTCCTCCACAGTTGTAAAGATGTTCACAAATAGTACACACATGAGATTCCCAATGCTACACACTCCCTCAGCTGCCGATACAAATCAGGCGACTATATCCATATTCCACCAAGACATGATTGGCACAGATGCATTACCAATGCCCATCGCCCTTTCATACTTAGCTATGTCATGTTTTACTGTGGTAGAATAGAATTGTGGACAGTGTTGTATCTGTCCATCCATAATGGTGGTGCAGAGGTTTCACACTTACCTTTGTGTTTGAGCTGCTTACTCTGGTTTTGATTCCCAACCTGACTATATAAACCAGTGATCTTCACTCTTTTTAGTGGGGGGCCACTTTTGCTGATTTAAGACATCAGTGTGAGAGCTGCCACACCACCTGCAGGACTCTGTAATGGCTGCTATTAGGCCGTGCCCCCATGTACTCTTCTTCATTGTGGTTAACTGGGCTCCAAGCATAATTGTTTGTGTACTGCCGGCTACTGATGAAGTTATCTTACTTTTATGTTTCGCTTTGGAACACTCATTTGAAACCGTTGGGTCAATTTGATATTGTTTATGATGGGGGTGTTTTCACATTTGTGTATTATTGGCCACACGTCAGGGGCCACACTTCAGACCACCCGGGGCCGCCATTGGCTCCCAGGCCACGCAATGAAGAACAGTGATATAAACTGTCTGATCGGTGCTTCGTTGGCAAGGTATTGCATCAAAAAGCACTCCATCCCTCAGATATACGTTAAGCTGGGTGTCCCACCTGCTGAAATTGTTTGATGTTAATGATCCCACATTGTCCTTCACGAAGAGTCGGCGAGTTGTCACCTGAACAAATGACAAATTCCAGCCCAAACAACCTTCAGTCGAATGTCGGTCCTGGCCATCACGTTGGCGAGACACTTGCACCATAAACATTGCTCAACTGACCCCACAAGAATCTGGGATTAATTGAGACCATGAAAGTCGTAGTAGTTGTTGTAGTAAATATTAGCAGCAGTAGTAGCATCCGCTCTGAGTCTGGGAAGTCGGTGGTTCGAGCCGCGGCTGAGTCATATCAAAGACTTTAAAAATGGTGTGCTGCTTCCTTTCTTGACGTCAGAGTTTAAATGACTAGAGTATAGACAAACAATCACAAGTTTGCAATAACAGCGCAGGCTGTGATGGGCATAATGGCCTCCTACATTGAGGTTCCTTGTAAAGGAATGTTGTTTCTTATGCAGCCTGTATCTGCTGGTTGCATCATTTTATTCTGGAAGCGCTGCTGTGCCACTGATGCAGTGCCCCTGTTACCAGTAAGCTGGTACTCATTTTGCTGACCTCGGTAGGATGACAGGCTGAGTCAACCCATCTGGTGTTGTTTCACCAGCACAACAGGGGCTCAAACTCAACACCCCAACATCCTAAGCCAGCCACCTTAACCGATAAGCCAACACCAGGCTTGATATGGAGCAGTAGTCATGGACGACCATTTAATGAGAATGTGTGAGTTTTCCCAAGGGATGTACTATTTAATTACATGAAAGAAATTCCACCCCACCTTCGCAGTCGTTTTTATTGGACACACAGCCAAAACTGTACATTATTTATTTATTTTGTTTGACTTCCTTGTACTCGGTGACACATTTCAAAGTCACATGTATGTAAAGCTATTGTCGAGTGACTGCTCATGTGATCTGCTGGTGTGAAAACATCCGAGCCTATTGGCCAAGTGAACACGAAGGCAATATTGTTGTTGATCGTCAGTGTGGGAAAGTAAAAAGGCTCTTTCTGGAGAGTTCTGGAAAGACGGAGAAACACGTTTCACTGCGAAATGAAGACTTTGGTGGTTTTTTAAAATGGACATTTTCACTCAGAATGATTCAATATGCTGTGAGTGTAACTTTTTTGAATTTGCTGCTTTTCAATATCCTACACTTCTGTTGTATCACAGATAGTGTTTGAAAAAGTAAACTAAATTACTCAACGTTCAAATTATTATTATTATTATTATTATTATTTGTTGTTATTATGCTTCTAAGCTGGCATGCAGGAAGCTTATTGTTAATGTCAGGATTATTATTATTATTATTATTTATTATTATGCTTCTGATCTACCAGGCAGGAAGCCTCTTGTTAATGTTAGGATTTTATTATTATTATTATTATTATTATTATTTATTATGCTTCCGATCTACCAGGCAGGAAGCCAATTGTTATTGTAAGGATTATTATTATTATTATGCTTCCAATCCGACAGGCAGGACACCTTTAGTTAATGTTCGGATTATTATTATTATTATTAATAATATTGTTATTAAATTTTAGCCAATAATCATGCAACAAACATTCATGTTGGAGACCATCCGTTTGTAAAATTTGTCCATCTGTCTGTAGAGGATGACCGTGGAGCTGTACGTCCGACTGACTGTACATCGGAAAACTGAACCGCATGTTTCTCAGGCAGTACTGTACATCCACGTGCGTGGAATTTCGATTTTGAGCGGCTTTCAGTCCCCATGGAGTTCTGTTTCACGACGTGTGCAACACATTTATCACGTCGACGTGTCTGACTTAAAAAGAACACACGTATGGTGATGAATCATGCATGGCAAGGCTTTGTGTGACGTACATGGCGTGACATTACACGTAATCTTCGTAACGGCGTCACGAACTGTTGAACTTGAGGAACTGCAACTTGGACAGATGTTTTGAAGAACAATACACGGTTGTCTCATGCGTCGTCGTCGTCGTCGTCGTCATCATCAATGCAGAGCGTTGGTTCTGCTGAAGCAGTTTCTTGGCTACAGTTACAATCCTGGACAGGTCGCCACTCTGACACAAGAAGTCCGGGAAGAATTTATCATTTGTTCTGGGTGCCGACGATAACTGCCTACTCATTGTGCAGGACACCGTGGGGTCTTTAACATCCACCAACGAATGTCAGCAGATAGGACACCCAGTTTAACGTCCATCCGAGGGGCGGCACACACATTGATGAAACACCGGGATGACAGTTGATAGCTGGGTCCGTCGTGATTCACACCCAGGCTAGAACAGCTTGGAGGCAAGTGTGCATACCTCTAGGGCCTAGGCCATCCTGTCAAGTGTCAGCAATAAGTAGGGGGTTCCATAATCGCATGATGCCTGTTCCATAATCCATGGATGAAGGCCTCAGAACATGTAAGCCTTGTTTATTCCTTTGGCAAAGACAGCGTTGGCATGACTCGTATGGATAATGTTAAAGATACACTCGATACATTTTGACGACACATCACACTCATGTCTTTATTTGCCATCTTTATGATGACCATCATCTTTAGACAGCATAAAGGTGAGTGTGTTACCTCTCAGCGAGATATAATAATGTATATATAAATATTATAGTATATACCCTTTCTGCAAGATCACTGCACTGTGCTATGGAGTTAGCCCCAGTACCCGGGCTCGGATCCCCCTGCGAGCGTTCTGCAAAGCGTGCGTGTGCTTGGGCGGCGTGCCATGTGGTCACGTGCTGATCACATTCCGAGCGTACGTGCGGGGCGCGTGCCGTCTGGACGAGGGCGGGGCAGGGGGTCGGAGATTGGAATTTTCGGTGGGGGGGGGGGGGATGGAGGACGCCTGAAGGGATGATCAGCCGGGAATGGGGAAGGAGTCCCATTTTGTAAGGCGACTGCTGTGGATTTTTGCCGATTGGAAGCGTGGAAGCGCATACGTTGGGGGCAAACGCACGGAAAAGGTAAAAACAAATGGAGATGGTTAAGATTCACGAACTTGGCAAGCTCCAATATCATTAATTGTTTTCAAAACTTTACGCATATATACTTTTGTCATTGCTGAATGTAGTTTTTACATATTATAACATATGCTTGCTTGGTTGCTGCACTGGTATGTCTAGATACAGAGAGATGAAGCATGACAGTAAAAAAAACAATTGCAGCCAAACTAAAAGTCTGAAATGTAGTGCACCCTTTTACCCTGCAGCAGCTCACTACACCAACTATGCCACCCTTAAACGAGAGAAATGATTCATTTGGGTCAAGCTTGTACATGGGCCATTCCAGATTCTTGAGTACATGTGAAAGCAACGTGTACGCAAGCATCAATATTTATTCTCTACTCATTTCGGAAACAAACGATGGCGCACAAACAATAGCTGATTCTCCAGTGGGATCAAGCAAATCATTTCATGACAGCAAAGCTCCATCCAATGTGGTCTTGAAACGTTGAAACAAAATCTCCTGGAGGATCCATAACTCGCATGATTTTGTAATTGTACACGTATAGTCATATACTTACAAGTAATAATTGCCAGGTGAGAAAATGTTGAGGAATTCGTGGAAAATGTCGATGATGTAACATGCGCACCACAAAATATGGATTTTCCTCGTGTGATTCGGCCGGTGCTTTATACTGACAGTCCGCCACAGGTGCAGGAAACAGAGTTCGGAATAGAAGGATTGAAAGGCGGGAATTAATCGGGTTTCCTCTGGTCCTCAAGAGGTTGGCGTATTGATGATGATGTTGCTCCGCCGCCAGCCCTTCCATTGTGAAGATAGATGGTTTGCCACCCGGGCTGTAACATTGTGTGCTGGTACATGTTCTATGGACTCGTAACTTCATTTCATGAACAATTGTATTTCCAGACATCATCTTCTCCACTGTTGCTTTTCCTCTTCTGTTGCTTTCTTATATATTTTGCTCCTCATTCTCTCTCTCTCTTTCTTTCGCTCTCTCTTTCTTCTTTTTCTCACCTTGCATTTCCTATTCCCTTTTTCCTCCTGTCTTCCTCCTTTCATCCTGTCTTCCTCGTTTCTTCTGCTTCGTATTTATTTTTATACATGCTTGAGAGCTTATGGAAAAGCTGAACAAAAGAACCTTAAAAGTCCAACAAATCAACTGCGTGAAGGTTAGAAAACATAAGGTTTGTACCAACACCATCATCAGATTGTAGATATGGCTGCAGATGAACGAAGGGGGCAGTTTTGTGGGAATGTAAAATAAATAAATAAAAAAA
>CM068966.1:69732582-69753885 GCA_035128595.1 Eptatretus atami | reverse complement strand
AGTGTTTTTAAAGTGTTAAAGAATTTTTAAACCAGAACAAACCGAATGGATTTTGCTTTATGTCCGGATGCAGATCCGGCCTATCATTGGGATACAAAACGTAAACTGTTCAGCCTGGCGGAGGTATACTGAGTGCTGTTCTATTTTTGTAATGTTCTCCATCCCTGAGATGTGGACCTGCACTTGGTTGTCCCATCTGTTTTTCTGGTTTGGACATTACAGATCTCAGTACCTCTTAAACAAATAATAGGCCACAGTTT
This sequence comes from Eptatretus atami, assembly GCA_035128595.1. Taxonomy (NCBI): domain Eukaryota; kingdom Metazoa; phylum Chordata; class Myxini; order Myxiniformes; family Myxinidae; genus Eptatretus; species Eptatretus atami. The sequence goes on along the minus strand of CM068966.1, from coordinate 69,753,625 downwards.
GTCGATACTTGGGCAGATTCCCTTCTTGGGGTTAACGAGTTATTTATGTAAGTACTACCTGGATTTGGTAGTGTGCTGGGATTTGAACAGATATGGCACAGAGAATGGGCTAAATGGCTTACTCTCTTGCCGAAATACCCTGCGATATCTTGTAATTAACTGTAATTAATTATTACTTTATGCTATCATGCACATATCATCTTTCTACATCATAACTATAACTAAAAGCAACTTAGATTATGGTTGATTTGTGACATGTATGTAAATATTAAATCGGTACGGTATACAAATACGTTCCATAATAACCATATGTCAGCATTGTAGTTCATTACAATTGGTGTAAAGCTGAACATATATCGAGGCCATTCATCCATTATTATTCATGAACATTTTATATATTCATGTGATATTCACCAACCATACGAACAAACATTGGTGCAATTGCCAGCTATTTTCCAGGTGTGTTGACATCATTTCCTGTGTTTTAAAATTCCATTCTGAGTAATTTGGTCGAGATATAATCCACCTCTTTATTGATCATTCAGAAGTGGACAACTCTACTCGTCAGTCATCCTGACTCGAAGGACCGCCGTCACGTGTGCAGATATCTCTCGTGGATAGCATGAGAAACGGCAACAACATTTGATTAATTGCCAGCGATTTCCTTTGCACTAAGAACATGCCCCACTCAGCATCGGGCAATATTCAAGCGAAAGACGTTTGATGCTTGCGAGTCAATTGCAACTTACATTCGATTTTGTGAGGAGGTGATTCTTGAGCAAAATGTGTCCAAGCCATTTTGTTGAGGCACCTCCCCTGTGATTCATGTGCGCAATTTGCCTCAATGTATGGACAACTTACTTGAAGACTAATCCTTCGATACAACCTTTACGAGTACCAACTCAACACTGTTCATTGCCAATAAGTTAAAGAGAAGCTTGGAAAAATGAAGTACGCATCCCCAAACCCCACAGTTAAACCTAACTACATTGCAACTATGCTTGAATGAACGAGCTTCATTTGCCAAATCCTTGTGTTCCTTTTTACCTCCACAGCTGAAGAGGTGGTGCGTCTGGCTGCGATGCGCTCTGAGTCCCTGGTACCCGGAGCCCACACCCCTCCTATCCGACGACGCAGCAAGCTTGCCACCCTCGGCCGCTTCTTCAAGCCATGGAAGTGGCGAAAACGAAAGAGTGAGAAGTTTCGACAAACCTCTGCTGGTAAGTGGCGTTGCCTGCCTTCCTTTTGGTCATATTGCTTCTGACGATGCTCTTGAATATATCTTTGGTAACGTGCCCAAGTGCAATGCATGTCCACGATAAGATTTGAGAGTGTATACAAAACTTCGCACTCAATAGAATCTTTTTCTCAGTGACTCGCAGCTTGGTTCGTGTTTTCCCACTCGCAAAGCATGATGTCAGCGGTGACGTGGTTTGCTCAAACACAATTAAAGTGTGACTTTAAAGGCCAGAAAGATCTGTCGCAGAAAAACTTGGGTGTTGTTTAGAACAGTCACTCGTGTTGTGCGGTCATCACGTTACGTTCGGTGTCGGCTTCCTCGATAATTTCACCCAAGAACACGAATTACCTCTGAAGATGACCACGTGAGTTGGATGTGTGCACACCTTGCTAAGCACCTCATCGCAGCACAACTTTCGGGTATTTCATTGAAGAGTCTGAATTTACACCGAACGGTATATTCGTGATGTTGCGGTTGAAGGGATGGAAACTTCTTGATGTGTACCGAAGTGCCGGTCATCATTGTTGAACATTTCACCATCAGGATCATTAATTCTGCTTTACCATCACAGGGGTCAGCATTGAGGGTACATAGGACCAAGGACATCAATCTACTGTAATGAGCAAAGGGGTTCAATGTTGCATGTGGTTTGATGTTTTGCTTTTGTGTGCAAGATGTGGATGTAAAAATTTTACTTGTACAGAATTTGCTTCGTATGTTTACTGTATGAGATTATAGCATATAATTGTCTTGTCCATCACATTTTGCCTTGACCTTTCTGTATCATCTAGTAAATTGCTAAATAATATCTCGTATTTTTGTGGGGCAGGGGAGGGGGGTTCGTGCCACAGCGTATGCATACCGATTGCTTTGTTGTTGTTGTTCCCTATTGGGGAACCGTGCTCTTGGGACCAGATCCAATCTGGAAGTGGTTACTGCCAGATCATCACTCATTGCTTTTTAGCCAGGGATGAATGTACCACTTGCACTCCAAACGAGAGCAAAGTCGATGGCGTGTCCACCGAAAATCGCCACGCTTCCCACCTAAAGTAAAGTTTGAAAGATGGCAAAAAGTTCCACGAGGATTGACCCAATTTCAAATTTTGAGTTGGAAAAAAAAACTTCTGTTTTGACCACTGTTACCCCCTGGGCCAGGAACCTTGGATCAAATCCAAAAAATTGTAACCTAATTTATGCGTCCCAGGGGTTGGGGCCAAAAATGATGCAGCTGTCGCACCTTCTTGCCATGTGGTAATCATAACGACCAGGTTTGGTAAATTTCTGCAGAAATGTTTAGGAGGATGCAGCGTGACGGACGGATGGATGGACAGACAGATGGAGCCGATTACAATATCCACTCATTGTTTTTTTGCAAGCGTGGGGATAACAAGTAAGGTCATTGGAGGGGAATGATTGTCAACTTGGGGGTGTGCTATGTGCGAAATGTCACGTCACAACGTGGCTGTGTCTAGTATTCGTGTAGCTAGACAGTGGCCATTGGTGGTTAAGCGTTGAGCCCGGCGATGCTTCCGGGCCACCTGGTGAACGTGCTGACCGAGTTGTTTGGCGAAGGCGTCAACTAGTGCCGTATGGTCACTTTCTTTATATTTTGTGCCACACTGTGCGCATTGAGGCCTGCATCGGCGCGTGTGGACTCGCTCGCCTCATGCATGCTTGACTAACCTGGAGAATGAGCTTCAGCCTTGGATGCATGCTTAAGGCAGCTTGTTTCCTCCATCTATTGCTGGATGGCTGTTCTCAATGTTGGCAGTGCTTTGCTGCGGTCAAAGTGAGGCTGAAGTGGCTGGGGTTGGGGGGTTGAGAGGGGGGGGTGGCTGCACCCAGAGCAGACTGACAAAATGAGGCACAACTTACTCGCAGTTGAACGCAGTTGAATCTGAGCATGGCTCTCACCAAAGCCCCAAAGCCGATGCGTACGTTACTGAGTTGAGCCCTGGGCAATCCCGCAACATATCAGCAACCTTTCCACTGTGGGTATCGTGGGAAAGCAGCGACGGGCCATCACTGAAAGCAAGAACGAGACTGTGTCCTCGGACAAGTGCAAACTGCTTTACCTTCTCTTTTATGTCAAAACAAGTTGAAATTCAAGTCTTGGTGAATCGGCTTGTTCCGAGTTGAGGAACGAACATTCCCTTGTGTTCGCCTCTTTGTGTGTAATATGCTGCTCGTTTTATTTGTCTTCACAGCATATGAGAAACTATAACAAAACAAATAAATTCATTCATTCATTGAGGTGAAAGAATTTCGAAATCTTTGTGGTTAATTATTTTATCAAGTTGAAGGTTATGATAATCCAAGGTTGCTTGTGTCTTCACTCCACTCTATATACATGAGTAGTAGTAAAATGGGTTCATTTTTTTTTTGTAAATTTATGGTCTGCTCTGTATTCTGCACACTCATCCATGGTAAACCCATGACATTGCATGAAGTAGATATTCGGTTGCAATTGCAAGGGTTCACCGTCTGACGATCCCTGAGATTGAACGTCATTTGGATAAACGAGACTGTAGAACGTAATGCTTTCCAGGTATTCATTTGGACTCCATATTTTCCAGGTAATTTTGACTGCTGCAATCCTAACCGTCATATCCCATTATTTTGGTCCAACTTCGGTAATGCAGGTTCCCGCAGGGATCACGATTGAGCAATCATGAAAACTCAAATCGTCCCCTGGGGCCTTTCCAAAATATTTATCGTCGCAGTGGGACCATGCAATCCTCTTCCTGTTCCCAAGGTAGTTCTAAAAGAGCATACCTGTCTCTGTATCTCACGTCGTTGCTGAAATACTGACCTTTAACTCTCACCAGTTTTGTGCAACTTACCTTCTTGGGGAAACATTTCAAATCCCATTTTCAGCTTCAGGAATGGAGAGTAGCTCCTGTAAATATCCATTCGGGATATTTGTCACTCAATTCACATCGACCCCAAGATTATTGTTTTATTGTGTGTTTGTTGGAAAATAGAGTCTGGAATGTTACCTTGTATGTCTGTTTGTCTGATACTTTTGGGTTAGGGTTAGGGTGAGGTGAAATGTTTTGTTTTTTTAAATACAGGTGTCAAGAATTGTGGAGGTTCAGTTGACAAAACCATTTATTTATTTAAGAATCCACGAAATAATTAACGTCCTGATTTGGACTATGAATGGTGTATGACCTTTAGCTTGTGTTCATGCAGTTGGCACGTTACCTGATCGACTCAAGGTCGAACACTACTCTTGTGGTATTTGTGAAAAGGTGATTGAGCTTCCCAAGTCAGATTCATGAACAACCTCCATTCCTTTTTCTCCCCATTCTTCCCCAATCCCCTTACTCCCCCTTCACTCCTCTGTCACCTTCCCACTTAGCCCTTTTCTCAACTTGAATTTTATTATTTTAAACCGGCACCCTTGGCCAAATTATTTTTATTTTATTTTATGATAAATCCATTGTTTTCATTCGAGAATTTATGATCTGATATTCAGGTGAGTTGTACAACAACCAAAGGCAATGAAAACGCCTGTGTGTGTTATGTGCCAAGTTGGAATAATAACATGAAAAACAATTGGGAATCAAAGTATAAACTTTGCATCAAAGTTGTAAATGTGCCGTCGTTAAACGCGTGATTCCTCGAGAAATGCAATCCTCGGGGTTCATTGGGAATTTGAATGTTTGGAATAGGACAATCCAATCTTCACATTGAAACAATGCTCTAAATAAGCTATGGCATATGTGGGTATGTATGTCCACTCTGTACCCATTGGTTGGACAGCCAGCCTGACTCCACCCACAATTGTAACCTGAAAAAATAATCGCACGTCTGTCATTCTGTGAAGGCACGTAGGCCTCGGGCATCTGGGATGTGTTCAGTTACCAATTAACTTGTGGAGCGCTCGCCAAGCGGCTTGAGCACGAAAGCGAGCACTCCATTCGAAAGCGGTGATAAGGAACGGCTGACTTGGCAAGCACTTGCGAGCTGCTTGGTAATTGAACACACATTTAAGCATTAGGAATTTTTTTTGCTTCATTTATGTAATCTGGGTTGCAGCGATCTATTGTCTATGCACCACCCAAATAAAGGGATGAGCAACTTGTATAATAAATGAAGGTTTTTGTGCGTCATTTCCGTTTTAGCCTGAGTTTTCAAGGCTGAATGGTGTGAAAATACAAAAGGGTCGCCCGTCGGGCTTTTCTTCCAGTAATAGCAATAATAAATTAATAATTTGAGGTCTCCACTCTTTACAGAGTTCGGGAGCATATCACGGCAAGTCGAGAAACATTTGTAAGCTAGTCCCAATCCTGGACGCGTCGCCACTTCGATGAAGGATTTTCGACTGAAGGTGATTTGGAGAGGAATGTGTCATTCGTTTCAGGGTACCTGGGATAACTCGACTGTACTCTTCATGAAAGACACGGTGGGATCGATAACATCCACCAGCTAATGCTAGCAGATGGGACACCTAGCTCTACGTCGAATCCGTGGGACGGCACACTTTGTGATGTGACATGAGATGCCCTGCTTGCCAATTAGTCGAGTTTGGAATCAAAGCCAGATTAAACGGCTCCAAAGGTAAGCGCGCTACCTGTGGGACTTCCACGGTAATGAATATACATTCATGAGTGGAGGATCTGTTGAGCATTGTAAGAATGTTACATGTAAGTGTCCCTCTTTCTCAATAAGAGACATATTCGTGCTGGAGGAAGGCCAACTTTGATGGTTTTTATGCGCCCGATATATATATAATATATATATATATATATATATATATATATATATATATATATAATATATATATATATATTTATATATATCGGGGCGTATTATGTGATACCGGTCGTCCGTCCGTTCCTGTCAGCACTCTAACTCCCAAAGTTTTCAACTTACACGTTTCATATCTCGTACATAGGTACAGACTGTGGAGACGGTGTGTCGCGACATACGTTCGTCATCTAAAGTGGTTGCCATGGCAACCAGGATGCTGTTTTCCATGTAGTAGCACAATTCTGTATATACCTTCTTGTTCGGGCATATATTGTGCTCACTTGAGCTCTGTTTAATTATTATCTTGCCAAAACGAAGTTTTTGCAAGATATGTTAGTCAGTCTGTATGTTTTTTTTTATTTTTTATTTTTTTGTTTGTTTGTCTGTAATCACGAAAAAAAAATTCTGCAGACCACAGTTTTCATTGGAAATTTTTGTAACTTCGCATATCAGAGGCCTATGGAGTCCCTTTCAGGCCTAAAATTTTGAAGGTCAAGGTCAAAGGTCAAGGTCACTGTCGCAAATCAGGGGAATCGACAAAACCCTTATTTTTTGAGTAATTTTGATCGGATCGTCTTCAAACTTCATGGGAATTAGTTCATGGTCTGGTACTCAGCTGATTAATTTTTGGTGGCGATTGGCCTGACCTTCATGTGTTTTTTTTTGTTGTTGTTGTTTTTTTATCTGTAATCACATATAAATCACTCTGCAGAGCACAGTTATCATTGGAAATTTTTGTAACTTCGCATATCAGAGGCCTATGGAGGTCCCTTTCAGCGCATAAAATTTTGAAGGTCAAGGTCAAAGGTCAAGGTCACTTTGTCGCAAATCAGGGGAGTCGACGAAACCCTTATTTTTTGAGTAATTTTGATCGGATCGTCTTCAAACTTCATGGGAATATAGTTCATGGTATGGCATTCAGCTGATTAATTTTTGGTGGCGATTGGCCTTGACCTTCATGGTTAACGCCTAAGGTCAAACATATTTGACCCCAAGGTCAAATTTTCAAGTTTTAGGAACCATATCGTGTAGTACCTCAAATTGAACACCTCGATGAGTGCTTTCTAGATATATCAAGCTTGAGACATTATGACGTGATTTGGTGACGTTATGAGGCAAACGCATATTTTTCATGGTTACTCTGTAGAACGATTCTCATCGGAATCTCTCGTAGGCAGATATTCCTCAAGGAGTCGCTCCTGGTGGATAGCAGCTCTGTTCACCTCAGTGTGACCTTAAAGAAGTCACACGTGGTCACCTTTTTGCAAGATACGATCACCCTACGGGTGACATTGGTTTATTTGTTTGTCTGTTTGTTTACTTTGGTTGCATTTGCTGTTTTTGATGTTTTGCAGTCGCTCTCAGACTGTTGGATGGAAATTTTGCCTGCAACGGAAAATTGAATTTGTGTTAAATGTGTCGGGTATAATTTTGGGCCCTTCCACTCATTTGTGCTTAAAATGCCATTTTGGAGTATTTATTTATTTATTTATTTTCAAACGATCAACATTTCACTGGTGTCGCTGGTGTAATATGATATCGTCTGCCCAGGAGATTGTTTTTTTTTAATTGTTTTTTGTTGTTGACGGGCAAAGATCACCCAATTTTTATCTGTGTTGTTGGTATTCTGCTGTTCCCATGTGCCTCGACTATTTTGTTGCTGCTAACCTGTTGGGGTCTGAAAGGGCAAAACGGCTCCTTATTGCAAGTCTCCTCCTTTGCCGATGTCCATGATTATTCCACTAACTTTGGTGTTTGTTTCTGTACATTTTAATTTGATCTGGAGCTGAGAAGGTGCCTTGACTCGAGGCAGCTCATGTGCTGTAAGTTAGCACCTCCCTGTTGTTCCGTCTTTGTAAATTGGTATAAGTATGTTATCTGGATGAAAGGTCAGTATAACTAATGTGAAACCTGTTATTTCTATGACTTGCTTCCTCACAAATTTTCATTTCCCCTCCATCAAAAAGGAAAATTGTCTCAATGTCTCTCACCACCTTTCCATTGCTTCTAAGTATAGCTTGCTTTTTTTTTTGTCCTTCTCCCCACAACACCTCGTATCATTACCCTTGCCGAAGGAGAGGGTATTGCGTTTGGGTCTGTTTGTTTGTGACTTGCAAAATCGAAGATTTTTCTGGAGGTGAAATGAAATATCAGCACCAATGTATATCAAGTATATCGATATATCGGTGAAATATTTTCAAGTATATCGGCCAGTCGATTTTGTTATTCTGTCTGTTTGTCCGTTTGTCCGTTTGTCGCCTACAGGTCACAATTCTAAACCAATCGTCGTGAAACTTCACCAAATTGAAGAGATAGACTCAACTGAGAAGCCTGTTGATTTTGAGGTCAAAGGTCTAAGGTCATCTTGAGGTCTAATTTTATAAAATCGTCATTTCTCATCTGATCGACTTGAATTTGAAGACGATTTATATTTCAGGTCACTGAATTCAACCAGCCAATTATTTTTGGGTCATCTTAGATCAAAAGGTCAACATAGGCCTAAGGTCAAACAACTAAGGTGGTATTTCTAAAATCCTCAATTTTCATCTCATTGAATTGAAATTTGAAGAGATTTGCATATCAGGTCACTGAATCCAACACCAAATTATTTTTGGGGTCATCTTAGATCAAAAGGCACATAGGCTAAGGTCAAACAACTAAGGTGGTATTTCTAAAATCCTCAATTTTCATCTCATTGAATTGAAATTTGAAGAGGATTTGCATATCAGGTCACTGAATCCAACCACCAATTATTTTTGAGGTCAACATGGACCGAATTTCTAAAATTATAAAATTTCATCCAATTGACTTGAAATTTGAAGAGTTGAGTATTTGGTCATTGAATTCAACCACTAATTATTTTTGAGGTCAAATTTGTTTTAAATGGATTTTGGCAAGTATCGTGCTCTGCACGACATCTTCTTCTTGTTTGTCTGTTTGTTTGTCCCACAGAACTTTTGTGTTTTTCCTCCGCAACCACTTGCCGGATTGAGACGAAATTTGCACCATAGGTGCGACTACTCATGTGGAATGTTTTAATCATAATTGTGACGTCATCGGTCACGTGTTGTGGCAGTCATGTTGGAAAAGCGGATAAACTTTGAGCCTCTGTATCTCTGAAACCGCACTAAGGAAAAAATTGAAACTTGGCACATGGCAAGTACTCCACATGGGGAATAAGGGTGATTTGTTTATGTCATCATAGGTGCCTTCGGTATGACGTCATAATTGCATATGTAGAACACTACATCTGATCAGTATAAAAATTTTTGAGGGTCATCTTGGGATAAAATGGTCCACAGAAAAATAAATTGATAACGTCATCGGTCACATGATTTGGCAGCCATATTGTTTAAAAAAAAAAACCTTCAAAAGTCTTCTTCTCTGAAGTGGCTGAACAGATCGAGGCAAAACTTTACACATACGACTGCCTATCCACGAGGAACAAAAGGTTCACAGATATGATGTCATAGGTCACATGGTTTGGCAGCCATATTGAATTTACCCTAAAACCATAAAAAAATCTTCTCCAGAACGGCTGTACAGATCGAAGGGAAACTTCACACAAATGTTCCCCAAGCCTTGGGTTTACAATTCTGTTAAGGAATAATTGATAGGTCACATGGCTTGGTAGCCATATTGGATTGAAGAAAAATATTAAATGATGTTTTCTTTGGAACCGCTTAATCAATCGACATGGAAATTCAGAAATATGATCTAGTAGTGATGCAAAATATACCTTTTAAATTTCAACTTTATCGGAGACATGGTGTGGCAGCCAGAATTATTAAATTTTTTGATCTGGGTTCTGTTTTTCTTTTAACACACCAATGTAACACACCAATACACAACACAAAACTACACAAACACCACACAAAACAAGAGTCTGCAATTTTTCTTGTTACCTATTGTATTTCTTTCTCTGATCAGCTACCCCTTTTATCTTGCCATTGTGGATCAAGGGGCACTGGGATTGAATTGGATGCTAAATAAGGGCTCAACAACCGGAATTGGTGGTGTAATGGTTAGAATGTCCGCTGTGAGTCTGGGCCCTATATATGGTTCGATTCCAACACTGGGAGAATCATGCTAAAGTGAAAGACTTCAATAACGACTGTGCAGCTTCCTTGCAAGATGCTCAGCATTTCGAGGATAGAGCAAGGATAAGCCTAATAGGTTATGAGGAAATTATTCATAAATTGCCCCGCTGAGTGCAGAGAGAAAAGCGACGCTAGAAAGATGGTGTCGCTGGCACCCCAGAGTGCTCTGGGAGGTGACATCGCTCTCCCCAAGCCGTATGTGTGCATTTGTGCATGCGTGCGTGAGTGCGCGTTCACATGTGTTTTTTTTAATCGCATCTTAGATACTGCAGGACAAAAGCAAGAAGACCTTTGCCAGTGACTGCAACGTATATCAAAGGAGGAGGAGGAGGAGGAGATTGGGACCACACTCTGTGCAGAGCATTGGTGCTGCCTAAGCAGTCTCCTTGGCTATTGGCACAATCCTGGAAGGGTCGCCACTCGCACAGACAGTATACCAGCATGCTGGCACTCATTTTCCGACCTCAGAAGGATGACGAGTCGAGTTAACCCCACCTGGTATTAATTCAACGGTGAACAGGATTTGAACTCAGGACCCTTGGATCCAAAGCCCGCCACCCTAACCATTAAGCCCAAACCGCATATATCAAAGGGACGACCTTTTCCAGTTTTATGCAATTGTAGTAACAGTATTTAGTTGTTTTTCCTCAATTTAATAAAGTAAATACCTCATCCCATCGCATAAAGGTCCACAAACGATGCATTCTTGGCACGATTCACCTTTGGGCTATGAGGAATTATGTAAACCTGGCAAAGCAAAACTTAAACAGGTACAAGGTGCAATTTAATTTTGTGTAGATTTTAACGGCTTTTGTTGAACTGCTGATCTTGATAAATATCCCACCTAGCAGACTGTGACCCAAATACATTCTGTGGATCCAAATACAAAGACCTCCCAAAATTATGGATCACTTCCCTGATCTATGTCATTTGAGCGATCAATGCCATTTGAGCGGCAGCCAATTATGCGATTAAATTAAATTGTCCCTTTTAAGTGCAACCGTCCATGAAATATGACCTGTATTTGGTCATTTGAAGATCACGGGTTCAAATCTCAGCTTCATGATCACGCAGCTGGTTTGTTTTTGTTTGTTTTCAAAAAAAATAAATTGGACTTATTGCATTGGTGACATCAAAATCCTCTGCACAGAATTTGTGTTTGTGCAATATTTACCTCTCGTTAATGGAATCTGTTTAATTATGGGTGAATATCACACAAACATGAGTGGAGGAGGAAGAGGAGGGGTGTTTTTTAGGTTATTTGAACGGGGCATGGAGGTTTTGAAATAGGTAGTTATCGATGATAACATGGTGGAGAAGGCTATGGGACCAGAAATGAGGGAGGAGGATGGCAGAGGGTTTTGGAACGATTTGTTGCAAACTCAGGTTTTTGTAAGACTGAAGAAGATAACACCTTTAAAGGTGGACCCTACAGGACCCAGATCGGCTATTTTTGTAGAATTCTGGATTGTAAGGTGATTCCAAGGGATGCAGTAGGGAGCCACCATTTGTTGTTCGTGTTAGATTGGAAGCTGGTCAAGAATGGGAAATATCAGGTATGGAAGAGTATGGAAAACAGGATATATCAGGGAGGGAAGATTATTGTGTTTAAGACACGAGGTACCAATGTAGTAAGATTCAAGAAGAGATTTGTAGGACTATGAGAATCTAACTCATCCATGAGCCTCGACTCTGTTTCCAAAAAAATTCAGGCTACAGAGGAGTGGAGGGGAAGTAGAGGAACATATGAATAATTGTGGGTGGAGTCAGGCCAGCTGGCCAACCAATGGGTACAGAGCAGACATACATATGCCTTGTTGGGGGCAGCAGCTAAGGTGTGTGATAGAACTGAAGGAGGCAGGAGCAACAGTGGTGATTGAGGCAAACTAAGACTAAGACTCAGGCAAACTAAAGGCCCAGTCACACCTTGACGTTTTAGCCAGCAATGGCAACGTAACAAAATGTATGTAAAACGCTGGCTTACGCTGAACTTTTGATGTTTTTTTTTTAAAGATTCGGACGTATTCATAACGAGTTGGTCGTATGCATAACATATTAGTAACGGACACAGAATGTTTCGTTGTCTTATAGATAACTTATACAACGAATGCTTAGCCTGTTGTCGGCGTTCACAACCTATGCCCAACGATGGTCTAACTTATGCATAGCGCGCTGCACGTATCGCCGACGATCACTGGCGTAGCCTATTAAAAGGCTGCCGCACAATGATTCAAATCAATAACCGCCGGAGAAATGGAAGTGTCAACATCGCAGTCACACCTTGGCGATCTTGCCAGCGTATGCCGACCTCTGAAAAATGCGTCTAAAACGCTGGCGCACGTCGAATACGGTATGGGTAAGTTTGGTATACGTGAATAGAACGTAAAGTACGCTATCATACGTCGTAGTAAGTGGAGTACGTCTTGAAATTTTAAACGTGTTAAAATTTTACGACGTACTTGCCGTATGCCTCACTCGTTCCGCATGCGATGGGACTAAGTTGTACGCACGATATGCGATCGTTGGCACACGTCGACAAAAGTTACTTGTAAGTTACTCATAAGTCGAAACGCGTCGAGGTAATGGTTAGCGTCAGTGTTTCAGACTCCCTGTTTTTATTTTTTTTTTCTTCGGTATGACGGTGATGTTGACACTTCGATTTCTAGTGCGGTTATAATATAATATAATTAATAGGCTGCCGCTCAACGATTTAAATCATAACCGCACTAGAAATCGAAGTGTCAACATCACCGTCATACCGAAAAAAAAAAAAATAAAAAAGCAGGAGTCTGGAACACTGACGCTAACCATTACCTTGACGTGTTTTGACTTATGAGTAACTTAAAAGTAACGTGTGTGACGTGTGTCAACGATCGCGTAAGTGCCTACAACACGTTACTCATAGGTTAGAAATAAGTTTCGGTACGCTAAACATTACCTCGAGTGTTTCGACTTATGAATAACTTACAAGTACGTGTGTCGACGTGTCAATGATCGCGTAACGTGCCTACAACTTATGGCCAGCGTAGCGGAACTTGTGAGTCATACGCTGGCATAAGTCGTAAATTTCAAGCATGCTAAAATTTGAGGACAACCGCAAAGTACAACGATGAAAGCCAGCGTACTACGACGTATGGCAGGTTTTTCAGCGTGCTCTCAATGTTTCCAAAACTTACCCATAACGTATTCGACGTGTGCCAGCGTTTTAGACAAATTTTTCAAAAATCGGCATAAGCTGGCTAAACATCAAGGTGTGACTTGGCCCTTTAGATGGGGAAAGCCTAGTATCCCATCAGAGGTGATGATGGAGATGTTTAACAGATTAGGGGTGGAGGAATTGGATTAGCTTTGGTAGCTGTTGGTTACGATAAGGGAAGAAGAAAGCATGCCAAGGGATTTACAAGAGAATTACTTTGTGGCTATCTACAACAACAAAGGCAATGTTATGGAGTGTTGGAGTTGCAGGGTTATCAAGCTGATGGAACAAGTGTTCAAAGTAATGGAAAGGGTTGTGATTGATGGGCCAAGAGAGTTGGTGTATATTGATGGGATGCAGTTTAGGTTTATGCCAGGAATGGGATCAACAGATGCTATCTTGATTCTTAAGCAGAGACAGGAAAACTTTTTGGAAGGGTAAGTAATATTGTGGGCTTGGAGATCTGGAGAAAGCATGATAGTGTTCCTCTAAGGAGGTGGTGCATTGACGTCCGAAGAAGAAGCTGGTGCCTGAAAGACTGATAAGGATAGTTTAGGTTATATAAGAGGGAGCAAAGACATCAATCAGAACTTGGAAAGGTTGCTCAAAGGTGTTTGAGATTAAGGTAGTTTGACATCCAAGGGTCAGCACTTTGCTCTTTTCCTTGTGTGGTGGCAATGGATGTGTTGAGTGGATATAGGGTTTACATTGGGAAATGTTTGCGGATAATTTGGCACTGATGTCCGACTCTTAGAAGGCGACTCTGTATGCATTGGTTGCATGCCAGGAAAGTTGGGGACAGAATATAAATGTGGGGAAAATGGGGATGATGGTGAACAGACAGAAGGAAGAGAATGCGCATATTATTGATGGGGGGGGGTATGTGGGGAATTGATGCAGGTGGGACAAAAATCACATTTCTGGTTCTATTTTGCGAAAGGGAGGGGGACGTGTGTTGGTGTGTTTGTGTGTTTGACAAACGAGATGCTTTTATTTTCCATGTTGTACGAATGCCTTTCTTGGACAACATCATTCGTAGAAAGCTCTTCCATGGTACGATAAGTTGCAGCTGAAATAATAATAAGAGTGAGAGTATCTGTACACAGCATAGAACCCATCAATCGATTAAAACTGGTCAGAGGTGTACTAGCACGGGCAGCTACAGTTAGCAGATTAAAGGTCAAAAAGGTCACAAAGGTGTTCAAGAAAGACCAAATGGAGGTGTGCATAATTTACAGGTCATGTAAGATGGTGTATATGTTGTTCTGTAATGGAATGTACAATGAGTTTTGTGAATCTAATACTGTATGTATATAAAACAGAGCGGCGTCTGTATGCATGGATGCATGTTTGTCCGGTAACTACACCGAGACCCTTGGGCTGATTGACGCCGAATTTCAGGGTATACTCAGGGGGTCCCTACTTCGGTTTTTCGTGAAAAAATAAAAATAAATAGAAAACGAATTATTTATTTATTAATTTTTTCGGATTTGTCGTCTTATTATTTGGATTATTTCTCCCTTGTGGCAGACCAGTGGGCCGAGAAGGGTATCTGCTAGTATATACTAATACACGAAACCTTTTAGCATGGAATGTAAACATCTATAGGTAAAGCTCGATGTTATAAGCAGAAAGTTTGAATCGTGAGGTTGCATTGCTGGGCTGACTAGCTGCATGGGGCACAGCTGAGGTCATGGATCTACTGATGTAGACCGATGGCCGATGTTGAGGGTCCACTGATTTGGAGAGTTTCTGGGCTGAAAGGGTCTAAAGTTCGACAAAAAAAGAGTCGAGGTTGCAACGAAAATAGAGTTAAGTATACATTGGTTGTTGTAAAATTTATATAATTTATAACATCATTTAAATGTCAATGTAATGCTTTAAGGGCAGACCGTGTGTGTGTGTGTGTGTGTGTGTGTGTGTGTGTGCACGCGCACACAGAGGAGAGACTCGAGCTCTGTTTCTGAGATTACTGTGCAGAGTATGGAGATGCGAATGCTGAGAGAGCTGATGAGGAATGCTCTGATGAAAAGGAAGAGGAATGAGGATGTCAGGAAGTGGGCACGAGTAAGTGGTATTACAAAAATGTCATGGGAGACACATCCACATTGCTTGGGGAATGTGCTCTGGAGGAAGGAGGGTAATATGGTTGGGCAGGCCTTTGATATGGATGCAGTTGGAAGGAGAAAGGGCAGACTGAAATTGAGGTGGAAGGACTTGGTGGAGGGACATGAGAGAGGTGGAGGGGCAAAGTGATGATGCTCTTAGCATCGAGGGATGTAGATATGAAAATCTCGTGCAGCCGACCCCACAAGAACGACCCCAGAGGAACGTTTGGATTCCTAGTTGCTATTAAAGTAGCGTTAATAGTAGTCATATAATTCAGGGACATTGTTTTGTTTTTATTTGCTGGAAATTGGACATTTAATCTCAGAAGTTATACTTGTCATGAACTGAATTATTGCATTAGAAGGAACCTCAAAGCATTGCATACTGGTTTTGGATGCACTTGCGGTTGAAAGTGTCAGATGATCCTTGCAAGGGATCAAATCCGAATCTTCAAGTTATGTCTTTCCCTTGATTATATTTTATTTGAAAGGCTGGCTAAAACAACTCTTTTGGAGAAACTACACTTCAGATGAGCAGTGATGCCCAGTGGTCCCTCAATCTCAGACAGAACAGGTTGAGATCTCAACCTTTGTTAATTAATTTGATTATTATGTCTTTGTCCTTTGTGCAATCTTTGTTACTGTATTTAATGAGCCTTAGCCAGAAAAGATAAAAATGGATGGAGATGGTCGAAGGAAATATTAACCGAAAAGGTGCCCTGCTTGCTGTCAACTCGTTATAAGATTCTTCAAAAATAGGGTAAAGTGCCTGGAAAAACGCAGATGCCTCCCTGGGATCAACCCGGGCATATTGTACACCGTCGCAAGATGAAGACTATGATGGAGCTTAATGGAAATTTAAACTGTGTTAAATATCAGAGTTTGGTGTAATTGTTTTAATGGCATTTGGGTAGCTTGTGCAGGTGGGCCACGTTACCTTGATTCACAGTTAGCGATGCCACAGCGTAGAACTGGAAGGGTACTCGGTAGAGCTCATACCTCCGCCACGCAATGACTGATCCACAAGAACATATCGGGCCCATTACATTTTTTAAAATATCATGCTATACAGCACTGTCGTTTTTGGCTCAATCCTTCAATGGTGAAGAATCACTTTAGAAATTAAATAATTCTCGTATCCAGATCTGGATTCGGATCTTCACCAAAATCGAATCAGTTCGTCCTTGTCACACACCCAACATGTCCACCAAATTTTATCCGGATCCGTCTGCAACTTTTTGAGATATCCTGCACACAAACAAGCAAAGAACCAGACAGAAAGGGGTGAAAACATAACCTCCTTCACCTTCGGTGGCGGAGGTAATAATGAGAAGATCCACAAAGCCTGGCCTTTTGCGTCCTCCTCGATGGGGTTCGTAGCCTTCGATTCAAGCCAGTAATTGGATGAGTGAATGCTGGCGTATTTCACTTAGCTGATGAGCTTTGAAAGGCAAATAAAAATCCAATCCCTCAAATCCCCGCAGCTCTTTCATTCCGAGACAGTTATGATCAAGGTCAGTAGCTTGGAGCCCGAAACACTTGACGTTGCTATATATTTTAATTCAATGTGACAATTTGAATATTGTAGTGGAGAACACAAATCGGAACCCAAACCTGCAGTTTAGCAGTACTTTGGCTCTGGATTTGGCATATTGAACGGAATCTCATCCCGAGATGTAAAACATTTTTTTTTTAATTGAATTAAATACTTGAACACTGTAGAACACAAATCGCCTTCTTGGCACTTTCAAAAAAACCTCCAGTTTAGCAGTGCTTGGCCAAAATATTACGTCATTTTACGTCCTCTTGACCAATCAAATTTGCCGCTCGCTCTCAGCATTTGGGAATACCGAGATTCAGACAGAATGGTGGCTCATCGTAAATATAGAGTGTGCTTGGAAACGCATAGCAAGAGTTTAGAAGACCCTTCCCACGTCCTTTTTATCCTCAAGACCATAATATGGGGTTCGATGTTCTGTGTACTCTACTTTTTATTTTTTTTGTCTGCTCACAACCGTCCGTTTCTCTGAAATTGCCTTCGAAATATTTCCCTACAGATTCCAATTTTTGCCGCAGGACTCCAGGTGGGCTGTGCAAGCTTTCCCGATTGCTCAGAAATTACATGTCATTGCTTCCAGATTCTATGACCATGTTTGGCTGCCTATCTCGAATAAAACCAGCTGTCTTCATGGTTAATGCAGATGCAGCTGATAAGATGTGGCCTGGCGTTGGGGTATAAATAGGCATGAAACTCATGATGAATATAATAGAGAATGTGTTTTATACTTGGTGCAATATCACAAGTTTAGTTCTTCTCTTTCTCCAATCATTTTGTTTGCATCAACATGTGCAATCAGATTTACTCTTCATACTTCAGCTCTTACATTGAGCAGTTTGTGGAAGCAACGACAGAGTAATTAATGTCTGTGTCCTCAGCGTTCAGTTTTCCATGTTTGTTTTTTCATTCTTCAGTTTTGTGACTTGAGTTTCATCACGATTGATCACACTTGGTTAGCTCTGCCACCGGAGGTCGACGGAGGTTATGCATTCTTCTCTCCTTTTTGTCTGTTTTGTTTGTTTGTCTATGAGCAAGATATCTCAAAAAAGTTGTGGACAGATTCCGATGAAACTTGGTGGGCGGGGTGTATGTGTGACAAGGAAGAATTGATTCAATTTTGGTGAAGATCCGGATCCAGATTCGAGAATTTTTAAGTGATTCTTCACCATTGAGAGATGGGACTAAAAACGATGTATGGCACGATATCTCAGAAGTTGTGGGCGGATTTGGACAAAACTTGGTGGATGAGTGGTTCGGTGACGAGAACCAGCTGATTAGATTTTGGTTAAAGGGGAACCCAAACACGATTTATTTATTTTTTTGTCTTTCTGAAAACCATTGAAAATCATGAGCACGGTCTCATTTGAAGGGAAATTTTTTTTTCAATTTTTTATATATTTTTTGCCAATCACAAAGTGTCAAGAAAGCCCTGGAGTCGATTTTCGATTTTTGTCATTGACGTCTCACCTGGAACCCTCCTTGATCCAAATGGCGGCTTACATAGAGAAACACTTTACAGCGTTTCGAGCTCGGATTCCGATATCGATTCCTCCGTCGTCATTAGCAACTCTTATGGTTCTCAGAATGTTGAAACTGATCAGTGGGATTTTGAAGAAACGAATGGAGACAATATTAGTGATGGAAATGCTTTTGGGGGACTTATGGAGTCGTATTGTTTTGATCCTTGTGCGAGCGATTCAAACGAAGATGGTGACGATGTTGGTGTTCGTGAAGATGAAAACGCTGGTCACATGTTAACCACAGATAGGAAGGTTTTGTTTTTCCGTTCAATTGGCAGTTTATAAGGGATTTTGTGTTCATTGATAAATCAGTTATGTTACTCCAGAATATATACCCGTCATCGCCCGACAGCCAACACTGCCCATGCACACTCGGGCACCGCCGACAAAATGGACGATAAATGATTTGTCCCACTGTCGCAGGCTGAGCAGGTGTCCTGTATGCTACAGGATTGTCCCGTTTAATACTTTACTGGTAGTCTGTGGGCTTATGTAAAAAAGCAAAATTTTGGGTAGATTCTTTGCACCCGTGTTTAAACACATCTATAAACTTCACGATACATTTCAAAATGGCTGCCGTTTTTAGCTCGCCTGTTCGAAGAACAGAGAGCTATAGCGATACCCCGGCGTGAGCGTGAGCGTGAAAATGTTAAATTTTTTGTATTACGGAAAAACTCCTCGACGGATTTCGACAAAACTTGGTGGGGGGTTAGGTATGGTCCAAGGATCATGCCATTAGATTTTAGACTTGGTCCCCCCCCCCCCCAAAAAAAATTGTTAGAGAAAAAAAATATTTTGCAACTTTTTTTCAACAAAATTTCGATTTCTTTTTTGCATTTCTGCATGTTTTAAGTGATTTCTAACCCCCCCGCCCCCCCCCCAAAAAAATGTTGGAGAAAAGAACTAACTCTGTCAGCACTGTTTACATCATATTTAATGAATAAGATATAAGGTTCACTTGAGTGACCCAGCAGTATTGGCGGCGGAGGTTTTGCACTCTCCCGAGTGCTCTCCCTCTAGTTTCCTTTCTAATGTTTTTATCTACCACACTATTTTTATACGCCCCGATATATATCGGGCCGTATTATGTTACCGGTCGTCCGTCCGTCTGTCTGTCTGTCTGTCTGTCCGTCCGTTCCTGTCCGCACTCTAACTCCCAAAGTTTTCAACTTTCACGTTTCATATTTGGTACATAGGTACAGACTGTGGAGCCGTTGTGTCACGACATACCTTTGTCATCTAAAGTGGTTGCCATGGCAACCAGGATGCTGTTTTCCATCCGTTCCTGTCCGCACTCTAACTCCCAAAGTTTTCAACTTTCACGTTTCATATTTGGTACATGGTACAGATTGTGGAGACGGTGTGTCACGACATACCTTCGTCATCTAAAGTGGTTACCATGGCAGCCGGGATGCTGTTTTCCATCCGTTCCTGTCCGCACTCTAACTCCCAAAGTTTTCAACTGTCACGTTTCATATTTGTACATAGGTACAGACTGTGGAGACGGTGTGTCGTGACATACGTTCGTCATCTAAAGTGGTTGCCATGGCAACCAGGATGCTGTTTTCCATCCGTTCCTGTCCGCACTCTAACTCCCAAAGTTTTAAACTTTCACGTTTCATATTTGGTAATAGGTACAGACTGTGGAGACGGTGTGTCATGACATACGTTCGTCATCTAAAGTGGTTGCCATGGCAACCAGGATGCTGTTTTCCATGTAGTAGCACAATTCTGTATATACCTTCTTGTTAGGGCGTATATTGTGCTCACTTGCGCTCTTGTTACGATTACAATATACAAATACATATAATTGCTTTATAATTATACTTCACTGCAATGCTTTATAAAAAATATTAATTATTAGACTCGTCTTTTAAAACGATAAATGTATAAACAGGCGAGCATTGGGTGGCTTTGACACCAACTCTGGTTCCCTATATGTATGATTTTTCGGTATTTAACGTTATTTTGAACATATAATTCAAAGTGTGTGCAAATAGAGTTTGGGTACCAAATGCATTGTAGTTGGAACAACTGTTGATCTGAACTCTGTTTGCATGGATATCAACAGGTTTGATGTTAATGTCAAGAAATATTGGTATGAATGTGACACTTATTACTGGTATCTGACGAATATTTTCTGCTTGCAATATGATGCATATCCACTGTGAACCAAATAACTTACTGCTTTATTTCAGAAGACCAAAATGCACAGTGGACATCCCATCCATAAAAATACTTAAGGCATTGAAATTTATGGCAAATTGTTAATTTCACTTATAATGGTTATGATTCCAGATTAACCATGGCGTCCTGTGGAGAACCATCATGTAAGAAGCGTGCAACTGAACCTTCCATTGACTTTCAAATCTGCTTGTTGTGTCAAGGAGACAAGTTCACTGACATTAAAGGTGTTCATCAACTGGAGCATCTGCGACTATCAGAACTGGAATCATACCAATCATTGTTGGACTGTCTCAGCAAGAGGGCTCAATATCAAAACCCCGAGTATGTTCGTTTGCATCAACAACTGAGTGGCATATCTGGAAAAGAACTGAACAAC
>CM068966.1:69702865-69731222 GCA_035128595.1 Eptatretus atami | reverse complement strand
CGAAAGAGAGAGATTTTCTAACCCCCGCCCCCCAAAAAAAATGTTGGAGAAAAGAACTAACTCTGTCAGCACTGTTTTACATCATATTTAATGAATAAGATATAAGTTCACTTGAGTGACCAGCAGTATTGGCGGCGGAGGTTTTGCACTCTCCCGAGTGCTCTCCCTCAGTTCCTTTCTAATGTTTTTATCTACCACACTATTTTTAAACGCCCGATATATATCGGCCGTATTATGTTACCGGTCTCCGTCCGTCTGTGTCTGTCTGTCGTCGCCGTTCCTGTCCGCACTCTAACTCCCAAAGTTTTCAACTTTCACGTTTCATATTTGGTCATAGTACAGACTGTGGAGCGTTGTGCTACGACATACCTTTGTCATCTAAAGTGGTTGCCATGGCAACAGATGCTGTTTTCCTCGTTCTGTCCGCACTCTAACTCCAAAGTTTTCAGACTTCACGTTCATATTTGGTACATGGTAAGATTGTGGAGACGGTGTGTCACGACATACCTTCGTCATCTAAAGTGGTTACCATGGCAGCCGGGATGCTTTTTCCATCCGTTCTGTCCGCACTCTAACTCCCAAAGTTTTCAACTGTCACGTTTCATATTTGGTACATAGTACAGACTGTGGAAGACGTGTGCGTGACATACGTTCGTCATCTAAAGTGGTTGCCATGGCAACCAGGATGCTGTTTCCATCCGTTCTGCCGCACTCTAACTCCCAAAGTTTTAAACTTTCACGTTTCATATTTGTACATAGGACAGACTGTGGAGACGGTGTGTCATGACATACGTTCGTCATCTAAAGTGGTTGCCATGGCAACCAGGATGCTGTTTCCATGTAGTAGCACAATTCTGTATATCCTCTTGTTAGGCGTATATGTGCTCACTTGCGCTCTTGTACTGATTACAATATACAAATACATATATTGCTTTATATTATACTTCACTGCAATGCTTATATAAAAAATATTAATTATTAGACTCGTCTTTAAAAACGATAAATGTATAAACAGGCGAGCATTGGGTGGCTTTGACACCAACTCTGGTTCCTATATGTATGATTTTTCGGATTTAACGTTATTTTGAACATATAATTCAAAGTGTGTGCAAATAGAGTTTGGGTACCAAATGCATTGTAGTTGAGACAACTGTTGATCTGAACTCTGTTTGCATGATATCAACAGGTTTGATGTTAATGTCAAGAAATATTGTATGAAGTGACACTTATTACTGGTATCTGACGAATATTTTCTGCTTGCAATATATGCATATCCACTGTGAACCAAATAACTTACTGCTTTATTTCAGAAGACCAAAATGCACAGTGGACATCCCATCCTATAAAATACTTAAGGCATTGAAATTTATGGCAAATTGTTAATTTCACTTATAATGTTATGATTCCAGATTAACCATGGCGTCCTGTGGAGAACCATCATGTAAGAAGCGTGCAACTGAACCTTCCATTGACTTTCAAATCTGCTTGTTGTGTCAAGGAACAAGTTCACTGACATTAAAGGTGTCATCAACTGGAGCATCTGCGACTATCAGAACTGGAATCATACCAATCATTGTGGACTGTCTCAGCAAGAGGCTCAATATCAAAACCCCGAGTATGTTCGTTTGCATCAACAACTGAGTGGCATATCTGGAAAAGATGAACAACCAACATGCAGTGTGGCACAAATCATGTCATGGTAAAGCAACACACAAGCAACACATTGAGAGAGACGAAGCTAGATATGACAAAGCAGTTTTATCTCAAAAATCAAGTGTATTGTCACACAGCAAAGTCGGTGGTCGCCCTCCCGCATCACAAACATCTAACACCCAAAGCAAGCAACTCTGCATCTACCAGCACACTAACAAGATCTCGTTAGATCTCCATTCCAAAAGGAACACTGTTCTTCTGTCAAAACGAGAAGATTGTGGTGGTAAGACAGAACACCTTATTACTTGTCGAAGTGTCGATATTGGAGTGCAATCCAAACATAGTTGATGTTAGCGGAATGAACAATGGAAAGTAAACCTGGCAAACATCATAACTGATGGCGACTTTCTTTCAAGGACATTAAATATCACAAAATTTCCATACCATTAACTGGCGCAAGTACATACAAGCCAAAGAAAGAGTCAGCAACAGAGAACATCAGGCAAAAAACAGTGGAATTCTATTCTAGGATCGAGTTCAGTGCTGAATTGCAGGAATCTATAGATCAAGGAAGCATCCCACTACAGACAAGAGCACAGTGATAAGCTTCTGGAAGATCTGGTGGCCAATAACACAGCTCAAGCTTCTGCACAACCTGCGAGTTTGAAGAGGATCTGACACATGTCTTGTAGTTGATGGAATGGGAGTGGTACAGGAATTAATGGCAGTCAAAAATTTCAAGACTTGCAAAGAACTTGCAACATCCTTTGTCACACCATTGACTCAAAGGCTCGTGGATATTGTCAAGTGCGAGTTATATTTGATAATTACACCAAGAATGCATCACTGAAGACAGACTAGAGAGCGGCGGAAGGCAAGCTGAAGGAACTAAATCCTACATTTTTCAAGACTCAACAGGCATCAAAGACAAAAAGATGTTTCTCGCCAGCAGCAGCACAAAGGATTCACTAACTCTCTACCTTCCCATCAGCTCATCCACTACAGTACCGTCAAGGTTATGACTGCAACACGGAAAGAGGTCATGCCGAATTATGAAGTTGAAAAAATGACCGTGTCAGCACACAGGAAGAGGCGGACACTCTTATAATTTATAGAAGTTGCGATTATAGAATTTATAGAAGCTGTAGAAGTTGGCGAGCAATGGAATGAAGTCCACATATATTCACAAGACACTGATGTGCTACTTTTGGCTCTACGAAGAACACCACTACTTGGCAACCATTCTGCACTAATCATGGCACAAGCGAAAGACGACGGAAAGTCTTCCTACAGCCTATATATGACAAGCTTGGCCCAGAGAAATCAGCAGCTTTGATCAACTGGCATGCTCTCACAGGCTGTGATACGACAGGACATATCCAAGGAAGGGAAAGAAGGGGTGCTTTACAACTTTCCTGAAGCAAGCCCCACCATTCTGAGAGCACTAGCTGACCTTGGCGAAGGGGTGAGCCATCTGAAGAAGTTCTTCGTGGTTGTGAAGAGTTTCTTTGCTCTCTTTTCTTTCCAGTGGAGTCCATTTGGGCAAGCAAAGATGCTGAGATGGTTTTTGTTCAAGCAACTCACAGATGAACAAGAGTTGACAAACTGCCACCACTCAGGGAGCATGGATTGAACATATACGCCATGCCATGTCCAGGTAATATCTGGCGCCAGGATATGGTATTGAACCCAACTTTTCTTGACCCTTTGACCCTGGGGTGCAAAACAGACAAAAAGCTACTGATTGTTCTTTCTCAGGTTGCACCAGCTCCAGTCTCAGTGCTGCAGCTCGTCAGGTGTAACTGTGAGAAATCAAAGTGTTCAAGAAGGTTCTCATGCAGAGGAAACGTGTGGTCTGTACCAACTTTGCAAATGTGGTGGGAAGGCGACAGCTGTACGAACATAACACCACCAAGGATTTGCGAAGATCTAGAAGATGATTGAAGCAATGACAATTATAAATGTTTATCAGTAACATTGACACTCCTGATTCATACATGTAGCATTTTCATACCTTTGAAAAAAAACTTATCCATCTTTTAATTGTATAACCGCCCAAATAAATTTATATTGAATTACATGCTCTATATTATTTCTGTTAAATGTTTTGGAGGATTGCAAAGAGTGTTCAATCATAAATATGTTGTTATTATTGGAATCCTCCTGTGCCAAAACATATGATTAGACACCAAAAACATCATCTTATGTCTATTGGTTCAAAAGTATGGCATTTTCAGAGAAACTCCCGCCCGAAATCAGGCGGCCATCTTGAATTTTTCCCAATATTTTGAGTATTTCTAGTGCTCTAGTTTGCTTCTAATTAATCTTTGTCCCTTTATATGAGTTTAGATAAATAAAATAAATATTGTATGACATTTGAATGAATAGTTATGGTTAATTTGCAATATTATTTTAAAAAGAAGATTTTCGGCGGTGGCATTTTGAAATTCAAATATGGAGGCCCTAAATGTTAATGGGAAAACTGGCACCCTTTTTTTTTCTAAACCAGTGAAGTTTCTAGATGTGTTTAGACATGGGTCACGAATCTACCCCCAAAAATGACAAATCCAGAAAATGTTACATAAGTCCACGACTATGGGACGCCATTTGTGTCTGGTCGTGCCGTGCCATGTCTGTCCTGCTCCTTGGAGGGGAAGTGGTACAAAGGGGAGGGGTGGGTGGTGGTGAGTATTGTTTGTGTGATGTTGATGGGTGATTGTGGGGGGAGTTGGTGGAGTGGGGGGGGTGCGGTGTGATGGATATTGTGGGGTGATGATTGTGGGGGATGGTGGAAGTGGGGTGGGATGGTGATGGGTATTGTGGGGGGATGGTGGAAGTGGGGGTGGGATGTTGATGGGTATGTGGGGGGTGATGGTTGATGGGGGATTTTGGAGGGGGACTGGAGCACACCAGCGAGGTGAGATCCGTTGCCGGCAATACAGGTGTTTGATTCATCCCTCAAATCGTCAAATCGTCTGTGTATATGTGCTGGTAGCTCGTTAGTGATGGTGTTAGTTTCGAGAGACAGCTGTTTCTTCCGTTTAATCGTGGGTATGGTATCCTCTCTCTCTCAATTGTGACAGATGTACACAAAATCTAGCCATTAATGTTGTTTCATAACAGTGCGCTCTGCAAAATGTTCCGAACACATGAGTGAACATTTCGTAGGCACATTCCACATGCGGGTATTTTGGACAAACCTCGACAATTTCTGGCAACCCTCAGATCTTCCGGCCATTGTTGTACATGAAACCATCTCGCTTTGTATTCCAAGAACCGACAAGAACGCATCGACGAGGCATATTTGTGAAAAATCGAAAATTATTCGCTGTTTGAGTTAAATCACACCGTGATATAACCCAGAGACGATACGAATCTGGCGGTCAACTTCCAGGTGTGACATCACGGATAAGCGTGAAGAAGAAGAAGATTTAGACTTTTAATCGCAAATTTACCGACTTTATAAATCGGAAAATGACATCATATTCTTGTATACGGCAGCCTTGCTGCCAGGTAGCTATCATTTTGCTGTGGCGCAACTATGCCCCTGATGCTGGTTCCCATATACTGGTACTCATTTTTCTGACCTCAGGATGACAGGCTGAGTCAACCCCACCTGGTGTTAATTCAGCAGCCAATGGGTTTCAAACTCAGGACTCCAAGATCCCAAGTCAGCCACCCCAACCACTGAGCCAACACCAGGCTTTGGAAAAAGACACATCATATCTATTTTGTAGGGTATCAAGGGATAGATTAGCGTTGAGGTGGTCTGAGCGTTTCGGGTCCCCTTTAAGGTCTGGATCCAGATCAGACCTATCAGTGGGATACAAAATGTAAACTGTTCAGGCTGGCTGAGGTGTCTGCTCTACCGAGTGCCATTCCAGGTCACCTACACCTGTTTGTGGCTGTTTTAAAATGTCACAACTGAAGAAGGGGATATTTGTTTCAGGAAGAGAATTATGTTGAAATATTATGATCCTGTCTGCAGTTTTGTGAACGTAACCAAAATACCATCTTACATGTGTGAAACTCTGTACCTCAAAGTAGATTATCAAGTTCTCTGATGTAAGGAAAATGAGGATAGTTTTGGGAAGTCTCATTATTTTTCTTTTTCTTTTAGTAATTGACAAAAGCAGGCGAATGAAGTCATTGCCAAACAATTCTCTCTGTAAATGTGCATCATGTAGCGCCACCTCCAGGTGGGCGAGGGTATTACAACTCTTGCCATTTACAGGACAATTATCATCAGTAGGTATGTTTTTGCTTCAATAATGGTATGCATCAGAGGAACGTGTTGCATGCTTGGGACCAGATCATCCGTTGGGCGGGTACCCTGCTTGTAGACATGTAATATCTGGGAAGGCAATGGCAAACCACCCAGTACAACCCTTGCCAAGAAACTGCTTTGGCAGCACTAACTCTCTCAGGAGTATGTCGGTTTAAAAATATATATATATTATATATATAAGGATTACCGGTGTCATTGCTTGGTGGTGAATCATCAGCGACAGACAGAAATGCGCACCACCGAGGCTCCAAGCATGTACAATGTGCAATGCCAATAGCAATCAACATATAAATAACAAGCCAAGGATCTGATGAAACCGGTCCGGTGCCTGAGGGGGGGGGGGAGGGGGGCGTGTAGCATTGAGATCTCACATATGTACGACTGTGAATGTCTGCAGATGTAGATGAACCAATGTCGAGTTTGAAACAGCAAAGGCTTACCTTGTGTAGCTTTCTTGGTTGCTTTCATCAGCTTCTTCAGCGAGAAGGAAGAGCATGGGGCCACTTGTGGGTAATTGTTAGGTGAGACCTGGTTGGTTATTCCTCCATTAAGTGTGTGTGTGTGTGTGTGTGTTGTGTGGTGTGTGTGTGTGTTGTTGTGTGTGTGTTGTTTACCAGACTACCAAAAACTTCCTTGCTGGCAGCATACTTAGAGGCCATCTTTCATTGTATATTGCAATGAAAGTTACCTGAAGCACCCACTCCCTACGGGAGCCGTCAAGGGGGGTCACATTATTATATTTATGCCTATTTTACTCCAAGGGGTCCCAGGATTACAGCCAAAAAATGGTTGCGATCGGTTCAGCGTTTTTGCGGTACCTGGGAAGACAACGACAGACGGTGAATTATAGTAAGATTATTCCCTCTCGTTACTACTTTCATCAACCCCCGATCCATCTCTGCCTATCCTCTCCGCATTGCACTTTGCTTCTCTCAACTGTCTTTTTGTCATTTTACCTCCCCTAACCCCTCCCCATACCCTCTTCTCTCCCATGCATTCATATCATCTCGACAGTCCATTTAATTTGAGTTGATTCACCTTCATGGTAATCGAAAGGTTAAACTAGATTAGCGAAGATAACATCTGATGTGCATTTTTAGAAGGCATGCATGCTGTTTGGGAATTTGTAATCTGCACATTTCTTTCCGAGCTATGATTATTAAAGAAGCATCTGTATATTTAACCTAGAGGTAAATGCTACAGGTTCAGAACAATTGGCAACTATGGGTTTGGTTAATCGTCTCCGTGGGAGTAAAGCAACTTGGAAGACACTCATTAAGTTTCCATCTAAAATTCTGATGACGGGGCACTAATTTCAACTCAACTTTTCTTCCTTATTCCCATTTATATTCTCGGTTTCCAATAGTCCAACAGGATGGTGCCGAGGTAACGCACTTACCTTTGACTTGTTTAGCCTGGGTTTGATTCCCAACCCGACCAGAAACTGTCGGATCGTGCTTCGCAGAAGGGCGTTGCCTTACAAGGTGCTTTTCCCCCGGATGGACGTTAACCCAGGTGTCCTGTCTTCTAGCATTAGCTGTTGGACGTGAATACCTCGCTGTGTATTTCTCAAAGAACGCGTGAGTTATCACCTGCACCCTGACCTGCCCAAATCACGTTCAGTTGAATATCAAGCCTGGCCAGCTGGTTCGTGAAATACTTGGGCCAAAAACCTTCCCTGGCTGAACGCACAAAAATATGGAAATAATCGGGCCATTAAAGGGTACCAGTCGTAGATTCTGTGTTTTGAATGAAGATGTACATTGTAAACTTTGTGACTATCAAATAGGATTAATAATTGGGGACATGAAGATGTAGGTGGCAGCTTGAGGCTATGAATGATACACAACTGAAATTATTTATTGTGTTGAAGCACCTTCGGGCAAACGTTAGTGCGAGGAGACGGTACAGCTACAATGTACCCACATGCATTGGAAGAGCATCTTTCTGAATGACGCGGACAGATTTGGGAGTAGGCTCACTTCAAACCCATGTGTCTTAAAAGCCATTAAAGGCTATCCATGGTGCACTACAAAATATAAACACATTTACAATTGCAATTGAAAACTTTTCAACGTGTACAAGTCAATAATTAAATGTTCAATTAAAATTAAATAATCAAATAATCCATTTTCATCAATGATTTTCTCGACTCTGGAAAATCCTCTTCATCTCTTTGCTGATGACTCCACCCTCTGCCGTACTATCTCTCATCTCTCAGACCGGCAAGCAGCAGCTTCTTCGCTCTCGCAGATCTGTATAAAATCACAAACTGCTCCAGCATGTGGAACATGTCTTTCAATCCTGACAAATCTCACACTCTCACTATGTCTCTCCGAAAGGACATTTCACCCCCCCCCCCCCTCCAATCTACTTTCTCAACAATCCTCTGGAAGAAGACCTTTCTTTCAAGCTTCTGCGTCTCACTCTCGCCAGATCTTCCTGGGAAAGCCACATTTCCAACCTGGCCTCCAAAGCCAGTCACCGACTGGGAATCCTTCGTCGTGCAAAGTCTTTTCTCGGCTCACCTGAGCTCCTGACCACTTGCAAAGCTTTCGGCAGCAGCCTGATGGAGTACTGCTCTCCCCTCTGGGCTGGTGCTCCTGCCTCTCACTTTTTTCGGCTTCACTCTGTGGAAACCAAGGCATTTCGGATCATTGGTATCTTCCGCGGTGAGGTGAGTCTTTGGGCCTCTCACTTTCTCACCGCAAGCAGGTCGTGCTCTTTCTGTCTTCTGCCGTCTCCTCTCCGGCCTCGCCCCCCCTGCTTTGTCTGTTATATGTCCCCCCCCCCCCCCCCATATTTCTGCAGCGTGCTCAATGTCCGCCACAACACCCTTCTGGTGAAACTAACAAAATCACGAATCACTGCTCACCTCACTCTTTCATTCCTCTTTTTTCCCGCCTTTGGAATAAACTCCCACACTCTCTTCAATCCCATTCTTCCCTCCAAGCCTTCAAAACAGCTGTTCACCACCACCTCTTATGTTCCCCCGTCCAAAACCTCGATCTTTTCTACCCCGTTAATCCACCCCAAACTCACCTCCTTCAAATTCCCTGCTTTCCTTCCTGAAAGTCCCTGAATGTCCATCTTGTGTACCCCGTGTACCCCACCCCATCCCTCTCCCTTCCACAGATCTCCTAATGTCTCTGTTCCCCACTTTTTTGTCCTTCCCTCTCCCGCCCCTCTTGTCTCATGCCCCCCTTGCTGTGCGTTGTGTGTTCGCTCTCATACGAGCCTTGACAATGTAGACAAAAAATATTGTTGCGAATCTGGAAACCATTATCGCACTCATCATTCAGGTCCTTTCAGCTCAGTTATCTCGGTAAGTACGTGTTCCATAAATAGCTCGCCTTCCATTGTTAATGGGTAAATCTGTGTAAATGCGCTGTGATTTATTTTAATAGTTAGGTCAAACAACAAAGAAGAACCTCCCGTCCCGTGATTCAACATTCAACAGCGTCCCGTGATTCAACAGCTGACTCAGCAGCGTAACGGGAATGACGGTTGGGAGGGTCGTCACGAGATTCAGCAAGGTAAACAGCCCCACCGCGGTTGCGGGGGGCCGGCGCATGAAGCGCGCATGAGTCACGCCCGAAGCGAAGTGGAATAAGAAAGGGACCCTCTGCTTGGTTCAAGTTGGTTCTGTCGGGGTTGTCTTCGGGTGGCTGTTGCTCTGCTTCGTGGTCTGGTTCGCTGGCTCTTCTTGGTTCGTGGAGCTCTTCGTGGTCTGCTTGGTTCCCGGCTTGGTGCGACTTCTTGGCCTCATCTTGGTCGGTGGTTCTTCGGGGAAGCGACGCATCGGGTCGGGAAGGATCGGCGCCTCTCCACCAGCACGTGGTCCGGAGCGCGAGGGGATCGCCAGAGCTCGGAAAGGATCGCGGCTCGCGGTGATTGGATCCAGCTCCCTACGCTGGTGCGCGGCCCGAACAGCTTGAAGACCACACGAGGTGGAGAGGTCCGAGGCAGACCCTGGGCTTCAGCTCATCTGTCCCTTCGAGCTGAAGTCCGCATTAAAGGCATCAGCCACCATTTCTTGGTGTGTGTGTGTGTATGTGGGCCCGTCTAACAAGTAGAGAACTGTTAAGTGTTTGTGTGCTGTACATGTTGCATTGCATTTCTGATATTCGGTGTAGTTCTGCTCTTTTGTGTTCCCTAGTTCCCCATATTTACTGTTTAAATAAACCCCAATTGTTAAATGTATCAGCTCGTTTTGTGTTTCTTGCATTGGCTCGACATGACGCATGTTTGAGGATTAGTGTTCGTAACTTGTTCATTTGGTCCGCCCGACTTTGGTAATTCCGCTCGGTTACGCCGGATCCGAGTCGGTGATAGCAACTCGATTCGGACAAAGTCGGCCGAGGGTGAACTTCCCCGGTAGTCGGACCACTGGGTACTTAAGGCGCTGTCACACCTTGACGATTTAGCCAGCAATGGCAACGTATAAAAATGTATGTAAAACGTTGGCGTACGCTGAAATTTTGATGTTTTTTTTTTTAAGTTTTGTCGTATTCATAACGTGTTGGTCGTATGCATAACATATTAGTAACGGGCACAGAACGTTTCGTTGTCTTATAGATAACTTATACCAACGAATGCTTAGCCTGTTGTCGGCGTTCACAACCTATGCCCAACGATAGTTTAACTTAGGCATAGCGCGCTGCACGTATCGCCGACGAACTCGTGGCGTTCTCTGTTAAAAACCTGCCGCACGCCGATTTAAATCATAACCGCCTGAGAATTGGAAGTGTCAACCACACAGTCACACCTTGACGATTTAGCCAGCGTATGCCGACCTATGAAAAATGTGTTTAAAACGCTGGCACACGTCGAATACGGTATGGGTAAGTTGTGTATACGTTAAGAGCAGCGTGAAAAACTATGAAGTACGCTGTCATATTTCGTGGTACGTTTAGTACGTCGTGAAATTTCAAGCATGCTGAAAATTTTACGACGTACTCGCCGTATGGCTCACACGTTCCGCTACGCTGGGAATAAGTTGTAGGCACGATATGCGATCGTTGACACACGTCGACACAAGTTCCTTGTAAGTTACTCATAAGTCGAAACACGTCGAGGTAATGTTTAGCATACCCGAAACTTATTTTCTCCATCAAGGCACATTTTCTTTTTTTCTCCTTGCTCCGTGAAGGCACGTGACGAAATATCTGAAGTTGTTGTTGTTGGTGTTGTTGTTGCTGTTGTTGTTGTTGTGTTTTTTTTGTTTTTTTTTAGTCTATCACGAATTTTAAAATATATTCGGACATTTGCATTTAAGTTTCGACATCGAGTGACAAATCCTCAAACAGAAAATATTCACAGAGGAGGAACTAAGAATAAGACATGAGTAAACTGAAGAGGCAATCGGGGTGACGTAACGGCACGTGACGAAATATCGGAAGTTATTGTTGTTGTTTTTTTTTTTTTAAACGCTGCCAATACGCCATTATACGGTAGCTGTAAATTAGAAACACGTTCAGTAAGTTCTGTGGTCGTCCGAAGAATCATCAAATACGTCTTCATACGTCAATATGCGTTGGAGGTACGTTACACATAGGTTCAAAGCACTTACTCATAGGTTAGAAATAAGTTTTGGGTACCTAAGCATTACCTCGACGTGTTTCGACTTATGAGTAACTTACAAGTAACGTGCCTCGACGTGTGTCAACGATCGTGTAACGTGCCTACAACACGTTACTCATAGGTATAAATAAGTTTCGGGTACGCTAATCATTACCTCGACGTGTTCGACTTATGAGTAACTTACAAGTAACGTTTGTCAACGATTGCATAACGTGCCTACAGCTTATGGCCAGCGTAGCGGAACGTGTGAGTCATACGCCGGCATACGTCGTAAAATTTCAAGCATGCTAAAATTTGAGGACAACCGCAAAGTAAAGATGAAAGCCAGCGTACTACGACGTATGGCAGTGTTTTTCAGCGTGCTCTTAACGTATACAAACTTACCCATAACGTATTCACGTGTGCCGGCGTTTTAGCCCAATTTTGCATACGTCAGGCATACGTTGGCTAAATCGTCAAGTGTGACAGGGCCTCTAGGTAAATTGAAAAGTTGGCAATCGACCCTACCCCACGTGGTCTATCCATTGGCGAACTTCAGTCCAGTCAGGACCCGTCCGCTCCGACTTATCCGGGGCGACGACCTTTACATTCCGGGCGATCGGGCGAGCCGGCTCGCGCGCGGCTCCATCTAGCGGTCGTGCTCACGGTCGACCCCTGGCCCCGTAACATATAACAGTTATATTAAAAAAATAAATAATAATAATAATAAATAAAATATATATATATATATATACATGAAAAAGACATTCTTGGAATGTTTATATGTCACAAAGAACTTGTTCATTGTGACCAGTTTATTTGTCTTCCTGCCAATGATGGATCAGATTATTCACAGTTCTGCAACACAGGTCCTTGTCGATTGAAAAACTTTCTCCCACAGATATATGAGAGTTCGTGGCCTTTGCGTAACGTCGCGACTTCAAATATGCCAATAGAAAATAATCCCGTCGACAGATATCTCGCATTACCCTCCAGCATGGACCATTGTATCCTGATGTGGAAGGCTTTATTCCAAAAACTCAGTGGTTTATAAATCATTGAAGCATGACAAGATAGTAAGCTGAATTCATTGTCACTTTGATGACCAAGGGACTTAAGGCCATGGCTTTTGACAGAGCAATGGCCTTTCGTCGCCTCGTCACAAAATGCACTGAACAGTTTTTCCTGATGCACTGAACAAATTTTTGAAATTTGCACTGAACAGAACAAATTTTTGAGATATCGTGCTGTATATCGTTTTTGGCCCTATCTCTCAATGGTGAAGAATCACTTAAAAAATTTAACAACTCTCGTATTCAGATCCGGATTCGTATCTTCATCAAAATTTAATCAATTCATCCTTGTCACACACCCAACATGTCCACAAAGTTTTGTCCGAATCCGTCCACAACTTTTTGAGATATCGTGCTTTCTATAATTTTTGGCCCCATCTCTCATTGGTGAAAGAATCATTAAAAAAATTAGAGTAGCCGGATCTGGATCAGGGTCTTTACCAAAATCTAATAAGTTTGTCCTTGTCACTCACCCAACCTGTCTACGAAATTTCATCCGAATCCGCCCACAACTTTTTGAGATCTCCTGCACACAAACAAACAAACATGCAGAAAGGGGTGAAAACAACCTCCTTCACCTTCGTTGGTGGAGGTAACCAGGAGTTGATTCATTTAAATGCTTTTAAACCTCTAAAGCTTTATGTAAATTGAATTATACAGTATACTTGAACAGCTCCGTCGGTCCACCCGTTGTTTTTGTAGAACACAAATCACCTTCGTACTTCCCAGAAACACCTGTTTTGCAGTACTGGGTCATGTTCTGGGGGGTGGTGTATTAGACTGTCTCAAACGTCCATACTTGAACACTGCTCGGGGTATCGTGTTCTATGAACTCTCCAGTTACTGTATGCAATCCACCACGTCCCGATCCCCCGAAAACCATCGTCAAAGACCTCATGAGATTTGTCTTAACAACAGTATAAGAGGTGTGGGGGAGCTACAGGTGATTGTGAGGGACCTCTCTCAAGATATTCATTTGCACAATTCGAGGAATCGAGGCCTGGATCATTGCGCCCATGGACTGCCTATCTATTTCATTGATGTTTTCATTTCAGGCTCGTGCTCCTTTCAGGCTGAATCTCGGTAAAAAATCATTCTTCGTGGCTTCCAAAGCGTTAAAACGATTACATTTGGTCTAAATGCATCAGAAATAACGAAAAAAGTCCTCAAACATTTATGTGAACTTGGAAACTTAAAAAAATTGCTTTAGAATAATTTGATAACATGAGTTCCTTTGCAAGGAACTTCAATGCAGGAGGAAGCAATTAGGCTCATCAAAGCCTGCGCTCTGATTGCCAACCTATAGATGGATGTTTTTCCGTGCTCTCTCCTTTAAATTATGAGCGGCAAGCAAGGAAGCAGCACATGCTATTTTCAAAGTCTTTGGTATGACTCGACCGGGTCGAGTTCGAACCGCCGACCTCCCAGATTCAGAGAGGACACTATAACCATTACACCACCTAGGTTTTGCTCACTCAGCAATATCTTCTGGATTGCCTCAATGAACTGAGGTTCTGTATTTTGTTCTGGAAATTGCAAGAAAACAAGCTCAAATGACTAAGATCCTCGTCCTCTTAGTGATGACGTCATAAAACGAATATGACGTCATTGTGATGTATCAGGTTTGCGATAAATTATTATCTGTGCTAATGCCCGGCTTGATTCTCGCAAACAAAATTCAAACGGCTTGCCTAGTTTCGGAGATAATGGTTAGGCGATTTCCATTAGCGGCGATATTATGATGTCAACTTTTTTTCTTGGAAGAATTTCCAAAATCGGAGATGTTACTGCCTGCGCGTGGGCTTTCTGCATATACATGGCAGTTTCACGAAGATCCATGAAAACTCTGGTGTGAACAAAAAGTCAAAAAATAGGAATGACGTCATAAAAAATGATATGACGTCATACTGATGTATCATATGTGCGTAATTCATCTCTGCTAATGCCCTGTTCGATTCCCGCAAACAGAATTCAAAAACTTGCCTGTTTCGAGATAATTTTTTTAGGAGATTTCCATTAGCGGAGATATTTTGACTCATAACTTTTTTTTCTAGGAGGAATTTTCAAAATCGGAGATGGTTACTGTCTGCGCAGGGTATGTCTACATATATATGCCAAGTTTCAGGAAGTTTCGATGAAAACTGTAGGCTGTGAAACAAAAAAGTGCACAGAAAGAAGATGAAGAACAACAACGTGAGTAGACTTCGAGATCCTCCACGAGGATCTAAAAATCCTGACCCTATGAGAAGGAACCACCTATCATTCATCCGGTGGACGTTTTTCAAGAGGATGCATATGTTTATTTATTGGTTTCACTTCGAGCATCAGCAGAGACAATGAAGATCATGAGATGAAAAAACGCGAACCAAAGGTTATTGGTCTTTTAATGCCAAAAAGGAAACATGACAATTTCACTTTGTACAAGCTTGTACTACTTTTCTTCACTTGCATCTGAGTGGTATTTGTGTATCAACACGAACAGAACCTGAAAGTCGCCCTTGTGGAGAATCTTCGTTCACGTCTCGATTTCCATTGAATTGGACATCTCGACATTTCTGGATCTTTTGCAGATCAAGTTTATCGCAACAAATATTAATTCATATGAAGAAGATAAACCAAAAATGAATCCCAAAGAATTCTTGTCATCAAATGACAGAGTAAATACAGCATTGGAGCAATCAGGACGAACCCCAAAAGGTAAAGATGGAGCCACCAAGGGGGAACCCGAATAGGTAAAGATGGAGGACCATGGATAGGATTCATGTTTCTGTTGCTACTCCTCTGCCCTCAAACCCATCCAGGCACAGCAATGTGAGATTTACATTAAAAATTTTTTTTTTAAGAGTTCACCCCTTCGTAGACACACAGAAAAAGAAAGAAGGAAGTGAAGAGTAAAACACGCACAGGTCCAAAAGCACGCGAGGACTACGACTACTATTTTAATGCTCCCAATTATTACCACATTATGGGGTCGGTTGGGGAATATGTTTGACCCAAGTGTTTCATGAGCCAGCTGGCCATGACTGATCGTTCAACTGAAGGTGGTGTGAATGTCATTTGTTTGGAGTACTGCTGATAACTCACCTACTCTTCCAGAAAGACACCATGGGTTATTTATTTAACGTCCACCAACCACCAATGCTGGCTGATGGGTTAATGCCCAATTTCACATCGATATGATGTACGGTGCACACATTGATGCCTCGCCCTGCCTGCGAAACATGAGGGTGACGGCTAGTTTATAGCTGGGTTGTGATACATTTGAACCCAGACTAGGGTTGACATATTAACCCAGGCTAGGCAGCTCAAATATGAGTGTGCATACCTCTAAGCCTTCCTGCTAGCCCAAAAGAGGCCTTGTAAACACTTGTCAAAACTAGGATACTCGGTGGAGCGCATACCTCCACCACGTAATGCCTGATCCACGAGAACATATCAGGCTCAATACATTTTTGAAATATCATGTTATTCAGTACTTGATCGTTTTTGGCCTCATCTCTCAATGGTGAAGAATCACTTAAAAAATTATCGGATATGGATCTTCACCAAAATCGAATCAATTCTTCCTTGTCACACACACCCAATGTGTCCACCAAGTTTCATCCGAATCCGTACTCAACTTTTTGAGATATCGTGCTATATATCGTTTTTGGCCCCATCTCTCAATGGTGAAGAATCACTGAAAAAATTCTAGTAGGCGGATCCAAATCTGGATCTTCACCAAAATCTAATGAGTTTGTCCTTGTCACACACCCAACTTACCCACAACATTTCATCCGGATCTGTTTTCAACTTTTTTGAGATATCCATCCATGAGGACCATCCTCTGTGCAGAACGTTGGTGCTGCCGAAGCAGTCTCCTTGGCTATTGGACACAATCCTGGACGGGTCGCCACTCCGACATAGTATACCAGCAAGCTGGCACTACACCAAAGGCCGAAGATTCTGTGTTGGAGGCGTCGCCTTGATGTGAACTATGTCCAATGGGGATCGGCGGAGTGCTCGTCACACTCCTCATGTTTCGATTTTCCCGCTGGTCACATCACGTGCCTTCTGGTTGAATGGTTTGCATGAGCAGGAACAATTGTCTGGATGGCAGACGGATGGTTGTTCTGTGCCGGTTATGCGGTTTTACCGTGTGTGACGTAATCCACGGTGATGCTCACCATAACAGTCAGGAGGTGCATCTGATGTATAAACGACGAATGTGGTCATACCTGCACACAAACAGACAGACAACCAGAGAGTTGGTGTCAAAGCCACCCAATGCTCGCCTGTTTATACATTTGTCGTTTTTAAAAGACTAGTCTAATAATATTTTTTATAAAGCATTGCAGTGAAGTCTGATCCAAATAATTTTAAAGCAATATATGTATTTGTATATTGTAATCAGTAAACTAGTACACATATTAAATGAATGGCAAGTATCTAGTTTCAACAGGCGAGCATTGGGTGGCTTTGACACCATCTTATGTTGAAATTAAAAAAATTTTTAAAATCGTTTGTTAATTTCAACTTCACTACACCAATAGTATACCCCAAAGGAACCTCCATGCCAAATATCAGCATCCTAGTACACATATTAATGAATGACAAGCTTCTAAAAAATAACTTGCACCAAAAACTTTAACATTTTCATGCTCACGCTGACGCTGACGCTCACGCCGGGGGTATCGCTATAGCTCTCTGTTCTTCGAACAGGTGAGCTAAAAAGGGGTGAAAACACAACCTCCTTCACCTTTGCTGGTGGAGGTAAAAATTGGTTTCCATTACCTGAATGCAGAACTTTTTCATGTACCCAGGTTTTGTTCCACCCTGTTGCAGCATGTGAAAGCAAACTGCTTATTGCAAACATCTTCAATGTTTTTTTTCCCCATCAGGATTTAATCCCAACATGGCTTGTGTGCATCATTCACAATTTTCTGGACAGTTGGCCTGCGATTAATAGATCCGACTCATTCCAAAACTACGAATCAAACGCGGGCATATTATAAAGGTCACGTGCTTTCACAGAAAAAAGAGGTCTCAACAGAAGAGAGTTGTCAGGAACCATAAATGAAACTATGCTCTTGTGGTTTGTGCGGAGTGGACGACAAGTAGCCTGACGGGATAACAAGGACCTTTAATGCTTTCGGAAAGCTGAAAATTGGATCTAAGTCATCCACGATTGGTAGTAAGTGTCATTGGCTTTGCTGGTCGATCGTGTACCGTGTCCTGCACCAGAAGTTGTCACCATCTGACGAGAAGCTCATTGAAATTTATGGATAGGCCTCTCGTATTCAAACTATTCATGTCTGCCATATTTGAAGATGGGCAGGGCTAAGCGAGAGTCTCAGATTCTATGAATTTCCCTTCTATTGAAAACATTGCAGGAAGTGTTGGGGGTTTTTTTTTCTCGCTTTGTTGACATTACCGCAACGACAGTTATTCCTTGCCTTGTTCAGGCTAGTTGGAAGAAGCAAAGTGCCTTTGTTGGTAGTTCAGTCCATTGTTTCTCTTCGGGACGATGCAGAGTTCAATACGAGCAGCTTTTGATATCCTGCATTAAAGAAATCGCTCTAATTAGCGGCTCTGATCTGCGTCATAAATGATCTTTGCACAGATCCGTTGCTTTCCTTAAAGTGACACGTATCCTTGACATTGTTATTTCCAGTCATGATTACTGTAATTTTAAACATAATGGAACAATAGTACATTGTTTTCCTATTGTCATAATGTGAATAAATTCTGTGGTTCTCCTTTAATTATCATTATTTTTTTTAATCTTTTTGATTTTAAAGGCTTTGAAGAAGATATTTAATAGGCCATAATTAGTTTATTTATTTATTTGTTTATTTTGTATACAGAGTCGAGGCTCCTGGAAGAGCTAGAACACTGAACGGATGAGGACGTAACAGAACAAAAGGAACAGTAGAGAGGGAGTGGAAGCACCAACAGCAAAGTTAAAGGTTAAAATAGAGGGAGGAGTACAAACAATGTGTGTGGGGAGGAATGAGGGGCAGGGGAGGGTGCATGGGGGTGATGGACAAGATGGGTATAGAAGGAAATTCTCAGGAAGGAAAATTGGAATTTTGGAAGGAGGGAGTGGAGGGGTG
Organism: Eptatretus atami; assembly: GCA_035128595.1. Lineage (NCBI taxonomy): Eukaryota > Metazoa > Chordata > Myxini > Myxiniformes > Myxinidae > Eptatretus > Eptatretus atami. The sequence goes on along the minus strand of CM068966.1, from coordinate 69,712,551 downwards.
GTGGGGTTGAAAAGATCATGGTTTTGGATTGGGGATGATTTGAGATTGTGGTTTTTGTTCTATTTTCAAATGTCCCTTTTATTGACATTAGTATTTTGGTTTAATGAGCATCGATTTATGAAAGAGGGGTTTCGGCTGATCAATGGTTAAACCGAGGTCCACTCTGTTTGGTGGGGGGGATTATTCATTGCAGAAATAGTAACACACTTGAGAAAGACGTGACATTTTGCTCGTCGTCCCCCGGGCCCATATGTGCATTGTGCAGTATTGTTTGCCTTTGGGTGATGACAAAGCATTACAGAATGACCACAGTCCACAAGGGGATGCATGATGGGGCCTTCAGATGTTGAACATATTTTACAGCTCAGCAGGCAGCAGTTAAGTGACTGTGAGTGCCTCCAGCCGAAGACAACATAGCCAGATAGACTTGATATTGTCCCCAAAATGAAATCGCCATTTATTTAGTCAGAATGCATCAAGGTGAGATTGTCTCTCAATCATTTTGGGCCATATTGTTATTTTTTATGCCTCTCTGACAAAGTCACCAGAAGCATTATGTTTTTGGGTTGTCCGTCCGTCCGTACGTCCATCCATCCATACTCTGTGCAAAGCGTTGGTGCTGCTTAAGCAGTCTCCTTGGCTATTGGACACAATCCTGGACGGGTCGCTACTCTGACACAGGATACTAGCAAGCTGGTACTCATTTTGCCGACCTTGGAAGGATGACAGGCTGAGTCAACCCGCTGGTGTTGATTCAGTGGCCAACGGGGCTAGAACTCAGGACCCTTGGGATTCCAAGCCACCACCCTAACCACTAAGCTAACACCAGGCTCGACGGTTTCCTGGTGAGGAGGGTGTTTGGATATATACACCCAGCAGGATTAAAAACAAATCCTGTCAAAGGGCGGAGGAGATCCTTGTGAGCCAAAGGCCATCCATATCTAGTGCTCAACTGTGTCTGCAGACATCCTCCTGCAGTTGAGTTTTTTTTTTTTTAGGAGGTTGGGTCAGGATTTGCACTCCGGCCACCGTAAAACACTTCATTCCGCAAAACCCACAAATGCAAAAAAAAAAAAAACCCCTGAAAACTCACTCAATGGGAGTACCTCTCCTGTGTTGCTGTCATTTGCAGGGCAGCTCACCAGTTGATGGGATTGGGGCAGAGCCTTTGGAACCCCCATTCCTTAAGAATAGGAGGAAAAGCACAGGGTAAACTTTGGGTAAGATTGCAGTGGTGTGTGGCAGAGTGGTGCTGAGGTGTCGTCCACCAGACAGCGGTCTCCTTGGGTTAACCTGAGGCAGTCCCTTCGGGTGGGTGCCTTGAATGTCCCATCCCAAAGAGAGGATGATCACCTGTCTCTGTTATCTGAGCTCAAGCGTTTGGACATCGGTATTGCAGCACTCTCTGAGGTTTGAAGACCGGATAATGGCGAGATCATGGTGGGTGGTTACACCTACTATTGGTCTTGTCGATCTGATGGTGACCATGCCCAAAAAGTTTCTGTAGCTGTGTCCAATAAGCTGACTCCAATGATAATTGAGTAAATAACGGTCAACGAGCGTATTACGAGACAAAGGATTTGTCACTCCTTGGGTGTCGTTTTCCTTGGTCTCTATATATGCTCCAACTGAGGTGAGTGATCTCACCGTGAAGGTGAGTTGATCAGTGCCCCAGGCAAGATACTCTTCTCGTCTTAGGGGATTTCAATGCATCAACTGGAACTGATAGGGATGGTTATGAGACATGTTGGTCCCCAATGGGTCTGGAACTGTGAACCAGAATAGTACTAAATTCCTTGACTTTGCAAGAAGTCATGGACTTAGGGTGGCTGGTTCATGGTTTCAGCGCCCACAGGCTCATCGCTGGATTTGATATTACAATGCTGGCGGTGTGGCAAAGGAGATTGACCATGTGCTCGTTGATGGTCGCGGGAGGAAGATCCAGAACTGCAGGGTCAACTGGATTGCTCAGTTCTTCAAAACTGACCACAGGCTTGTTGTAGCAACTCTGAAGTTGCAGCTTGGTACCATCCCAGCCGAGGCTGGATGTTGGCAAGCTCAAGGATGAGAGGGTAGCCGAGGATTTTGGGAACAGGCTGAGTGGGGATTTGGGGGGTCTGGGTGCTTTGGGGAATACTCAAGAGTTGTTGAGTGCCTTCAACACCTCCATCCTTGATGTTGCCGGTGGATGTCTTGGAACTCACCGTGGGGCTAAGAAGTATTTTCTCTCTCAAGGGACACTAGATACCATTGACCAGAGTCGCAGGGCCAGGCTGAATGGCAGAGCCGAGCTGTTCAGGGAGTTGAGGTGTAAAACTGTACATTTGCTGAGGGTGGACAAGGAGGTCTATGTGCAAGGAATTTGTGAGGGGGGTAGAGCATCACCTGTGGTCAAGTGATTCTCGTCCTGCTTACACGGGAATTTGTGCATTGCATTCCTGCAAGCCCGTCCCTCGGTGTATGGCAGTTTGAGCGGGGGGTGGTGGGTTCTTGGCAGAGGAGTCTGAAGTGAAGGCCCTGTACTAACTAATAGGGGCCGGCTGTACCAGGCTGATCCACCAGCTGTTGAATTGGATGTTAGGGGTGTTACTATCCCTTTTGCTGACCCTCAAATCAACTGTGATCCACCTTCGTTTGTGGAAACACAGACTGTGGTGAACTGGTTGCAATGAGCTAAAGCTCCTGGGATCTCTGGCATCCATGCTGAACTTCTCAAGGCTGGTGGAAATGCTGTGCTCATGTGGTTGCATGCAGTTCTTTGCTCTGCCTGGAACACAGGCATCATCACAACTGACTGGAATAGGGGCCTTGTTGTCCCTGTCTGGAAAGTAAAGTGTGATCGCCAGGATTGCAACAACTACCAAGGGATGACACTGCTCTGGTGCCAGGCAAGGTCTTTGCTTGGATAATTCTTGATAGCGTTCACCACCATCTGCTTGAGCACCAGCTCCCAGAGCAGTCAGGCTTTACACCAAAGAGGTCAACGATTGACTGTGTCTTTGCTCTTCGGGTCCTCACTGAATGCAGAAGAGAGTTTCGGCAGGGGCTGCTTGCAGCTTATGTTGATCTCTGTATCTGGAGGATTCTTGGTCTTCATGGGGTGCCATCAAAACTGATCAATCTGATGTCTGGACTATACTCTGGTACTGAGAGTGCTGTGAGATGCGGTGATACCATCTCCAACTTATTTGTAGTTGTTAATGGAGTTCATCTGGGGTGTGTACTGGATCCACACACTTTTCAGCACTCGTGTGGACTCGATTCTGGGGAGGATGTCAGAGAGATCATGCTGCGGTGCATCGTTTGGGAATCTTGAGATCTCTGACGTAGATTTTGCAGATGATGCAGTCATATTTGCAGAGACACTGGATATCCTTTTGGGGGCCCTTGGGGTGCTGAATGAGGAGTCAGAGCCACTGGGATTACGGGTTTCCTGGGTAAAAACTAAAATCCAGGCTTTCAATGACATCTTGGATGCTGCTATCTTGTCTGTACCTGTTTGTGGTGATTAACTTGAGGTCACGGAGAGATTCACTTCCCTTGGCAATGATATTCACGTCTCTTCTGGCTGTGAGCCAGAGGTCAATAGACATCGGCGTCGGGCCTGGGGAGTCATGGATTAACTGGATCATAGGGTGTGGCGCTGTCGGTACCTGTGCGGGAGGATGAAAGTCTGAGTCTTCAGGTCCTTGGTGCTTCCAGTCTTGCTCTACGGATGTGAGACTTGATCTCTGACCAGGGATCTGAGATTGAGACTTAATTATTTTGGTACCAGGTCTCGTTGGAGAACCCTTGGCTATCGCTGGTCGGACTTTCTGTCCAACGAGCGGTTGCTGAGAAAGATTCAAATGAGATTTGTTACCTGCCTAGTCTGTGAGTGTCAGCTGCAGCTGTATGGACATGTGGCTTGTTTTCCTGATGCTGATCCTGCTTTCCAGATTCTCTCAGTGAGGGAGCCTCGTGCGTGGAGGAGGCCAATGGGCTGACCATGTGCCGAGTGGTTGCAGCAGGTTGATCAGCATCTCAAGGAGATGGGGATGGGCCAGGCATCTGCCTGGGGGATGGCCAGATGGAGGTGCCTGGAGTTCTGGTGGAAAGTGGATGCAGCGACGTGCTGCTCTGCCGCCTGCTCCCATACCTGACCTGACCCCCTCCCCCCACCCACCCACCTTCCCTCGAATCATGCTTATTAATATCCAGCCCAAATTTGATACTGAACTGTAAATTTTCGGATTTGTGCATTGCAAGTGGTGCATTACATCATGCAGTGCGCTATTCCTTGAATGGACATTAAGTGGGGTATCCCGTCTGCTTGCATTACCTCCAGTGGAAGTTTAAGATCCCACGGTGTCTTTCACAAAGACTATGCGAGTTATTGCTGGTACCCTGAACAAATCACAAATTCCTACCACCCTCAGGCCTAACCAGCCTCTCGGCTGACCCCACAAAGTGAGATTACTTCCGGCCCTTACAGTGGTGGAAGTATATTTTTATTTACAAATTACCAGAAAACAAACATTTCAGGGGGTATTTTTGCTTGAGCGGAGACGATTAAGTATTTATTGCTCTTTCATTGGTCAGGTTCGGTGAATCTTGCACGCTCAATAAACCTGTAATTGTGTAGCAATTTAATTTTACACTCAAATCTAAATTTTTACCAGCATGACCTGTGAAGCCAATGAATATCTCTGGAAAGAAAATGTCAAATTCCTCCTTCTTTAACAACCCTGTGGCTATTTCACTCATTTTTTCTGGATATGAGGCACACGCAACAACCTTTAGGAAACGCAAGAGCGCAATTTGGAGGTGAGTGGGCCCAGGCAGAAATGCCTTTTCAATGTGTGAAGTGACAAAGTGTTGTTTGTAGCTCAAGACTAGGCCATCAGCCAAATGTCTTTTCACATTAATATATATATATTATATAATATATATATATATATATTATATATATATATAATATATATTATATGTATATTAACAGTATATGTACAGATCGTCGGTGCTGCTGAAGCAGTCTCCTGGCTATTGGGCACATTCCTGGATGGGTTGCCATCATATATAATATTATATATATATATATATATATATATATATATATTATATATATATATATATATATTGCACATCTGGATTTTCTACCTCCCCCCACCCTTCACCTCCCCATCTCATCAGCACCACAAGGGGCATTTAGGGCCAAGGTGTCAGTGTCGATAATAACCACTAAGTAGTAAGTGGGTAATTGCAATGCTTTGGGGTTTTCTGCAAGGTGGATGGATGCTTGTGCAGAGCTGCCTGATTGTGCACATAACGAAGGACGGTGCACAGGTGCCAGGACAGTGTGGCTTCGTGTGCTGAGACGTTAATCAGCGGTTCTGGAGCCAAACTGTATTGCACATCCACGAAAGGCCTTACGGATATCGCAGCACTTTAGTTGTGTTTATTATTGTGTTAGTCTTTGTGTTTGGCTGCTATCCCTGCTCGCTTGATCCTTTGGAGATAGCTGGATAATTGTGTGGATATAATGATCATAACCTCGGTGGGAAAACATCGACCGGCCAATGAGATCTCTTGAACAACAAATCCCCGATGACCCCAAGCTATTGAATAAGTAAAGATCTCACTATTTTGCCTGCTTGTGTGTCTCAAACATCCCACGATAAACACTAAAATAGGAGAATAAAGTTGAAAGATTTGTGCCATTCATTAATCCATTCATTCATTTGTTTTTTTGGGCCCGCAACCATGGCCAACAACCCTTTGCTCGAGTTGTTTGCAGCATACGTTTCCACGTGCACCATTTTCTTTGCATTCTTCATTCTTCAGGAGGGAATTTATTTTTCCTTGTTTTATTAAACTCGTGACAAAATGCCTGTCCGGTTGCTCAGCTCTGATGTCGAGCGGCTCACACTTTAGGAGGTGGAAATGAGTACCCAGAACGTGTTTTTGTCTTTCGGCAGATGAGGGAAGTGAAGGGAAGGGCTCGGAAGGATCACTGGAGAATGGCCATACCGTCGGTGATGAGGTCATACAACCCGAAGGAGATGACGTTTCATCCACCGGTTCCTGCCTCTCGCCGGCTGAAGGGCACTCGGAGGTCATGGGTAGGGAGAAATTACTCGTCGTTGCAAAGTGTTTATCTCTTGCGCTTGAGGAAATTTTTTTTTTTTCGTGTTCAGGCATGGTTTGCTTCAAGGCCTCGGTTTTGCATTTAATGACCGTATTTCGTCTTGCAGTGCTTGACTTTCTTTTCCAAGCAATGTAACATTACTCGGCTGTGTTTGGTGTGCCTTCCTATGTCTGCGCTCATCGAGATTGATTCACGAATTGAGAGTCAGATGCCCCCCCCCGCCGCCCGCCCCCAATCATGCTTGTGCATCCTCTTCAGTGGGTTTGTTCTTTCCATGCCTGAACAACTGCCTGTTTTTGGCACCCTTTACCTCTGGTTTCTCTCATCTGAGTTCTTCCGTAAGCTGTCTGTCTGATGATTGGAAAAACCTTTTCATCCCCTTGTCTGCACAGCCTGTGTTTATTTTATTTTTATTTTATATTTTGGCACTACTCCCTTGTTTCGCATCTTCACTTCGTTCAACAGGCCTTGGTCTCTCTCTTTGGATCATGCTTTGAAGATTGGCTTTAATATCATTTGAATACTTGCGGTTGTATTCGATGCTGCAGAATAACTCCAAAAAGGGAAATCCAGATGCAGGACAAAAAAATACTAAATGTACCATCCACAAAGTCGTTTTGTTTCCCGATCCTTTTGCTAAATTGCATCGTAACCCCAGCATTTGATCAGCAATAAGCGCACAAAACCACAACAACTCGCTGTCATCGAGGACCACATTAACTTTGTTGTTCGAGACGAAGCAGACGGCCAGCATCCCATTCCATTGTTGAGAGATACTGTACTCGATTGAAGTGGTTATTTTTTGGGTTTTTGATAATAACAATAATAGTCATTATTATTATTATTATTTTACACAGACAAAAAAGGGGCGATTGAAGAAGCCATGATGAACCAAGGAATAAAGAAAGCTGTGATAGAATGAAAAGGTTTCAAATTTGTCAGAGCAGCTGAGTCTCCAGGCCAGTTACTCTCCAATAGCGGACAGGACGGTGGTCTCGAGAAAACAGACAGTCTCTACCTCTTTCTGGTCTTGCACCCACTACCCTTTCCTTGCTTTGGTGAAGATCCAGATCTGCATCCACATACTAGACTTTTTGTTTAAGTGATTCGTCAGCAATGAGAAATGGGGCCAAAAACGATATCTTAAAAAGTTAGGGATGGATTCGGACGAAACTTGGTGGACAGGTTAGGTGTGTAACGAGGACACATTTATTCGATTTTTGGTGAAGATCCGGATTTGGATCCGAGAATTAAAAAAAAAATTTTGATTGATTATTCACCATTGAGAGATGGCACCAGAACGATATAGCATGATATATTGATATTTCAAAAAGTTGTGGACAGATTATGACGAAACTTGGTTGATTAGTAGGTTAGGTAACAAGAACAAGGTGATTCAATTTGGGTTCAGATCTAGATGCTAATCCTGCCCATCAGTGGGATACAAAACATAAAATGTTCAGCCTGGTGGAGGGGTATACACTCTACTCAGTGCCATTCTAGTTTCTCTTTTCTCTCACATTTGGACCCAACTTCCACTGTCTGTTCCATCCAACTCTTCCCTCCATGGTTTCAAGACAGCTGTTCACCACCACCTCAGTTCATCTCCCATCCATACCCCTTCTTTCCCAGCTAATTATATCCCCCTCCTCACCCCCCCTCCCCCTTATTAGCTCTCCTTTTCATTTTTCGTTCTTTTTGTTTCATTCATGGTTTTCCTCTTGCTGTGTTTAGAGCTTGTACCCAGCTTGTTAGCCCCCCTGTGTCCTCCTTCCCCTCCCCTTGATCTCATTCTTATTCCTGCACATTCTTCCTCCAAGTGTCCCTCCATTACGTCCCTCTTCCCTGCTTTTGGTGTTATCCCCACTTGCCCCTATGTTGTTCTTCTTCTGTTACGTCCTAGTGCATTCTGTATTTGAGCTCTTCCACGAGCCTCAACTTTGTATACAAAAGAGAGAATTACTACAAGGACCACAGCAAGTCATGCTCTTGTCTGTCCCTCTCCCACAACTATTTGTACCCATTATTTTCCCTGCCTTTGAGTGCCTTGGTAGAGGAGTAGGTAAAGCCATGTAGCATTGCCCCCACTGTCGTGGGTTAAATTCCCTTGGCTACTCAGCAGAACTTTCCAAACCTTACAACAGAGAGGATGGGTTCTTCTCCCGGATCGGTTCTTCGTCAATGAATCATTCTCGACTTTTCATGAGGGCTTCATTGCCATAAGATGAGCAGTTGGGAATGTACCACCACCACCACCACCACCAATTCTCTCTAGCTTTAGCTACATATGCACTGGTAACCGGATCAACAGATAAATGCTCCCACACAATTGGTATGCTTAACCAAGGTGACCTTTGTGTTCTTGCTCCCTATCTTGCCTTCAGATTGAAACACAGTCAACCAATTTCACCTCGTCCTTACCCTATCCTAGCACAGGCACATTTGTGTCCTCACTCTTTTATATACTGGCTGTCGTATCGTCTCCCTCCTTTGGCATTCTCTGCCATCATCCCATTCCCATCATAAAACCAATCTTTCTTATTCACCTCCACCCTTTGCTGTGGTATCGTTTTTGTCCCATCCCACCTTTGTCGCCAGTATTTTACTGCAAATGGCGAACTATATATCCCTTATCATCCTTCGGACCTGACTGCAAACTTTTATTTGTTTTTATGTCAACAACTTATTTTTCTTTCCGTTTTGTAGTTGTTGGCCTCTGTCACACCGGACATGCAAATCAGTGAGTTTTGTTTCCTGTAGGGTCCACCTAATCCCCAGGACTCCATTGTCACTCTGTTAGCATTTTTCTCATGAAGCTATTTCACCATCGGCTTCAACGTTGGACTAATAATAAAGCAGTGTACCCGGGTCATGTGCAACTTGACTTCTTTACAACATCTACTCCTATTTGAATGTGCTTTCTCAAGTTACTTTAGTGTCTTCTCATGTATTTATCAACTACTCAACATGTAATATTTTTATCACTATCAGGAAACTGGTTTGAGATGTCACTGTAAATCCAACAATTACTTTGAAAGATCTGCGTGGATCTATGTCCGAGATGGGTGTCAGTGTTCATCAATCAACAATCCAGATTGTTGGCCCCCCTGTGTCCTGCTTCCCCTCCCCTTGTTCTCATTCCCTTCACAAAGCTGGCCTCGATGAACAGGTGTTTGTTTGTTTTTTTGTATGCATAGTCGAAGCTCATGGAAGAGCTAGCACACCAAACGGATAAGGACGTTAATGGCCAAAAGCAGGATGCAAAACATGCATGTAAAAGGAAACTCCAAGGAAGAAAACTGGAAAATTATGATGGATTTGGGTGGGGTTAATGAGGGAAGAAAAGTTCATGGTTTTGGATTGAGGACTATCTGAGATGGTGATGAACAGCTGCCTTGAAGACCTGCAGAGAAAAGTGAGATTGAAGAGGATGTGGAAGTTGATTCCACAGGTGGGAAATAAAGAGGAACAAATGAGTGGAGGTGAGCAGTGATCTTGGATTTAGGTAGTTTTAGCAGAAGGGGGTTGATGGTGAACTGTGTGATCCCGGCAGAAACCC
>CM068966.1:69669413-69682517 GCA_035128595.1 Eptatretus atami | reverse complement strand
CAATCACACTGGGGAATCGTGCCACCACAAGGGTTCCCAGGGCCTTCACACCCCCCAAGCCTCGCGTGCACCCGTCCACAGCACTCGCCCCCTCTAACTCGCTTGACACGACCGAACCCACAACTGAGTCTTGTGATCGCTTTTCAAGGGAGAATTAGCGTCTCCCCTCCTGTTCATAAGGAGGCTATCCAGTTTGCTCACACGAATTGTGGTCAATCAAAACATTACAATGCACTAGGACGCCTTCCATGAAAGCCTCGCTTACTCTCTGTATTGTTGTGTGTGTGTGTTGTCGTCCTAGTAACCGTCTAATACACCCTATATTTCCCGTGTCTCTGGCCAAACTCAGTCCCTCCATGTATATTAGTTTCTCCTGGATTCTTCGGTCTCTGTTTTCTCCGTTTTTTATGTTAATTCAAATTCTTGACTCGGTCCAATTCTCTCTTTCATTCTTAGTTTTTGCTTCCACCGCATGGTAAAAAAAAAATGTAATGGTGGGCCGACATAGTCCCCATCCCCTTGTCGGTTCAGTTGAAGCATGCTTCGTGATGCCCGCTCATATTATGCACACCGTTAAATGTCCCGCTTCGTTGGCTACGAATATGCCATATATGCCCCGGCCTAGCAGGCCTATAAATGCCAATATCGCTCTTCTGAATGCCTTTCGTCTGCGCATCCATGGCAAATCATTCATCAAATCTTTGCGCGCATTTTTATATTAAATATTTCTGCCAGGCAAAATTGTTACTAGCTGGCCGTTTTTTCCAAGTGGCCTGGGGCATTGAAAATAAGACAGACCCGCTCCTGTTGCGCTGAGGTGCGATCGTTCGCTGTTCCGATAAAAGTAGCGAACTCACAGAATTGCACGGCAAAGGTCCGTTTGCACTCAGTATATGGGTTTGTTGAGCTCATCCGTGGAATTTTAACTATCAGCGGCTGAGTTTATAATAACAGAACACAGTCACCGGGCCATGGGATTCTAATTATGACACACTATCTATTACACCCGGCCATCCGTTCGCCTGTGAAAGCCATACTTAATTTCGTGGAAATTAATTTTTAAATTGCTCTGTGAGTTTTAAGTGGAATCGAGGTCGCTCCATTTCATCCCCTGAATTCCGATATCTAAAGTGAATTTGTGGAAGGCGGATTGGATTTGAAGTCGCACTTCTGTGACACCAAGTGTTATGAATCTTGGCCCGCCTGGCGTCTCGAATTCGGGCCGCTTACCTCTAATGGCGAGCCGCGTCGCCCCACCGGTTACGGGACCAATTCAGTCGTGACCCTTCCTGAACTACGCCAGGAGCCAGCTCGTAAAAAAATGGTGGGGGTTTAACTCACCACAACCCCAGTCCGCATTATACCCGCGCGAAAATTAGGGTAATCGCGAAATGTCAGAATGATATACCTAAATACCCGCTTGGAGGGAATAACTCTACGAGGTGTTGCACCACGCCGAGGTCGGATTAGGACACGAACGCCTTTAATTGCGGTTCGTTCCGGCATACAGGATAATCCGAGCAGTGTTATCGCCGACCCGACGTTCAGATTATTTACGGGTGTTTAAAACCCCTACCAATTAATTCAAACCCTATCAAGATGGTCATTTTCAAAGAGTCGGAGTAAGAGATAGCAACGAACGGATACTTTCACACAAGACATTTATGCTGCAAACAATAAACACATTGCAAAAAAGGAATATCCAATATACAGCAAGGCAAATGATAAGCTAATACATAATCCGACTCATATGAGAATTTTGTGACATGCACTAACAGTTTTACTTAACAGGACACTTGCGCCACAGCTATGCATACAAAACACAACAGGAAAACCCTCCACCATAGGCATGAGGTAGACGTGGAAATTTTTCGTAAACCTTATGCGTCGTGGGTGGTGGATGAACCAAAAGTTCCTTCTGCGAGGACCGTGCTGTTATCCTGCCCCCTCAGTTTTAGTATTTTGTGACGGTGCAGGTTCGCGCATCGCCTTTTCACACGGCAGGCTAGCGTACCGCTGGACATGCTCTCGGGCCGTTTGCATTAAAGTTGACTGTGGTCATGTGAGTTTCTCTTTCCGGTCATCCCTCGCCAGACGCCAATTATCGCACCACACAAGCCGGCAGGGCTGCTGCCCTCTCCGTCTGATCTTCTCTGAGTCGTCGCCCGACTCGCCCAGCCGCCCCGCTCTTCACCGACAAGGTCTTCGCCTATCGCCAAGACGAGAGAGGCCCGACCTCGCCTTACCAAGAGAGAGCTCGGAAGATAAGATAGGTTAAGAGGATGACGTCCACCAAGAGAGGCGATAAGAATCATCAGACACACCGACAGAGGGAGTGATACCTCGCGCTGCGGTGTCCGCCAGTTTATATAGCGCGGGCTCGCCCTTCTCCGCTCTCCCCGGTTTCGGCTCCTACCTTCCTTCGAAGAAGCCGTTCCCGAAAGGGGCTCCTATTCTCGACACCCGCGCGGCCACACCCGCTGTCATCCTGCAATCGGGGGCGAGCTTGGCCACGCCCTGCCTCCTGCTAAATCGTCCTCGGAGAACAGGCGGAAAATCCACTGGCGACGGCCATATCGGAATCCTCTGGTTTTCCTTTTGTCGTTGACGCTGTTTTCATACGCGGCTTGTTGTTGCGTGAGGTTTTGTTTCAAAATTTATACCAAGTTAGAAAAAGAAAAATAACGGCTATCTCAAAGAGTCGCAGGCCCGGTGATACCTGAAGAATTCCCTTTTAAAAACGGTGTGGGAACCTATTGAACTCAACTTACAGACATAGCTAAATCATAAGGACCTTTATGCTGTGGTTGTGATTTCCACAGCCGAACAAATATAATATATACATAATTATTATCCTATATATTAGCATATATTCTTATAAACGCAGTGATACCTGTTTGCTCGTAATGATGCTCATAGGTTCGTAGATGGTCCGACCTCAAATTAGTAATTTTTATGAATGTGTGTATTTGGTAGAAACGGAATCTAGTATAAATATTCAGATTTTAAAATTAAATGTTGCAGATTCGTCAGTAGGTTTTGAGTCTGTTGTATACTTAACATACTCGCTGTCATTCTACCAGGCGAAGTTTCCAAAATATCCATGCTGTTGTACCTTCGAAGTACTGCTTGTTGGAGTTTGGTGAGTATTACGAAAGTTCGAGCTGGTTGAAACATTTTTATTTAGCATGTTTGGGGGTCCTACCGCCTGAAAGATTTTCCATGCAAGCGTACCCATATTCAGCACTATCCCTCTCCATAGTCATTTCTTCAGTTCTCCAGACCTGCCCCCTATACTCGCCTATAAGGATATTTGTCTTTTGCAATTTCCATTTTCAAAGATATAGTGTTCAAGATTCATCTGTATTCCCTGATCTTTAGGTGATGCTAGTGTTATCAGTTTAACATCAGGTTTCTACTTTAGGGTATTCGTTTAGATTCGATCATTGCAACTTTGATAGCATTACATGATATGGAGTGCAACGAAAAAGGTGAAATGAAAAACGATTTTCAGGGCAAATTTTTTTCATTTTTTAAGTCAATGTCGAAGTGGACTTAAGAGGCTTTTTGGGTCTCTAGAATGGTTGGATGGTTGAAGGATCCAAGGCGGTCGAAGTAGATGTTTAAGGTTCATAAGTGTTTAAGGGTTGCTTACTAAGGGGTGCTAAGAGTTTAAATAGGGTTCCTAAGGGGGAAAGGGCATAGCAGCAAAGGGGTGGTTCTAAAAGTTAATCCAAAGGATCTTATAAGTCTCCTGTTATTGAAAAGTAATGCGGTGCTTAGAGTCTAAGAGTCTCAATGGGTCCGAGTCTAGGGTCTCTGTCAAGGGGATGTAAAGGAGTGGACACGGCGTAAATTATGGCCCCGTCGTATGGTAGCTGTATTAAAAAACACATCTTTCTTTATGTTGCAATTCATTGGTTCTAATGTTGGATCTTTAAATTTTGTTGTGATTTATAACACTTGGCAGTTTTCATGAAGCTAGTGAGGTTCATAAACAAATGAGCTGAGAACAAATAATACCTTATGTCAAGTAGTGTGTGGTTTTTAATTTTAACGTTGGCATGTTTTGTGTTGCTGGTGATGGTTGGGACGTGCTGGTTGTGCAGCAGAGCAAATTGCAATATATGGATCTACTCTTGTTGGTTATGATGTAACAGCTGCTGCACATGTGCAATGATAATGACTCAATTAATCTCTATTTTTCACGAACACACTTAACTGACTTAATAATGAATGTGTGGCTGATCTGGCTTATAAAATTAAGATGTATATTAGTTTTACTTCTACGTTAGAAAAGTTACTTTAATTAACTCGGTTTAAATATATGCATTCTTCGATACATAATTTGACTAATCGGTTGGCTCACAATGTCGCACCAATTTTTATAGATTTGAGTATTAAAAATAGTCTCGTTGCACACTCGGCTAATTTTTGGCACATAAGAATAGCAATTTGATCATTGATTGTTTGTGTTTGTGGTTGTAGACAGAGGAATTTTCAATAGTTAAGTAGGTTTGTATAGAGTAGCGGCCTGTGAGACATGCAGGAGACATCTGAATGTAAATTTAGTAGGGGATCTAGTGTGAGTTTAAATCTCAGTGTTATGCTGTCCCATACGGAGAAGAGGGTGGGGTGGGGGGGAGGGGGTGGTGCGTGTTAATAATTAGGTAGGTCTAAGGCTAATTCTTCCCAGCATGTGTTTTCTTGCCCCTTTTGACTTCTTTTTTCTATCGTTTGCATTTCAAGACCGGCGCTTATAAAAGTAAATCGCATTCCCTTACATACAACCGAATGTTTTTTATACTTGAATGTGTCCAAAAAACAGTGCGAAGAACACTGCCTCCAGGAAGCAGTGCTAGCGAAGTACCGATTGGTCCCTGGGGGAGAAGGTGGATGGTGGTTTGATGTCATGATTGTTGAAGACAAAATGAAAAAGAGTTGAGAGAGAGAGTAAGACTTGTGGAAGGGTATAAAGTGGTTTGTGGACAGGTAAAAAAAAAATAAGCGATGCGGGATCTTGCAGTGGGAGAGAGGGCATTACGGCTGTCCGCTTCTCAACTACAGGTATGAAGAAAAAATGGTCTGCACGATTTTTTTTGTTGTTCGTGCTGCGGTGATTATTCTGCTCACAATGATGAGCAAGACGCTGGTCATTAGGAACTTATAATCAGTTCTGGGGTCATGTTGACCACGCCTCGGAGCCTCTCTGTTTGATTCTGTAAATATCGGGGAGATATATGGTGGGTTTTCATTTTGTTTAGAGGGTTAGCGTGGGCGTCGGCGAAGTTCGTATCTGTGAAAGAAAGTTGCATGCGTAGCGTTTACTGAAGCACACTTTGTGTGAATATCACTGCCCTTAATTGCCTTCTTCTGTACGTTTTTCCCACCCAGCGCCGGCGTCGGACGCTCATTTTTGTTGGACTAAATTTTTCAATGCTTGCTCAGTGACGAAACGTTCCAAGTACATTATTTTTCCCGTTTGGGATAATTCCCTTCACGCTTCAGAAAATCATCTCTTGGGCACACAGCGATTTTTTTGCCGGCGTTGAAAGGAGGTTAGTAATTATTCTTTTTTTTATTTTGTTTCCCTCTTGTTCTGTATTAAAGGCTTGTGTGGCAGTTCCGTCAATAGGAATTTAGGTTACTCACGTTTCGTTTATTATATAGATTGGATGTTTCCGAATCATCAACATTTGATTTCTTTTTATTAACCCCTGTTTTGTTAACTTGTTGATGTGTTGTCTTTATTTGTCGTGGTTCAAGTATAACCCTCCGTCCAGAATGTGAAACTAACGTCTGGTACGTGCGTGTTAAAAAGGTGTGGTAAAATGCCAGGCGAAAAGAAAGCCTTCCGTCTGCGGCGCATGTCATAATCTCCCTGAGATGTCTTTCAGCTTGTATCCTCAAGGAGAAAAAAGATATTAACCGTGTTTGGCGATCGTCCAGGGTCGATTCTTACTTTGCATGGACACTAGACAGCATTTTGATTCTATAGAATAACTGATCAGTTTTTAGACAAAGTTAATATGAAAGAGTCTTGAATGTGAGCAAAAATGTTCTGGTTGTCAGTTTGTTATGAAGTATTCTCGCTTATTGTGCATTAGTCAGGTTTTTTTTGAAACAGGGTGGCCAGAAGATTGCTGCAAATGTATCAAATGGATTGTTATGATATACAAATTTTGAGGGAAAAACGGGGGGGGGTGAGGTAGGGTGTGGGAAGAGGGTAAAGTTATTTGGTTAATTTATGGACACTTTGTGGAGATTACCCACAAAAAGTTTCCCCATCGTGAATCTGTGCCTGTTTATTTAACGAAATAAACACAATAATAAAAAGAAATCAAATGCATCTTTAAAACCTTTTATGTGGCTAATAACAGTACAAGAGAGCTACAAAACATTATATCCACCAAGCTAGAGGTTTCAAGTCCAAATATAATATACGTTCAATTGTTGTTACACTGCTCTGGTACACCAGCTAAGCAACAAATCCTCCCTGTTAAGCAAACTGAAACATGCATATGGCGATTGCCAGACATTTCATTGCACAATGCGATGGCTATTGCCCTTGAAGGATTTAATGCTCAAAATATGTATTTGGACGTGTCCTGCAGGTGAATGTTCTTTCAAATAGAGTGGTGTTTGGAAGATCTGCCGATTCTCTTCATATTGTCTTTGGAGACAGTTTGTCGCACAATTTGTTCTCGAATCCGTTTTTCTGTGCGTGTTTGGCGTACTGACAGTTCACTCAGATTCGTTTGCTCCTCTTTAATTTGGTACCATGTCCGGATATCTTCCGCGATCAATTAACACCGATTATGCATTCAAATTGAATGGACGTAGGTTTCTGTGCAAGCAAAAGTGGGCCACTTGAACAATAAAATTTAACGTATAGTTAAGGACATTCAAAATGAAACTTCAAGATTGATATCTTTTCAGCAACACTTCATAGGAGATAACCATTTATAATATGAATCCTCAAGCCGTAAACCAATTTTGGTAGGTAAGTTACTTGGGTCCCCACTTAAGATTAGGTGGCTTACTGACAAGCAACCAAATGTCTAGTTTCACCCCAATTGAAATTCTGGGTTTGATTTGATGGCTCCAGAGATTTTCAAGTTAAATTGAACAAGTACGCAAGAAGGCAGGCTCACCTCTTGGAATCTTAATGGAAATATAAACATAATCCAATCTCATCGTTCCTTCCCCAATAAATAGTATAATGTGGATTTATTTAAAGCAATCTAAGTAACCGAATTTTAACTTTTGAAACCTGTTACGAGGTCCATTTTCATCTGATTTTATGTAAAATCTTTATGATGGCTTTGGTTTTTGTTTTGTTCAAACGCTCCAATTGACCTACAGGTGCACGACCTATTTCACTTCAGAATCGCTTTCCTAACCCGAGACAGATGAACCTACTTTGAATGAATTTCCACAACCTCAGACATCTTTACTTGATGACTGGGGGTGGAAATCAGTTGAAACTACCATTTATTGCATAAAAATCAAAATCGAAGAGCTAGCAGAGTGGCTCTACCCTTCTATCTTGGCTCAATTTTCTTCTTCACATTCTTGCTTATTCATGTCTAATCACAGCCCTCTTAATTATTTGCTTCAAAATCATTGCGCAATATATATCCACTGCACACACACTTTACGCAGACTATTTGCTCAAACATGAACACAAATTTTCCATCTTTTTTACTCAATCCAGAGGGGTGTACCTTTTTTAAAATAAAATAACTTTAAAATACTCATGAATAGACAGTACCTTCAACAGATTAGTTACCAGCATTAAGCCTTACATACCCTCACCAAAAGACAATAATCATTGCCTTATGCACTTAGCTTTTGATCAAATATCCAGTCTTCTTCCTCATTCCAAAATTGGAGAATCATGATAATCCTGTTTTCTGTGTCCAGAGCATATCCTTTTCTTCTTCATTGAATAAGTTTAAATTTTAATTAAATTACCCCTAGAACCCCTCAAACCAATGATAAATGATACATTTTCCTTATGTATAAAACTATATACTGCCATGAAAGAAGCATCTATACTCTTATCCCACCTCCTTATTTGCGCAAGAATTACACAATTGATCATACTGTTCCTCCTTACAGTAATCACTAGTACAACGACTCTCCGTTACTCAGCTGTTGTTATTGATGGTCCATCAAATCGCTGCCATGTAAAGGCACAAGTGGATCAGATTGCCCCATGTTCGCTTATCTATTTTGTATTCCCACATTATTGACTATCTCCTCTTCCAGAACGTTATCCTCCTTTGCTTCTTGTACAACCTAAGGTGAGTACTTTTTTTGTACTACACCCAGTAGGAAAAGGACAAGCCTATAAAAATGTATATCAATACAACATATAAAATAAGTATCTGAGAGAAAAAAAATTGAACAGAAAAAACGAACCTAACTTGATGTTAAGGGCAGAACTTGTAATAATTTGTTATATTAATAAAATTCCTCAGCCTGCCTCGACCTGTGCGTTATCGCATTTTGTGTTAAGGAAACGTGCATTGTAGGCAACCAATCGCAGCCCTGTTTACTGCTTTGGAACTTACTCCAAGACAGCCACTCATTCAGGCTCAACGGAAATAACGTCACTAATGCATCTTGCAGCTTTGACTACCACTCTCGGCAGATTTGGGCCTTCGACGCGTTTTATATCTGAACTAAGGAGCCTCAGATAAACGATTCGTATCATGGCAGGAGAACGACATAAAGCTACAACTCAACACAAGCAAAAAACTTGAACGTAGTTTTATAAAAAAAATAAAATAAAATAAAAAAACAAATAAAAATTTTGCATGTATGCCTTGAACTCAGTTATAAAGTTATTTTCTGAAAAATTTTCGGATTCAAACATCTATTGACATTGCTCACTTCAATGATATCATTAGATTAAGTGTAATTCCTCTGCGTGAGTGAGGTTTTTCTTCAATGCAATTATTTATTTATGCTTCATTTTATTATTGTATCGGAATCCCAACTTTGTAGATACAAAAGAAAAGAACCATATGCTACACCGTCATTCTCTAGCTATACTAATTTTTCTTACACGTCATATTACACCCATATTGAGATGCACTTTCAGATTTTTTGATTTTGACTCACAAGGGATACTAATGAGTTTTGACCAATTAAGTGAGGATTTGAACTCATTTAACGCCAAAATTTTCTTTCAGAAATAATGACGTCTTGTCTTTTGATGTCATATCAAACACTGAGTATTATTTATTAAGTCAACTTCCACATGGCAATACAATTCTGCCAGAAATATTTATGATGTTTGATAGATTACTCTTTTGTTGAATTGCACTCAAAGTTTTCTGGAAACTTCAGATATTTCCCAATATTTCACGAAAAATATAGCTGAAATTTTTTGCACAGTTTTATGTAGTGACATTTCACATATTTACGGTGCTGTGCACGGAAAAAAGTTTATCTATAACTGCCAGAGATTCCCTAAAATTATTTTTATTTCACGTTACGATAACCCCATAAAGTAATACCAGATTTATTCACTTTCACCAAGATCTTTCATTGGCAAAAATTAATTAGTAACAGCCAGAAACCTCCTGTCATAAACGAAAGAATTTCTAGTATCATTTTCATATCACCTACCATTTTCACCCGCACCGGGTAAGGACAGATAAACAACATGGACTGGACAGTGCTGCGTTGTATCCTATACGGAAAAAAAAGAATATATCTCTACTTCATCCCGGGCGACACATGAAGCTGCCGCCACTTTTCCCCTTAACTCGCTCTTTCCGAATTATGTAGAATGTTACCCCGGGCCCCACCAAAAATTATAAACAATTAGTATCTTAATTCTTCCCGCGGAACTCTGTACATTTACGTCTTAACTTTGATATAATCTTCATGTTTCATCCGCATTGTGTATTTAATCGTGCCCCTTATCTATAGATGTACACTGAAGCCATCCGAACTTCATGTGTCCCCCTTAATATTTTTAATAAAAAAATTTTATTAAAAATTTTTTGGTGTTGTGCGGCTAATGAATGATTCAAGTTACCTTTCAAAGAACAAATCCCATCCCACACGTTCTAACCCTGCCCCTGAACAAAGATGTTTCACGCGCTTGTGAAGGTCAACCATTGGATCCATCCCCCTTGTTAACCGAACCACGTAATTATGGTGTACCCTTATAGCGACAGTCGGTAATGTCCTCTATCAACGGCCGTTGGCTAATGGACATTTACATACTTGTTTTGGCCCTACCGAATTCACTTTGCACTTATCTTCTTTTTCTGTGTGGAATTAACAAAAGAAACATAAATCTGTAAAGCCAGTCTTCTATATATAAAAGGAAACACATCAATGGGTATCCTGGCATCTAGCCAATATGAGATCACTGGCCTCCCACGAAGGCTTTCTCGCGCTGGACCGTCTTCTTGCTCAGCATACTGCCATACTCTTCAATGGGTGCTTTAGATTACCCACGGATGATCCGCTTACGCGATATAGCATCCTTTAGTCTACTCACCCGCATATGGTGCGTCAAACTACTCATCTTTCCATATCACCGCTGGCCCCCCTCAGGTCTCTTCTTTTCAATCAGTCCCACTGCGCCAGCCTCAACTATGCTATCGATTCACTTGGTTTCACACCCACCGGTGTGACGATTTGTGGCTGTCTTCTATCTCTGTTACGACCTCCACTTGGTCTCTTCGACTCCCTGCCCCCGCCTCTTCATCCCGACCGCAAATTGTGACATATCTGAAAGTGATTACAATTTCTAGTTCTGGGGCTATCTTGCTAACGTCTTCTGATGTGACAGACCACCCACCGTCTCTTTTCCCTTCCATCTCCCTTTTGCCCTCAGCCTTTTTCATTTCTATTTCTTTGCACAACATTCTAGCAAAGGATCACTCCAGTGTCCTGCACGGCTGACTATAGTCAACTTCCCCTTTCACCAGCCAGCATTCAATTCAACCCACACCCTGCCTTCTCTGATCATCTGCACCTACCTCTCGTACTCGTCCTCATGGACTGCTCCCCGATCATACATTTCATCCATTCGTTACCATGCCGTGCACTTCGTAAACTCTCAGTTGAGCAAAGAAAATAAATAGTTGATTCCAGAAATTTTTATTGCATTCCAATTCAAGATTATTGGGAAAATGTATGAGCTGATTATGATCAAAAAGCTTAGACTAATTATTGCCTACAGGTTGATGAACGAATTATAAAATATTGTACTATTACAGTTTGCACGTAGTACACACTTCTTTTCAGCCTATTGAGTCCAAAAGGACCACGAATCACCTTGACATTCGAAAAGATAATTATCTTATGTGGTAAGCAAAATACGTTTTCTTTGAATCCAAAGCGACCCTGAACAAAAGAATCATTTGTATGTGATTTGAGGCACAAATAAGCTGCATTAGGTTCTTCTAGTAAAAAGATCATATCCCTTAGGTTTGAATACCAATAATTAGACGAGACGTTACCCATTCTACTTAGGGAAGAACTCTGCAAGGGTCGATCTACCTCAAGAGTCATCTATAAAGTCACTATGTTCTTATCCTTGCACTAAATGATGTATGCCAAAATAAGAATTAGCAACACCTTGCATACACTTTCCTGACACTCCAAACTTTGACCATCTTTTGAGTTAGTTATTGGTAGCGAATATATTTTTAGCATATTCTGATCTGGATCATAATTTCGTCGTCACCTTATTATGGTATCCTTATATCACATTGATTTTCTTCTGTAATTGTCTCCAACGAAGATTGTGTAAACCACATTATAAAATTGAACTAACCAAACAGTATTCATTCTATTATTCAACGGATATATATTTAGCGTTCATATCCAGTATACTTTGTGATGGAAAATTGTTATCAAAATTCACCCAAAAAAATATTCCGTGACTTATGGTGAAGCAACCATCATGTTTTGACTTACCCCTATCAAATTAGAAAAGAAATAAAGTCAATGCATTTTAAATTTTCTCATGCTCTGATTACACACAATGATCTAACTAACGAGACAATACTGAGTATTATGGATATTTTTTCTTAGTTCACCAAGAATGAGTTGTAAAAATCAGGTTCGATATGTGAAATGTACAGTGCTATTAGATTCTCTAGCAAAATATCGCTGGATTTTAAAATATAACAATATTCAAGGTTACCAAAGATGACAGTTGCTGTGGGCTTGTAAGTAGAATTGGACATATATTATTTTCATCAGAAGTATCATATATTGAGTTTTCAGAGCAGACCATTTGTTTGACAACAAGATTTATTGGGAACTTACATTCATAAGAGCATTTGGATTTTGCTCAGGACATAATTGATTTTGAACGTGGCAAAACTTAAGTTTGTCCCGTAAATTTCAACTTGCCCTTTCGTGCTGGAGTATGCAGCTTAATGCTTTCAAAAGATGTTATCTCATCAAGACAATCGATACGCTTTCTCAGCAGAAATTAGTAATCAGAACAGGGTCTTATGATGTTGGATTGGCGCACTTCTCCCAGCTCAATAAATAGCATTATGAAATAACGTGTCATCATATAAAGTGAAGCTTGTAAGTTTTCTTTATTCTACCTTGATTTAAACTCAATCTTTTTTTATATCTTATACAAAGAATTGTTGACAGTTTTTACATAATCATTCTATTAAGGGCCTTACAGAATTGATCTAGAGATATTACTTAGTTGACTATAACATGTAATTTGAGATAGAGAAAATGTACGTCACCATAGTTTCCCATTGTTCAAGAAAGCTGCTGAAATAACCAATATAAATAATAAATTTTATATAGTCCATTGCAAAATTAAACAATGAATAGATACCTGAGCCATTAATGTTAAGTATGACTTTCCTTTAAAAAATCTTCAGCAAAATTGTTTATTTTGAATTAAGTTAGTTTTTTATTTGTAAACTTTAGCTTTGATAATACTTTTATGAGAAGAGCTGAAAATGTGTGAGATTTGTTCTACTTGCACCCTGTTTTTTGGTTTTTAGTTCCCATTGGAGCTAAACAATATCAATAAAACTCCATGTATAAGTTTGTTCAATATAAGCAGGAGCTGAGGCAAGTTGGCATTTT
>CM068966.1:69648462-69664007 GCA_035128595.1 Eptatretus atami | reverse complement strand
GAAGAAGGCCGATGAAAGGGGTTCTGTTTAAGAGCCACATGTTGACTACGAGAGTGGAGGAGTTCAGAATCCAAGAGTGGAGTGCCTTGGATTTCATAGCAGATTGTTTGGGAGAGCAAGCGGGGATTGCCAGGCGATCAAAAGCCATGAGATATGATACCAGAGACGGCCCTGATCTTCATGTTCTGATATTTGAGGGCCTCATTCCATTGTTGGGAGAGTAAAGCCAGCAGTCCCAAGTAGAGTGAACAGAGTCTGATCCAATTGAATTGATGCTTTGAAGATGTGCTGTTGGAGAAAAGTAATGATTTTATGTCAACTGCGATGATTAGTTCCATGATCTGCTGAATGATTGGAAATAAGCTAATTGATCTGGAGTGAAGAGGAATCTGTTTTTGCACCTTTTTTATGTAATGCTGTTGATGTTGGCTGATTTCCAAGCATTGGGAAGATGACTATGGTAAAATGAACAGGGTGAAAGGCATAGAGGAGGAAGCACAAAGAGCAGAGAAGCAGGTTTTTATGACACATGAGCTGATGCCATGCTGAGTCCAGGTTGCAGAGTCAGAGTTGAGGGTTGAAAACACTTTCTTCCTTTTCAGGTGCAAAAGACACAATTTCAGGAGCAATTGGGTACAACTGGGAAGGGTGGCGTGGCTTACTGAAGAGATAGGGGTTGGGGACACCAGATTTTGTAGCAAACACAGAAATTGAGGCAATTGGCTTTCTCACGAGCGGAAGTCGGCTGTGGTTGCGTGTAAGGGAGGTGTAAGGGCATGGTGGGGAGATACACCAGAGACTGACTCTGACAAGGTGCCACCAGATTTTAGAGGAGGGAGGACACATTGAAAGCTCATTCTTGAGGTTGGACAGGATGTTGTTTTCTGCGCTCTTCTTAAAGGGCTAGACCACACACTTGTTGTGGCTTTGTTGGAGTGATCTGAGCTTGCCTTCCAGGAGGAGAATGCAGTTTATTTAAAGAAACAGCTCAACACCACGATTCGAGGAGTACCATGAGCGGGAGGATGGGTAGTAATTGAAGAAGAGAGGGATGAATCTGTGCAAGAGAGAGCAGTTTTCTGTTGGAAAATCCACAGCTGAATTTAATATCAGCAGTCGTGGATATAGGAGATCAGGGCCTGAAGCTGTTAAAAACAAACAAATTAAATAAATAAATATAAACGTGAATACGTGAAGCCCAAACGTAGAAGCAGGTCACCACTTATGACCGCGAATACATGGGACTTGCGAAACAGCGGGTTACTTGTGACTGTCTTGGTCGACAGTACATGTTGTATGTATGTGTATACATTATAGACTGTCAGTGGCCAAAAAATATTGGCACCCTTGCACTTTTTCAATTGATGCACCATTTGCTTCGAGGAAAATTGTTGAAATTTAAAAATTTTTGTTTTTCCATATATGTAGTTTGTTTGTCTTGCAATGGAACAAAACCCAAAAAGCTGAAAAATTACTAAATCTAGCTTATTCAACACAAAATCCTAAAATGGCCTGGACAATATTATTGGCAACCTTTTAGAAGTATGTTTAGAAATAATCGATTTCAAGCAGCGTGATTCTCCTTCTTACATTGGAAATTGAACTCACCTCTGGCGTGAGTGCAGGTGCCTGCAATATAAAATCACTTATTTCAACCAGTTTTGAATGGAGAAAGGAGTCATTCTTGCTGTTTTATGTCACTGTGTACCGAATGAAGCCGAGGCAGCCATGGAAAAAAGAAATAAAATCAGAAGATTGTCTGAGGAGGTCAGACACCAAGATTGTATAGCCAAGCATGGACAATCTCACGCTAACACGTGCATCTCCAGAGATCTCAGATGTTCCTGTTTTTCACCGTACGCAATGTGATCAGGAAGTTGAAGGCCGTGCTGCAGAGAAACTTGATCGAAAGATCTGCAGGCGGAAGGATATGTTCAAATGGTGAAGGAAAGGCACTTCGATCAACTGCCCAAACAGATCAAGCTGACTTTCAGACACAAGGTACGACAGTGTATTTCAACTTGCACCTTCCATCAAACAACTCAATTGAAAGGGGGTTCTTTGGGAGGAGACCCAGGAGGACCCCACTGCTGAGAGAGAGACGTAAGAAAAGCCCGACGTATGAGTTTGCAAAACACATCTGAACGATGCTAAAATCGCTTCTGGAGAATGTCCTGTGGACAGATTGAGACCAAATTAGGGCTTTTTGGAAAATCACATCATCTTTATGTTTCCAGAAAACAAAATGGAGCCTTCAAGAAAAGAACACCTTTCCCTACAGGTAACATGGAGGGGTCAGTGATGTTTTTGTGGGTTTGCTGTGCTGCCTCTGGCACTGGGTGCCTTGAATGTGTGCAATGGCATCATGAAACAGGGAGATTACCAAGCATTTTGAGCGCAATGCTCAAGCCAGGATTCAGAACGGTGGGTCTCCGTCGAAGGATCATGGGTCTTGCAGCAGGACAATGACCCCAAACACACTTCAAAAAACACCCAGGAATGGTTTCAAGACAAAACCACTGGACTGTTCTGAAGTGGTAATGAGTCCAAGATTTCTAAATCCCATTGAAAACACCTGTGGGGAGATCTGAAAACAGCAGCTGGGAGAAGGGCACCCTTCAAATCTGGGAGAACTGGAGCAGTTTGCAAGAGTGGGGCCAAACTGCAGTAGAGAGGTTGTCCGGAAGCTCATTGATGGCTCAATGAAGTGCTTGACTGCAGTTATTTTGTCCAAGGTTTGGATACCAAAATATTAAGTCAGGGTGTCAATAATTTTGTCAATGCCGATTTCTTCTTATTTTCTGATTTAAAAGGATATATTAAGTTCTGATCAAAAACAAAGGTTCTTGTCATATTACAGTGAAATAAAGAATTGGGGAGATCTAATTAACTTTTGTCAATTCAACTTGTTTTTGGAGAAAATTTGCGAGTTATTTGAAAAATAGTGCAAGGGTGACAATATTTTTGGCCCACGATAGTTTCTGTATACACATACCATTTAACATATATACTATGCTGAACCAGTATATATGACTATGTATTGTATGTAGCATGTGTGAGGGACAGTGTGGGTGTGGTGTGTGTGTGTGTGTGTGTGGTATGGTGTATACACTGCATATTATATATATTGCTTACGAATTTCTGCCCGCCTGGTGTCGATCGGCGCGTACTTGTAATGGCAGCCGCGTTCGCCCACCGGACGGACAATTCAGTCGTGACCCTCCTGGAAACTCCGAGGAGGGCCAGTTCACGGTGGGGGTTTAACCTCGCCACAACCCAGTCCGCATTCTACCCGCGCGAAATAGGGGTGAATCGCCGGGATTGTCGATACCTAAATACCCTGCGCGGGTAACCTACCGAGGGGTTGCACCACGCCACAGGTCGGCTTAGGACCCACGAACCTGCTTAAAGCGGTTCGTTCCGTGCTGACAGGGATAACCGAGCGGTGTTATCGCCGACCCTCGATTGATGTCAGATATTTATCGGGTGTTTAAAAAACCCACCTACTCATATCCACGATGCCAAGATGGCCCACTTTCAATGTGGAAAGGACAGACGCAACGAACGAGCATACATTTCAACACAAGGACATTTATTATAAAGCACATATTGCACACACAACACAAGCAAGGATCATGCAATATTACAAGCAAGGCAAATTAGAAAGCAATACAACCGACTACAATGAGAATGTACATGCACTTAACAGTTGTACTTAACAGACACGGCGCCACAGCACTGTATACAAAAACAGCAGAAAACCCTCCCCATAGGCAGGAGGTAGACGGGGTTCGTAAACCTTTATGGTCGTGGGGCTGGATGACCGTAAAGGCCCGCGAGACCGTGCTGGTTACCTGCCCCCGCGAGGTGTGCGGTGGGCAGTCACGACGCCTTGTTCCACGGCAGCTAGCGTAGCCGCCTGCTCTCGCGGCCTTTGCATGACTGGTCGGTGAGTTCTCTCCCGCGTCCCTCGCCCAGACGCGCAGATTCGCACCACACAGCCGGCAGAGCTGCGCCCTCCCGTCTGCATCTCCGCAGGCGTCGCCCCGGACTCGCCACCGGCCCGCGCCTTCCACCGAACAGGTTGCCAACGCCAAGCGAGAGAGCCCGACTCGCCACCAAGAGAGAGCTCGAAGATGAAGCGAGAGGATGACGTCAACCAAGAGAGCGAGTAGAATCCAACACGACCCCGACAGACAGAGGATGACGTCGACGACACCGACAAAAGAGAGGACTTGACCTCGACCACCAAGAGAGAGCGAGCCCCGCTCGGTCCGCTTATATAGCACGGGGCTCCGCCCTTCGCTCCTCCCCATTTCGGCTCCACCTTTTTTCGAGAAGGTTCCCGAAAAGGGCGTTCCTCATTCGACCGCGTCACCCGCGCTCCACCAATCGGGGGGAGCCGCCCCCACCCGCCTCGTCACACTCCTCGGAGAAACAGGCGGGAAAAAAATCCGCGCACCCATCGGAACTCCTCTGGTTTCCTTTTGCCTTCGACGGTTTCAACACGCTTGTTGTTTGCGTGAGTTTGTTCAAAATAAACAATAGAAAAGAAAAACGGCTATCTCAAAGGAGTCGCAGCCCGGTGAACACGAATAATTCCCTTTAAAACAACGGTGGGACCTATCTGCACATAAACTTTAGCATCATAACTGATCTAAGGACCCTTTATGGTGTTATGGCGAATTTCCACAAGCTGTAACACTACCCCTCCCTTTTTTAAGGACCGTCGAATTTCGTGTGCCATCATGTGTAGTTCTCCTCCTAGTTACCGTTTTAACCTTTCGGATCCCCCCCCCCCTGAGTGCGACATTTCAGGTATTTCGTGTCCCCCAAAAAAAATAAACCTACGGTCTGAGTAACTAACTAAACAAACCCACTCATAAGATGACTTAAATAAATTTGCCAGGCGCTAAGACAAACATGCCGCGGGGCGCAAAACACATTTACATTGCCACCCTTACAAACTTGACTTACAAAATTTACACTAACCATGGCCCAGGATCGATGGAGCTCTGTGGAGAAACAAGAGTTAATTGTCAGCAGGGCAGCCAGGCTGCTCACATGCAGTCTAAGGGCCTCCCCCTTTTGAAATGAACGCAGTGAACAACAAACGGTGCACGGGCTGCCAAATGCGAGTCCTGCGTTGCAGTGCCATAGAGCTAGGTCCCTGCATCTTGCGCGATGATCTGGCGCACATTGGTAATGATGGGTGGGGGGGGGGGGAATGCAAAAAAACAAGAACGGGGCAGCAGGCATGGGTTATGGCAAAGGCAGGCGCAGGCAAGGCATGGCATGACAAGGCCGCTGTAGCAAACACAGCCGGCAGATGAAGTGGCCAGCCAGCCTTGCAGCAAAAACAGCGGCAGACGATCGGACCGGCACAGGGCCTTGCAGCAAAGCCAAGCAGGATGTACGATCCGACCGGCCCGGCCTTGCAGAGCCAGCAGATGACGCGTGGCGGGCACAGGCCCTGCAGTAAACACAGCCGGCAGTGGAAATTGGCCGGCTTCTTTGCTTGTTCTGGAGGTTCGTGGAGCGGAGTGCGGTGGTGCTGGCTCACTCGCGAAGCGGCTCGCGACCTACCCTACTGGTCCCCTCCCAACCTATCGCCTTTGCCTGTCTCTGTCCATACCCACCCCTTAATTTGTCAAAAAAATTCATTTAGCCCCAACTTTTTTTTTCTTTTTTTTTTTACTTCCCCCTTATTAAATTTGTCTCCTAAACCCCCTTTATTGCTTTGTCCGGCTAACCTATCACGTCTTTTAGCCTACTCCCAACCCCTATGTTCCCTTCCTGGAGGGAATAAGGAGAGCTAGGCATCCTGCCTTGAGGCCCAATTAGGCCTCAGAATGGCTCCTCAGATTCAGCGATCTTTTTACCACGGTGAGTTCCAGCGGCCCACCGAGAGCGAAGGGATGGATGGTGCGAGGGGTACACTTCCTATTTACCATTAACATTTATACACTTTTAACTACCGGGGCTTTTCAAAAGCGCCTGTCGCTTAAACTAATTGGTCTACCAACCGAGATTCCTGTCGCCTGTGTGGGTGTCCTCACAAATTTCGTGCATTGCCCCCCAATTTTCCTTCCGTACCCTCACACGGTTCTCATGCTGGACGCGTGGCTTCCCTTGCAGGAACTACCCTCTGGCTGATTTCTTCGACGATGGCACCCCCGCGGCACTACACTGCCTTCCGAGCCTACCCACTCCCTAAACACCGGGGAGTGTCCTCTCTGGCAACTCCCCTGAACGCTCACGTGGCAGGCTGGCGCCCCGGGCCCCTTTCCGAGGGGTCACCGTGCCCAGTTACCACTTGCCCCCGTGACCAATGGCGCCCCGGGCCCGCATCATGCGGCCACCCGTGCCCACTACACTATCCCGGCCCCCATGGCCCTTGGCCTACCCAGGCCGTAAAGCCCGGGTGCGGGGTACCCACTCACGATTACTCACCCTTTCGCAGCCACGCTCCCAGGGCCCGTCAACAGGGCTCCTGCACCCCTCCAGCGAGTATCGAGCCTACTTTCCCACCAACAACCAAAACGACCTCCATTTTTGTCAATTTGGACTTAACCCCCTAACTCACGATTACTCTGGACCCGGGGTTCTTGGGTGGGAATCACTCTCCCCCCAATCACTCATGCCACCATGCATTCCACATTCACTTCATACCACAGCTCGCTGGCCTCACCTCATCATCATATTTCCTTTCCCTCTTCAACACACACTTCCAAAAAAATCGGCTGAACACGCCCATTTTCTGCTCACTACATTCCATAACTAACTCGTGCTCCCTCGTCGTCCTTTAAACTACAGCACGTGTCCTTTTAACACTACGTAGCTAGGCTAGGTCACATCTTGCTCTACGGCAGGATACGCCGGCCGTACCGCCCTCTGAAATTGACAACGTGCGGGCGGCCGCAGAGAAATGAGGTGGCCTCAAGAGGCGCCTACGGCCGCATGGCTCCATTTTCACAGGCGTAGGGGCGCCGTGGTTATTTATAGCGCGGAGTATAACTTTTTTTCATTTCTACGATTCGCGTAGCAATTCGACAAGCCAGCTATGACGTAGATGTGTTCCACGGCGACCGTACGTATAGGCCACGTACGGTGGGCTTGCGTTATTCGTGCGGCTGCCAGTAAGCGTCTTCTCAATGAAAAATGAATTTTCCCAACCCCAAAAAAATTACGGCGGCCGCACATTTCCCGGTCGCCGTCGGTGGCCTCTGCGGTCTTGTGCTGACTTACCTGCGGGCAACGCCAGAGTCGCCCATGCCCGGTTCCCCCGTACGCCCGCCGATGCCACTACGTACGGCCTCCGTGGCAGTCTGCGTCCACCGTGCGATCCCACCGTGCGCGTACGCCCCCTTAAGAGATCAGAGTAGTATAGATGTTTCTGCTATACACATGGTGCCCCCAGATACCAATTAATTTGTTCCAGGAGGCTGTTCGGATTGCAAAAGTTCGGATTCAAAAATATTTTCCCAATAAGAAATAATGGAGTGAATTAATCCGTTTGTGGACCCAAAGAAAAGCCACTCTTCAAGACACTTTAAACTGCAAATTCCCCATGTTTATAGGTAAAAAAAGATGAAGTAAATGACCTTCGGTGGCGGGTGTATTGCAATGTGGATAAACTGGTACAATCAGCATCAAAGGTTCCACCACGAGGCTCGAGTTCCGTCACTGGGTTCGCGATCGCTCCGCACCTCTGCGAGAAGCGTGCCCCCGGGGCAGCTCATCAAACATGATGCCCGCATGAACCCACAATCACTTCATCAAACGCATCGGGGTGAGGTAATCATGAATATTTCCAAATTACAACTGGTTTTGCTGTGAAATTCAATCCTTGCCCGACAGTCCGTCAACACCACGTATCGGAGTTGCTTTTTTTGTTATAATTAAAACACACAAGATGATTAAAAAAAAACAACATCACAAATGAAGTGAAAACACGAGGTAAGGTCCTAAAGTCTACATTTGGCCTCGAGCCGGCCGGAGGTCTACAATGTACGGGCACTAGCAATTATAAAGCCGGCCGAAGTATTTCACGGTACACAATGCTAGCAGCACAATGTTTTATTTTTTTCGAGTAGACGCACGGTATTTATAGAATTGTGAGACCGAAAAGTGGGGTGTGCGTACGTCTTTGATTTGATTTCGCACGGTGACCTTAGGGCGTTCCTGCAGCGCCAATAGAATTTTCAAGGCAGACGCAAGGTGCCCGCAAGGCGACCGCAAGGCGACCACAGGAGCTGCAAGGGGGACCTAAGCCGACGTGCGGCAGACGGACGGGTAACGAATGGGTTAATTTACTTATTTATTTGTTATTTTTTTTACCAGTGTGTTTTGTTTCGGCTGCGAATTTTCTACGGCGAAACGTAGAAATGAAAAAAGTTAAAACTCCGCGTGTTATAATTCCACGGGCACCTTACGGCCTGTAAATATAGCCAAACGGCGTTGAGCGGCCACCTGAGGCCACCTGCAGTTTCTCTGGCGTCGCGCCGCACGTTTCTGTCAATTCGAGAGGTGCTCCACGTACGGCCGCCGGTATCCCTCGCTCGAGTAGCAGCAAATGTGATGGAGGCCCTAACAGTATCGATCGACACCACGATGAGATGCTTATTTCACGAGGATTCACGACGAACTCGAATGAACAAACGCGCGAGATGCGCTTCGAACAGGGTTGGGGAGAACAGCCCGTGAACAAACTGACGCTACGTTGTGATTCGCGTTTTTAACCTCCGCGCATGAAGATTGGATTTTAACTGTTCACCCCTTTTCTGTTAGTGTTCGTTGTTTTTGTTTGTGTGAACGAGATACTTACGAAAAACTCCTCGACGGGATTTCGCACGAAACTTGGTGGGGGATTAGCACCAAGGATCATGGATCTAATGGCATGATCTTGGAGCACCAAGGATCATGCCATTAGATTTTTGGACTTGGTCCAAAATCCATATGCCGCTATGGCCGGCCATTTTGAAAAAAATATTTGAATTTTTGTTTTTTGCATTTCTTACATGTTTAAGTGATTTCCAACCCCCCGCCCTCCCCCCCCCCTCAAAAAAATTTTAAAGATGAAAAGAAAAATTTTTATGCGAGACTTTTTATTTCACAATAATTCTCGTATTTTTTATTCTTTTTGCATGTCTACAGTTAAATAAGTGATTTCCAAGCAAAAAACATGCCAGAAATTATAGATTTGCGGTCTGATTTTAGAACTTTCAGGTGATTATACACCACGTAAAAAATCAATTTCTTGTCTCAGGAATCTATTATTGACGAATGAATTGATAATGAAAAGTTAAAAGTAAAAAGGGAAATGTTGCAGAACTATAACTCTGTGAGCACTGTTGACGTCAACTTAGAATGAATATGATATCACGTTCACTTGAGTATCCCCTAGCAGTATTGGCGCGCGAGTTTTCTTGCAAGCTTATCAGAGTGCTACCCCCTCTAAGATTTCAAACTGTATTATAGGTGTTTTAGGGCAAAATTTTTCTCGATAACCAACTTGTTCGTTGTTCCAATTTGTTTCAAACAATCGGAAGGGGCGTCTCGGATTTCGTGGGGGCCATTCACGGTTAATATTATAGTTATAGTATATTCAGTGTATATTAATTACTCTGTTTATTTTATGTTCAGTTAAGAAAAAAAATACTGAGTGGTAATAATAACACCACACGTCGTGTCTGCAGCCGTGCGTGGCGCTGCTAGACGCCGGCCCTAGCTGCGCTTTCGCCTTTCGCTGTAGCCGTACCCCCACGGTATCCCGCCACTGCCACGCTCCCTCGTCTTGCGGTATGCCTGATTCGTTAACCCATCGACGCTCTAAGGCTACCGCGGACATAATAAATAAAGATCCGACACCATGCCCCCCATCGGCGTTTCGGTCCCAAGATTTCTATGACGTTGTGGCGGACCGATAATAATAGGTACGTAGCTGGGTGTGGCCAGGTGGAAATCAACCCGCGGCCTGTTCCTGATAATTTTCTCAGGGTAGAGTCTGACCAGATTTTGTTATGATCCCTCCCACGGCCGCCGCGGGCTGGCTTAAGATGGTTGACAGGGCCTGACGCTATACCGCTGCCCCCACTCACACGAGTCGTCCACTGTCTTCGCAAATTTATTCTTTCCATATTCCATCCTAAATCTAAACTGAGAGTCCCAGTACTACACTATTCTATTCCGACGGTTGCCCTACCAATAGCGGACTTACCCCCCCCTGCCCCATGAGACAACCAGAATCCCTAACTAACACTCGCACACGCCTTCACGCTACGCAGTACGATCCTAAAATTATCTGCTCCCAAGGCAGGGGGGAAGGGGTTGTTCATCTACATACCTCCTAGTCTGGATATTCCTGTTCACCCAAGCGATGGCTTGCTTTTTGTTTTTTTAAATGCCTGCACCAGCGCGGAAACTCGCAAACCTGCGCTTTTTTTAGATCTCGCGTAGGCATTCATGGCCAGCTGCTCATCGCTATCTTGTCCACTTCTCGCCGACGGTAGCATCGGCAGGGACTTCCCTTCTGCCAGATTCCAACCATTAACTGCAGCCATGCGTCACCCTGCGCATTCAAAAAAAACAGCGTCGCATTGTTCGAGGGGCTACCCCACGCGAACACATGTCTCGTGCACCGTCAGGAGGCTTACACCCGCTCGCGATGAGGAACCCGTCGGTCCAAATCCGTTTCCAGCATAGCTTTGTCGTCCGGTCGCGGGATCGCAACATTTCAGCCGCGAGGCCGCTTTCCGGATCCTGGGTTCACTCCCGCAGCGCGCACCTTGGCGGTCTCGTGCAGCACAGCGACACCTGTGCGCCGAGCCATCGCAACTTGGCGCTCGCGTCTGTGGCTTCCGCGCTGGTCCATTGAGCACTACCGCGCACGGCTGTCCAGTCTGTCGCCGCTCGCACTCCTCACACAACGCACGTGCGTCACGGACTTGCTCGACCTCAAGTCCATACCTACTGTCGCCGACTCGCAGATGCGTGCATTGCGTGCTCCCACTGCACACCAGTGATTACATCTCAGCCCTACAACTACACGTCTACACACGATCTGTACTTTGGCTCGCGCTCCTCATACACCGTCACGGCTACTCTCACAGGCGCACGTGTCACATCACCCGTGCCCATTACTGGATCCACTCGTCTGCAGGCCAGCATTTCCTCGCGTTCCATCACACCCGGTGGGCCTCTCTCACACACACCCCTTCATTCACACACGCGTCGCTGGGAAGACGCATTTCGGCACCCTCGCAACCATGCACACCGGACAATCACACTGGGGAATCGTGCACCACAAGGGTTCCCAGGGCCTTCACACCCCCAAGCTCGGTGCGTGCACCCGTCCACCAGCACTCGCCCCTCTAACTCGCTTGACACGACCGAACCCACTGGTCGTGATCAGCTTCAAAGCTTCAAGGGAGATAGCGTCTCCCTCATTCCCGAAGGAGGTATCCAGCTGCTCGCACCGGGTCACAAAACATTCTTGCCAGCTCCCCCTCATGGTCTCCACTACCTTCAATGTGTGTGTGCTCATCCTTACCCCGTCTTATCGTGCGTCTTCCTCTTATTTTCCTATCTCTCGCGTCTCTATTTGCGTTTCTGTCACCTCATGTCTATTAGTTTCTCCTGGATCTTTGTTCCTGTTTCCTCCTTCGTTCCATTTAATCCTTTCTCAATTCGGTCATATCTCCCGTGTCTCTGGCAATACTTTCTCTCGTCTTAGTTAACCTCCGCCATCGAAGATCGGAGGTTACTGTTTTCGCCCCTTTCTGTTTGTTTGTTGTTTGTTTGTTTGTGAACAGTATAACGGAAAAACTCCTGACGGATTCTACGAAACTTGGTGGGGGCTAGGTATGTCAAGGATCATGCCATTAAACTTTTGACTTGGTCCCCCCCCCCCCCCAAAAAAATTGTTCGAGAATTTTTTTTTATTTTTTTGCATTTCTACATGTTTTAAGTGATTTCCAACCC
Organism: Eptatretus atami; assembly: GCA_035128595.1. NCBI lineage: Eukaryota > Metazoa > Chordata > Myxini > Myxiniformes > Myxinidae > Eptatretus > Eptatretus atami. The sequence continues at coordinate 69,652,025 of CM068966.1, read as the reverse complement.
CCCCCCCAAAAAAATTGTTACCCCCCCCCAAAAAAAAATAGAGAATTTTTTTTTTTTGCATTTCCTACAGTTTTCCAGTGATTTCCAAACCCCCCCCAAAAAAATTGTTACCCCCCCCCCCCAAAAAAAAGAATTTTTTTTAGGCATTTCTACATGTTTTAAGTGATTTCCAACCCCCCCCCAAAAAAAAATTTAGAGAATTTTTTTTTTTTTTTTGCATTTCTACGATGTTTTAAGTGATTTCCAACCCCCCCCCCCCCCCCCCCAAAAAAAATTGTTAGAGAAAAAAAATTTTTGCAACTTTTTTTTTCAACAGAAATTTCGATTTCTTTTTTTTGCATTTCTTACATGTTTTTAAGTGATTTCAACCCCCCCCCCCCCCCCCAAAAAAAAAATGTTGGAGAAAAGAACTATAACTGTCAGCACTGTTGAGTCATATTTAATGAATAAGATATAGGTTCACTTGAGTGACCCAGGCTGTATTGGGCGGAGGTTTGCACTCTACGAGTGCTCCCCCTCAAGTTTTATTTGTGTCTCCTTTATTAGGGTTGGTCCTAATTGTTCTTCATCCGGACGAGTGGTGTCGATCAAGTCCTGCACCACTAACATTACTCCTTGTGGTGAATATCACACTTCCCACTTATTGCGCTGTTCCACTCCTGGCTCCTTTAAGTCGTTCTTTCTCTCGGGTTTTGAGTTGTCTCGTTCTCTTTCCGGAGTTTTCGATTGTTCGTTTATCGTTCGGAGTTTTTCCATCTCTGTGACTCAAATTTTGCTCTCTCCTTGAGTTGATTAATTCAAACTCATATTCTTTTTGTTTTCCACCCCACCGTCTCTCATGCTCCTCATGGTTCAATCTCATAGTTTCCTTCAATTGGTCGAGGCTCCTTTTGCTGTTTCATTCGTTGTTCTTTCTCTATCTCCTCGTACTCCAGCCTCGCCTTTTCTTTCAATTGTCAAACCTCAAATTCATGTTCTTTTTGTTCTCTATCCCACTGTCTTTCTTGTTCTCATTCTGCAATCTCGTTATTTCCTTCAATTGACGATTATTTTCCTGCTTCATCCTCTCCTTCACTTTCTCCTCATGCTCCAACTTTTTTTCCTTTTGTCGTTCAGTTTCAAATTCATACTCTTTCAGTTTTCTATTCCACTGTCTTTCTTGTTCCTCATTCTTTAATCTGGCCTTCGCTTCCAGCTGTTCGATCTGTACAGTGTGGTTCCTTAACGTTTCATTCTCCTGTTCTCGTTCTTTCCTCATCAACATCTTCAGTTCGTTTCGTAATCCCGTTCTTTGTTTCGTGTTTCAGTAACTCAGAGCTTTTTTCTACCTCCTTTCTCATCTCCGCACACTCCAACCCTGCTTTGGCTTCTAACTGTTGTTGCTCAGTTGGTTCCTTAACTTTTCATTCTCTATTTCCGTTCTTCCTCTTTCAACGTCTCAGCTCGTTTGTAATTCCTCTCTTGGTTTTGATGTTCCAGTAACTCAAAAGTTTTTTTCCATTTTTCGTCTCTCTGTCTCTGTTCCTCCTTCCTCATTTTCATCCCTTTCTTTCTACTCATCCCTTCTTTGCTCATCTCATCCCTTTCTTGCTCATCTCCGCATACTCCAACCTTGCCTTTCCCTTAGGTGTTCTGATATCCTGTTCTATTTTTACCTTCTCTTCCTTCAACCTTGCTCTTTCCTTTTGTTGTCCTGTATTCCTGTTCTATTTTTACTTCTCTTCCAGGCTTTTTCTGCCCGATTGCCTCTTCCACCTCTTCCTTTAGTTGCTTTACTTCCAAATTGTGTTCCTTTTTTTATTTTCGAGCGTCGGTTTTCCATTCTCCTCAATGTTTCCGAAGCCGCCCATGTCCGCCTGCCTCGCCTGCCATGACCACGTGGTTTGAAGCGGTGACTGAAAGCATCGCCTTGTGTCGCGCCGTTCGTTGCGCTAAAATAGCGCCTGCTCCGTGCTGCGCTGATATGCGATTGCGCCGCCATTGTGCGACTCAGAGTTAGTTTGTCGGCATAGTCCTGCTCAGAATATGGGGTTGAGCTCCCCATGGATCAACATTCAGCGGCGAGGCCAAAATCGCCCGCCATTGTGCGACTCCGTTTGCGGCAACGTCCGTGCTCAGAATATGGGGTTGAGCTCCCCCATGGATCAATATCAGCAGCGAGTTTCTAAACAGAACCGTCCGGGCATGGATGTCTACATTATTACACATATCTAATACCCCGGCAACCATTCGCCTTGAAAAGCCATCTTGTTCGTTGGAATTAATTTGAAATCGTCGTGGTTTGGTGGAATCGAGGTCGCTCCACTCACCTCTGAACCGATTCCCGTGAATTTAGTGTGAGGCGGGATGGATTTGATCCCACTTTGCACGTGTGTACGAATTCGGCCGCTGGTTGCGCGATCGGCGCGTACTCTAATGGCAGCAGGTCGCCCACCGCGGTTAGGACAATTCAGTCGTGACCTCCTGGAACTACCGCCAGGAGCCAGTACGGTTGGGGGTTTAAACTCGACAACTCAGTCCGCATTCTACTCGCGTTGCGAAATGGGTTGGAATCGCCGTAATGTCGATATACTAAATCGCGCGGGTAACCTTCGAGGGTTGCACCACGCCGTGGTCGCTTAGGACACGAACGCTTAAGCGGTTCGTTCGTGCTAGGGATAACCGGCGGTGTTTTGCCGACCTCGACGGTTCATTCTTCTTTACTCGGGTTCCAAAAACCACTATCATTCCACGATGCAAGATGGCACTTTCATTGTGGAAAGAAGACGCACGAACGGATACATTCTACCAGACATTTATTATAAAAGCCATATGCACACACAACACAAGCAAGGAATTATGCAATATACAGCAAGGAAATAGAAGCATATACAACCGCACTAATGAGAATGTACTGACTTAAAGTTGTTTACTTACAGGACAGGCGCACAGCGTGCATACAAAACAGCAGGAAAAACCCTCCCATAGGCAGAGGTAGAACGGGGTTTCGTTAAACCTTTTTATGGTCGTGGGCCGTGAGATGACCGTAAAGGCGCGCGAGACCGTGCTGGTTACCTGCCCCCTCGAGGAGCTTGTGACGGTGGGCAGGTCACGACGCCTTGTTCCCACGGCAGCTAGCGTAGCGGCGCTGCTCTCGGCCTTTGCGATACGTGGTCGGGAGTTCTCTCCGGCGGCCTCGCCGACGCGGCAGATTCGCACCACACAGCCGGCAGAGCTGCGCTTCCCGTCTGCATCTCCGAGCGTCGCCCGACTCGCACCGGCCCGCGCCTTCACGACAGGTTGCCCAACGCCCAAGACGAGAAGCCCGACCTCGGCACCAAGAGAGAGCTCGCAAGATGAAAGCCAGAGAGGATGACGTCCACCAAGAGGAGCGAGTAGAATCCAACATGACCCCGACAGAGAGAGGATGACGTCGACGACACCGACAAAGAGAGGACTTGACCTCGACCACCAAGAGAGAGCGAGCCCCGCTTGCGGTCCGCCTTATATAGCACGGGGCTCCGCCCTTCGCTCCTCCCCATTTTCGGCTCCACCTTTTTTCGAGAAGGTTCCCGAAAAGGGGC
>CM068966.1:69632024-69648437 GCA_035128595.1 Eptatretus atami | reverse complement strand
GAAGAAGGCCGATGAAAGGGGTTCTGTTTAAGAGCCACATGTTGACTACGAGAGTGGAGGAGTTCAGAATCCAAGAGTGGAGTGCCTTGGATTTCATAGCAGATTGTTTGGGAGAGCAAGCGGGGATTGCCAGGCGATCAAAAGCCATGAGATATGATACCAGAGACGGCCCTGATCTTCATGTTCTGATATTTGAGGGCCTCATTCCATTGTTGGGAGAGTAAAGCCAGCAGTCCCAAGTAGAGTGAACAGAGTCTGATCCAATTGAATTGATGCTTTGAAGATGTGCTGTTGGAGAAAAGTAATGATTTTATGTCAACTGCGATGATTAGTTCCATGATCTGCTGAATGATTGGAAATAAGCTAATTGATCTGGAGTGAAGAGGAATCTGTTTTTGCACCTTTTTTATGTAATGCTGTTGATGTTGGCTGATTTCCAAGCATTGGGAAGATGACTATGGTAAAATGAACAGGGTGAAAGGCATAGAGGAGGAAGCACAAAGAGCAGAGAAGCAGGTTTTTATGACACATGAGCTGATGCCATGCTGAGTCCAGGTTGCAGAGTCAGAGTTGAGGGTTGAAAACACTTTCTTCCTTTTCAGGTGCAAAAGACACAATTTCAGGAGCAATTGGGTACAACTGGGAAGGGTGGCGTGGCTTACTGAAGAGATAGGGGTTGGGGACACCAGATTTTGTAGCAAACACAGAAATTGAGGCAATTGGCTTTCTCACGAGCGGAAGTCGGCTGTGGTTGCGTGTAAGGGAGGTGTAAGGGCATGGTGGGGAGATACACCAGAGACTGACTCTGACAAGGTGCCACCAGATTTTAGAGGAGGGAGGACACATTGAAAGCTCATTCTTGAGGTTGGACAGGATGTTGTTTTCTGCGCTCTTCTTAAAGGGCTAGACCACACACTTGTTGTGGCTTTGTTGGAGTGATCTGAGCTTGCCTTCCAGGAGGAGAATGCAGTTTATTTAAAGAAACAGCTCAACACCACGATTCGAGGAGTACCATGAGCGGGAGGATGGGTAGTAATTGAAGAAGAGAGGGATGAATCTGTGCAAGAGAGAGCAGTTTTCTGTTGGAAAATCCACAGCTGAATTTAATATCAGCAGTCGTGGATATAGGAGATCAGGGCCTGAAGCTGTTAAAAACAAACAAATTAAATAAATAAATATAAACGTGAATACGTGAAGCCCAAACGTAGAAGCAGGTCACCACTTATGACCGCGAATACATGGGACTTGCGAAACAGCGGGTTACTTGTGACTGTCTTGGTCGACAGTACATGTTGTATGTATGTGTATACATTATAGACTGTCAGTGGCCAAAAAATATTGGCACCCTTGCACTTTTTCAATTGATGCACCATTTGCTTCGAGGAAAATTGTTGAAATTTAAAAATTTTTGTTTTTCCATATATGTAGTTTGTTTGTCTTGCAATGGAACAAAACCCAAAAAGCTGAAAAATTACTAAATCTAGCTTATTCAACACAAAATCCTAAAATGGCCTGGACAATATTATTGGCAACCTTTTAGAAGTATGTTTAGAAATAATCGATTTCAAGCAGCGTGATTCTCCTTCTTACATTGGAAATTGAACTCACCTCTGGCGTGAGTGCAGGTGCCTGCAATATAAAATCACTTATTTCAACCAGTTTTGAATGGAGAAAGGAGTCATTCTTGCTGTTTTATGTCACTGTGTACCGAATGAAGCCGAGGCAGCCATGGAAAAAAGAAATAAAATCAGAAGATTGTCTGAGGAGGTCAGACACCAAGATTGTATAGCCAAGCATGGACAATCTCACGCTAACACGTGCATCTCCAGAGATCTCAGATGTTCCTGTTTTTCACCGTACGCAATGTGATCAGGAAGTTGAAGGCCGTGCTGCAGAGAAACTTGATCGAAAGATCTGCAGGCGGAAGGATATGTTCAAATGGTGAAGGAAAGGCACTTCGATCAACTGCCCAAACAGATCAAGCTGACTTTCAGACACAAGGTACGACAGTGTATTTCAACTTGCACCTTCCATCAAACAACTCAATTGAAAGGGGGTTCTTTGGGAGGAGACCCAGGAGGACCCCACTGCTGAGAGAGAGACGTAAGAAAAGCCCGACGTATGAGTTTGCAAAACACATCTGAACGATGCTAAAATCGCTTCTGGAGAATGTCCTGTGGACAGATTGAGACCAAATTAGGGCTTTTTGGAAAATCACATCATCTTTATGTTTCCAGAAAACAAAATGGAGCCTTCAAGAAAAGAACACCTTTCCCTACAGGTAACATGGAGGGGTCAGTGATGTTTTTGTGGGTTTGCTGTGCTGCCTCTGGCACTGGGTGCCTTGAATGTGTGCAATGGCATCATGAAACAGGGAGATTACCAAGCATTTTGAGCGCAATGCTCAAGCCAGGATTCAGAACGGTGGGTCTCCGTCGAAGGATCATGGGTCTTGCAGCAGGACAATGACCCCAAACACACTTCAAAAAACACCCAGGAATGGTTTCAAGACAAAACCACTGGACTGTTCTGAAGTGGTAATGAGTCCAAGATTTCTAAATCCCATTGAAAACACCTGTGGGGAGATCTGAAAACAGCAGCTGGGAGAAGGGCACCCTTCAAATCTGGGAGAACTGGAGCAGTTTGCAAGAGTGGGGCCAAACTGCAGTAGAGAGGTTGTCCGGAAGCTCATTGATGGCTCAATGAAGTGCTTGACTGCAGTTATTTTGTCCAAGGTTTGGATACCAAAATATTAAGTCAGGGTGTCAATAATTTTGTCAATGCCGATTTCTTCTTATTTTCTGATTTAAAAGGATATATTAAGTTCTGATCAAAAACAAAGGTTCTTGTCATATTACAGTGAAATAAAGAATTGGGGAGATCTAATTAACTTTTGTCAATTCAACTTGTTTTTGGAGAAAATTTGCGAGTTATTTGAAAAATAGTGCAAGGGTGACAATATTTTTGGCCCACGATAGTTTCTGTATACACATACCATTTAACATATATACTATGCTGAACCAGTATATATGACTATGTATTGTATGTAGCATGTGTGAGGGACAGTGTGGGTGTGGTGTGTGTGTGTGTGTGTGTGGTATGGTGTATACACTGCATATTATATATATTGCTTACGAATTTCTGCCCGCCTGGTGTCGATCGGCGCGTACTTGTAATGGCAGCCGCGTTCGCCCACCGGACGGACAATTCAGTCGTGACCCTCCTGGAAACTCCGAGGAGGGCCAGTTCACGGTGGGGGTTTAACCTCGCCACAACCCAGTCCGCATTCTACCCGCGCGAAATAGGGGTGAATCGCCGGGATTGTCGATACCTAAATACCCTGCGCGGGTAACCTACCGAGGGGTTGCACCACGCCACAGGTCGGCTTAGGACCCACGAACCTGCTTAAAGCGGTTCGTTCCGTGCTGACAGGGATAACCGAGCGGTGTTATCGCCGACCCTCGATTGATGTCAGATATTTATCGGGTGTTTAAAAAACCCACTACTCATTCCACGATGCAAGATGGCCACTTTCAATGTGGAAAGGAAGACTCAACGACGAGATACATTTCAACACAAGGGACATTTTATTATAAAGCACATATTGCACACACAACACAAGCAAGTGATCATGCAATATTTACAAGCAAGGCAAATTTAGAAAGCAATACAACGACTACCAATGAGAATGTACATTGCACTTAACAGTTGTACTTAACAGGACACAGGCGCCACAGCACTGTATACAAAAACAACAGAAAACCCTCCCCATAGGCAGGAGGTAGACGGGGTTCGTAAACCTTTATGGTCGTGGGGCGTGGAATGACCGAAAAGGCACGCGAGACCGTGTGGTTACCTGCCCCCGCGAGGTGTGCGGTGGGCACGTCGCGACGCCTTGTTCCACGGCGCTAGCGTAGCCGCGCTTGCTCTCGCGGCCTTTGCGAATGACGTGGTCGGTGAGTTCTCTCCCGGCGTCCCTCGCCCAGACGCGCAGATTCGCACCACACAGCCGCAGGGCTGCGCCCTCCCGTCTGCGTCTCGCATGGCGTCGCCCCGGACTGCCACCGGCCCGCGCCTTCCACCGAACAAGGTTGCCACGCCAGCGAGAGAGCCCGACTCGACCACCAAGAGAGAGCTCGAAAGATGAGCGAGAGGATGACGTCAACCAAGAGAGCGAGGTAGAATCCAACACGACCCCACAGACGGAGAGGATCGACGTCGACGACCCAGACAAAGAGGAGGACTTGACCTCGACCACCAAGAGAGAGCGAGCCCCGCTACGGTCCGCTTATTATAGCACGGGGCTCCGCCCTTCGCTACCTCCCCGTTTTCGGCTCCACCTTTTTTCGCAGAAGGTTCCCGAAAAGGGCGTTCCTCATTCGACCGCGTCACCCCGCACGTCCACCAATCGGGGGTGAGCCGCCCCCACCACGCCTCCGTCACGCACTCCTCGGAGAAACAGGCGGGAAAAAAATCCGCGCGCCCATCGGAACTCCTTGGTTTCCTTTTGCCGTTTCGACGGTTTCAACACGGCTTGTTGTTTGCGTGGTGGTTGTTCAAAATAAACAATAGAAAACGAAAACGGCTAACTCAAAGAGTCGCAGCCCGGTGAACACGAATAATTCCTTTAAAACAACGGTGGGACCTATCTGCACATAAACTTTAGCGTTCATAACTGATCTAAGGACCCTTTATGGTGTTATGGCGAATTTCCACAAGCTGTAACACTACCCCTCCCTTTTTTAAGGACCGTCGAATTTCGTGTGCCATCATGTGTAGTTCTCCTCCTAGTTACCGTTTTAACCTTTCGGATCCCCCCCCCCCTGAGTGCGACATTTCAGGTATTTCGTGTCCCCCAAAAAAAATAAACCTACGGTCTGAGTAACTAACTAAACAAACCCACTCATAAGATGACTTAAATAAATTTGCCAGGCGCTAAGACAAACATGCCGCGGGGCGCAAAACACATTTACATTGCCACCCTTACAAACTTGACTTACAAAATTTACACTAACCATGGCCCAGGATCGATGGAGCTCTGTGGAGAAACAAGAGTTAATTGTCAGCAGGGCAGCCAGGCTGCTCACATGCAGTCTAAGGGCCTCCCCCTTTTGAAATGAACGCAGTGAACAACAAACGGTGCACGGGCTGCCAAATGCGAGTCCTGCGTTGCAGTGCCATAGAGCTAGGTCCCTGCATCTTGCGCGATGATCTGGCGCACATTGGTAATGATGGGTGGGGGGGGGGGGAATGCAAAAAAACAAGAACGGGGCAGCAGGCATGGGTTATGGCAAAGGCAGGCGCAGGCAAGGCATGGCATGACAAGGCCGCTGTAGCAAACACAGCCGGCAGATGAAGTGGCCAGCCAGCCTTGCAGCAAAAACAGCGGCAGACGATCGGACCGGCACAGGGCCTTGCAGCAAAGCCAAGCAGGATGTACGATCCGACCGGCCCGGCCTTGCAGAGCCAGCAGATGACGCGTGGCGGGCACAGGCCCTGCAGTAAACACAGCCGGCAGTGGAAATTGGCCGGCTTCTTTGCTTGTTCTGGAGGTTCGTGGAGCGGAGTGCGGTGGTGCTGGCTCACTCGCGAAGCGGCTCGCGACCTACCCTACTGGTCCCCTCCCAACCTATCGCCTTTGCCTGTCTCTGTCCATACCCACCCCTTAATTTGTCAAAAAAATTCATTTAGCCCCAACTTTTTTTTTCTTTTTTTTTTTACTTCCCCCTTATTAAATTTGTCTCCTAAACCCCCTTTATTGCTTTGTCCGGCTAACCTATCACGTCTTTTAGCCTACTCCCAACCCCTATGTTCCCTTCCTGGAGGGAATAAGGAGAGCTAGGCATCCTGCCTTGAGGCCCAATTAGGCCTCAGAATGGCTCCTCAGATTCAGCGATCTTTTTACCACGGTGAGTTCCAGCGGCCCACCGAGAGCGAAGGGATGGATGGTGCGAGGGGTACACTTCCTATTTACCATTAACATTTATACACTTTTAACTACCGGGGCTTTTCAAAAGCGCCTGTCGCTTAAACTAATTGGTCTACCAACCGAGATTCCTGTCGCCTGTGTGGGTGTCCTCACAAATTTCGTGCATTGCCCCCCAATTTTCCTTCCGTACCCTCACACGGTTCTCATGCTGGACGCGTGGCTTCCCTTGCAGGAACTACCCTCTGGCTGATTTCTTCGACGATGGCACCCCCGCGGCACTACACTGCCTTCCGAGCCTACCCACTCCCTAAACACCGGGGAGTGTCCTCTCTGGCAACTCCCTGAACCTCACGTGGCAGGCTGGCGCCCGTGGGTCCGCCCTTTCCGAGGGATCATCCCGTGACCAGTACCACTTGCGCCGCCGTGACCAATGGCGCCCCGGAGCCCCGCCATCATGCGGGCCACCCGTGCCCCTACACTATCCCGGCCGCCCATGGCACCTTGCTACGACCAGGGCCGTAGACTAGCCGGTGACGGGGTACCACTCACGATACTCACTCTTCCAGCCACGTCCCAGGGCCGTCAACAGGGCCCTGCACCCTCCAAGCGGGTATCGGTGAGCCTACTTTCACCATACAACCAAAACGCCTCCATTTTGTCAATTGACTTAACCCTAACCACATACTCTGGACCCCGGGTCCTGGGTGGGAATGCACCTCCCCCCAATCATCATCCACCATGCATTCCACATTCCTTCATACCCGCAGGCTCGCTGGCCTCACCTCACGTCACATATTTCCTTTTCCGCCTTCAACCACAACCACGCATTCACAAAATCGCTGCCGCCCTATTCTGCTTCACTACATCCATAACTAACTCGTGCTCCCTCGTCGTCCCTTAAACTACAGCACGTTCCTTTAACACTACGTAGCTAAGGCTAGGTCACATTTGCTCTACGGCGAGATACGCGGCCGTACGCCCTCTGAATTGACAAACGTGCGGCGGCCGCAGAGAAACTGAGGTGGCCTCAGAGAGGCCCTACGCCGATGGCTAATTTTAACAGGCCGTAGGGGCGCCGTGGATTATAGCGCGGAGTATAACTTTTTTTCATTTCTACGTTCGCCGTAGCAATTGACAAGCCAGCTATGACGTAGATGTGTTCCACGGCGACCGTACGTAGGACGTACGGTGGGCTTGCGTTATTCGTGCGGCTGCCGTAAGCTCTTCTCAATGAAAAATGAATTTTCCCAACCCCAAAAAATTACGGCGGCCGCACATTTCCCGGTCGCCGTACGGTGGCCTTGCGGTCTGTGTGACTACCTGCGGGCAACGCAGGGTCGATGCCGGTTCCCTACGCCCGCCGTGCACCTAGTCGGCCTCCGTGGCAGTCTGCGTCCACCGTGCGTCCCACCGTGCGCTACCCATAAGAGATCAGAGTGTATAGGTGTTTTGCTATACACATGTGTGCCCCCAGATCCATTTAATTTGTTCCAGGAGGCTGTTCGGATTGCAAAAGTTCGGATTCAAAATATTTCCCAATAAGAAATAATGGAGTGAATTAATCCGTTGTGGACCCAAAGAAAAGCCACTTTCAAGACACTTTAAACTGGAAATTCCCCATGTTTTAGGTAAAATAAAGATGAGTAAATGACCTTCGGTGGCGGGTGTATTGATCGTTAAATGGTACAATCAGCATCCAAAGGTTCCACCACAGGCTCGAGTTCCGTCCTGGGTTCCGATCGCTCGCGCACTCTGCGAGAGCGTTGCCCCCGGGGCAGCTCATCAAACATGATGCCGCAAACCACAATCACTTATCAAACGCATCGGGGTGACGTAATCATGATATTCCAAATTACAACTGGTTTTGCTGTGAAATTCAATCCTTGCCCGACAGTCCGTCACACCACGTGATCGGATGCTTTTTTTGTTATAATCTAAAAACAAAGATGATTAAAAAAAAAAACATCACAAGATGAAGTAAAACACGAGGTAAGGTCCTAAGTCACATTTGGCTCGGCGGCCGGAGGTCTACAATGTACGGGCACTAGCAATTATAAAGCGGCCGCAGTATTTCACGGTACACAATGTAGCAGTCACATATGTTTTATTTTTCGGGTAGACGCACGGGTATTTATAGAATTGTGGAGACCGAAAACGTGGGGTGCCGTACGGTCTTTGATTTGGATTCGCACGGTGACCTTAGGGCGTTCTGCAGCGGCCAATAGAATTTCAAGGCAGACGCAAGGTGCCGCAAGGCGACCGCAAGGCGACCACAGGGGGCTGCAGGGGGACCCTAAGCCGACGTGCGGCCAGACGGACGGTAACGAATGGGTTAATTTATTATTTATTTGTTATTTTTTTTACCAGGTGTTTTGTTTCGGCTTGTCGAATTTCTACGGCGAGTAGAAATGAAAAAAGTTAAACTCCGCGGTTATAATTCCACGGCGACTTACGGCCTGTAAATATAGCCAAACGGCGTAGGGCCACCTGAGGCCACCTCAGTTTCTCTGCGGCCGCCGCACGTTTCTGTCAATTCAGAGGGCACGGCCGCCGGTATCCTCGCCGTAGAGCAAATGTGACTGAGGCCTAAAGTATCGATGACACACGATGAGATGCTTTCACGAGGACTTCACACGAACTGAATGAACAAGCGCGAAGATGCGGCTCGAACAGGTTGGGGGACACGTGAACAAACATGAACGCTACGTGTGTTCGTTTTTAACCTCCGCCATCGAAGATTGGAGTTAACTGTTTCACCCCTTTCTGTTTGTTGTTTGTTTGTTTTGTTTGTGAACAGTATTACGGAAAAACTCCTCGACGGATTTCGACGAAACTTGGTGGGGGGATTAGCACCAAGGATCATGGATCTAATGGCATGATCTTGTGAGCACCAAGGATCATGCCATTAGATTTTGGACTTGGTCCAAAATCCAATATGCCGCTATGGCGGCCATTTTGAAAAAATATTTGAATTTTTTTTTTTGCATTTCTACATGTTTAAGTGATTTCCAAACCCCCCCTCCCCCCCCCCCAAAAAAATTTTAGAGAAAAAAAAAATTTTTGCGAACTTTTTTTTCACACAATAATTCGATTTTTTATTTTTGCATTTCTACATGTTATAAGTGATTTCCAACAAAAAACATGCCAAAATTATAATTGCGGCTGATTTTAGAACTTCAGGTGGATATACCCACGTAAAAATCAATTTCTGTCTCAAGGAACTAGTTATGACGAATGAATTGAGAATGAAAAGTTAAAGTAAAAGGGAAAGTTGCAAACTATAACTCTGTGAGCACTGTTGACGTCAACTTGAATGATATGATATCAGGTTCACTTGAGTGACCTAGCAGTATTGGCGGCAGAGTTTTTGCAGTACGAGTGCTCCCCCTCTAGTTTAAAATGTATTAGGTTTTTAGGGCAAAATTTCTCGAAAAAATTGTTCGGATTCCAATTTGTTCAAACAATGGGGCGTTCGGATTCTGGGGGCATTCACGGTATATTATAGTTATAGTAATTCAGTTATATATTACTGTTATATTTTATTTCAGTAAAAAAAAAGAACTGGTGTATATACCCACTCGTTACCGTCCGTCTGGCCGCACGTTCGCCTTGGGGCCCCCGCGGTCCGCCTTGCGGGCACCTTGCGTCTGCCTGAAATTCTTATGGCCGCGCAGCGACGCCCTAAGGTCACCGTGCGGACATATCAAATCAAAGACCGCACGGCCCCCCACGGTTTCGGTCTCCACGATTTCTAAATACGCTGTGCGGCTACCCGAAAAAAAAACATATGTGACTGTACATGTGTGACCGTGGAAATACTGCGGCCGCCTTATAATTTCTAGTGGCTGCAGATTTTGGAGACCCCACGGCCGCCGTGGCAAATGTGACCTAGGCCTAAGCTACGTCCCCACTACACACAGTCTGTTCCCTGTCTCAAATTATTATTTCCCATATTCCATCCTAAATCTAAACTGAATCCCTCTACCTATTCCTTCCACGGGCTCCATGAGGACTTTACCCCTGCCCATGGAATACAGTCTAACTAACACTAACCCTTCCCCCTACGAGTGTTATATCCTGTGCCAAGCAGGGGGGGGGGTTTCTCACCTCCTGCCTGGAATCCTGTTCACCCAAAGCGGGCTTGCTTTTTTTTTTTTAAATGCGCCACCAGCGCGGAAACTCGCAACCTGCGCTTTTTTTAACTCCGTGCATCATGGCAGCTGCTCACGCACCTTGTCCCTTCTCGGACGGTACCATCCGGCAGGGACTTCCCTTCTGCCAGATTCCAACCATACGTGCAGCCATGACGTCACCCTGCGCATTCAAAAAAAACAAGCTCGCATTTCGAGGGGCTCCCCACGCGAACACATGTGCTCTGCCCGTCGGAGCTTACACACCGCTCGCGTGGAGAACCCGTCCGGTCCAAATCCGTTGTCCAGCCTAGCTTTTGTCCGTCGCGGGATCGGCAACATTCACCGCGGGCGTTTCCGGACCGGGTTTTCACTCCCGCAGGCGCGCACCTGGCGGTCTCGTGCGAAGCACGGGCCCGAACTCGCGCTCGCCGCTGGGTAAACCCGGCGCGGTCCCATTACAGCTACGGCCGCTACCGGCCTTGTCCATCTGTCGCCGTCTCGCCTCCATTCCACCCACGCACCCTGTGTGTCACGACGCTTACTACCTCACCATTACACTCTCACTCGGAGATGCGGTTGCGTGCCCTCATGCCACCGTCATCTCCCTCACGTAACAGCGACCTCACACACGCTGTCCCTCTCACACTCGGCCGTTCACGCACGCATGCCATTTCCCTCGCACACTGCGTTCCACTCACACCCGCGGGCCTCTCTCACACACACCCCTTCATTCACACACGCGTCGCTGGGAAGCACGCATTTCGGCACCCTCGCAACCATGCACACCGGGACAATCACACTGGGGAATCGTGCCACCACAAGGGTTCCCAGGGCCTTCACACCCCCAAGCCTCGCGGCACCCGTCCACAGCACTCGCCCCTCTAACTCGCTTGACACGACCGAACCCACTGGTCGTGATCAGCTTCAAAGCTTCAAGGGAGATAGCGTCTCCCTCCATTCCGAAGGAGGTATCCAGCTGCTCGCACCGGGTCACAAAACATTCTTGCCAGCTCCCCCTCATGGTCTCCACTACCCAATGTGTGTGTGCTCATCCTTAACCCCGTCTTATCGTGCCGTCTCTCCTCTTATTTTCCTATCTCTCGCGTCTCTATTTGCGTTTCTGTCACCTCATGTCTATTAGTTTCTTCCTGGATCTTTGTTCCTGTTTCCTCCTTCGTTCCATTTAATTCCTTTCTCAATTCGGTCTATCTCCCGTGTCTCTGGCAATACTTTCTCTCTCTTAGTTAACCTCCGCCATCGAAGATCGGAGGTTACTGTTTTCGCCCCTTTCTGTTTGTTTGTTGTTTGTTTGTTTGTGAACAGTATAACGGAAAAACTCCTGACGGATTCGACGAAACTTGGTGGGGCTAGGTATGGTCAAGGATCATGCCATTAAATTTTGGACTTGGTCCCCCCCCCCCCAAAAAAATTGTTCGAGAATTTTTTTTTATTTTTTTGCATTTCTACATGTTTTAAGTGATTTCCAACCCCCCCCCCCCAAAAAAAATTGTTACCCCCCCCCAAAAAAAAATAGAGAATTTTTTTTTTTTGCATTTCTACAGTTTTCAGTGATTTCCAACCCCCCCAAAAAAATTGTTACCCCCCCCCCCAAAAAAAAGAATTTTTTTTGGCATTTCTACATGTTTTAAGTGATTTCCAACCCCCCCAAAAAAAAATTTAGAGAATTTTATTTTTTTTTTTTGCATTTCTACATGTTTTAAGTGATTTCCAACCCCCCCCCCCCCCCCCCAAAAAAAATTGTTAGAGAAAAAAAATTTTTGCAACTTTTTTTTCAACAAAATTTCGATTCTTTTTTTTGCATTTCTACATGTTTTAAGTGATTTCCAACCCCCCCCCCCCCAAAAAAAAAATGTTGGAGAAAAGAACTATAACTGTCAGCACTGTTGAGTCATATTTAATGAATAAGATATAAGGTTCACCTTGAGTGACCCAGCTGTATTGGGCGGAGGTTTGCACTCTACGAGTGCTCCCCTCAAGTTTTATTTGTGTCTCCTTTATTAGGGTTGGTCCTAATTGTTCTTTCATCCGACGAGTGGTGTCGATCAAGTCCTGCACCACTAACATTACTCCTTGTGGTGATATCACACTTCCCACTTATTGCGCTGTTCCACTCCCTGGCTCCTTTAAGTCGTTCTTTCTCTCGGAGTTTTTGAGTTGTTCGTTCTCTTTCCGGAGTTTTCGATTGTTCGTTATCGTTCCGGAGTTTTTCCATCTCTGTGACTCAAATTTTGCTCTCTCCTTGAGTTGATTAATTTCAAACTCATATTCTTTTTGTTTTCCACCCCACCGTCTCTCATGCTCCTCATGGTTCAATCTCATAGTTTCCTTCAATTGGTCAGGCTCCTTTTGCTGTTTCATTCGTTGTTCTTTCTCTATCTCCTCGTACTCCAGCCTCGCCTTTTCTTTCAATTGTGTCAACCTCAAATTCATGTTCTTTTTTGTTCTCTATCCCACTGTCTTTCTTGTTCCTCATTCTGCATCTCGTTATTTCCTTCAATTGACGGATTTATTTCTCCTGCTTCATCCTGCTCCTTCACTTTCTCCTCATGCTCCAACTATTTTTTCCTTTTGTCGTTCAGTTTCAAATTCATACTCTTTCAGTTTTCTATTCCACTGTCTTCTTGTTCCTCATTCTTTAATCTGGCCTTCGCTTCCAGCTGTTCGATCTGTACAGTGTGGTTCCTTAACGTTTCATTCTCCGTTCTCGTTCTTTCCTCACTCAACATCTTCAGTTCGTTTCGTAATCCCGTTTCTTTGTTTTGGTGTTTCAGTAACTCAGGAGCTTTTTTCTTACCTCCTTTCTCATCTCCGCACACTCCAACCCTGCTTTGGCTTCTAACTGTTGTTGGCTCAGTGTGGTTCCTTAACTTTTCATTCTCTATTTCCGTTCTTCCTCTTTCAACGTCCTCAGCTCGTTTGTAATTCCTCTCTTTGGTTTTGTGTTCCAGTAACTCAAAAGTTTTTTTCCATTTTTCGTCTCTCTGTCTCTGTCCTCCTTCCTCATTTCATCCCTTTCTTTCTCATCTCATCCCTTTCTTTGCTCATCTCATCCCTTTTCTTGCTCATCTCCGCATACTCCAACCTTGCCTTTCCCTTTAGGTGTTCTGATATTCCTGTTCTATTTTTACCTTCTCTTCCTTCAACCTTGCTCTTTCCTTTTGTTGTCCTGATATTCCTGTTCTATTTTTACCTTCTCTTCCAGGCTTTTTCTGTCCCGATTGCCTCTTCCTACCTCTTCCTTTAGTTGCTTTACTTCCAAATTGTGTTCCTTTTGTTTATTTTCGAGCTCGGTTTTCCTTCTTCCTCCAATTGTTTCCGAAGCCGCCCATGTCCGCCTGCCTCGCCTGCCATGACCACGTGGTTTGAAGCGGTGACTGAAAGCACTCGCCTTGTGTCGCGCCGTTCGTTGCGCTAAAAATAGCCCTGCTCCGTGCTGCGCTGATATGCGATTGCGCCGCCATTGTGCGACTCAGAGTTAGTTTGTCGCATAGTCCATGCTCAGAATATGGGGTTGAGCTCCCCATGGATCAACATCAGCGGCGAGGCCACAAAACTCGCCGCCATTGTGCGACTCCGTTTGCCGGCAACGTCCGTGCTCAGAATATGGGGTTGAGCTCCCCCATGGATCAATATCAGCAGCGAGTTTCTAAACAGAACCGTCCCGGGCCATGGATGTCTACATTATTACACATATCTAATACCCCGGCAACCATTCGCCTTGAAAAGCCATCTTGTTCGTGGAATTAATTTTGAAATCGCTCGTGGTTTGGTGGGAATCGAGGTCGCTCCACTCACCTCTGAACCGATTCCCGTGAATTTAGTTGGAGGCGGGATGGATTTGAATCCCACTTCTGAACCAGTGTTCGAATTCTGGCCCGCCTGGCTGCGATCGGCGCGTACCTCTAATGGCAGCCGCGTCGCCCACCGGACGGACAATTCAGTCGTGACCTCCTGGAACTACCGCCAGGAGCCAGTCACGGGTGGGGGTTTAACCTCGCCACAACCAGTCCGCATTCTACCCGCGCGAAATAGGGTGAATCGCGAATGTCGATATACCTAAATACCCGCGCGGGTAACCTACGAGGGGTTGCACCACGCCGTAGGTCGGCTTAGGACACGAACCGCTTAAGCGGTTCGTTCCGTGCTACAGGGATAACCGAGCGGTGTTATCGCCGACCTCGACGGTTCGATTCTTCTTTACTGGGGGTTCAAAACCCACTACTCATTCCACGATGCAAGATGGCACTTTCAATGTGGAAAGAAGACGCAACGAACGGATACATTTCATCACAAGGACATTTATTATAAAGCACATATTGCACACACAACACAAGCAAGGAATCATGCAATATACAAGCAAGGCAAATAGAAAGCATACAACCGACTACAATGAGAATGTACATGCACTTAACAGTTGTTACTTAACAGGACACGGCGCCACAGCGTGCATACAAAAACAGCAGGAAAACCCTCCCCATAGGCAGGAGGTAGACGGGGTTCGTAAACCTTTATGGTCGTGGGCCGTGGATGACCGTAAAGGCCCGCGAGACCGTGCTGGTTACCTGCCCCTCGAGGTGTGACGGTGGGCAGGTCACGACGCCTTGTTCCCACGGCAGCTAGCGTAGCGGCGCTGCTCTCGGCCTTTGCGATGACGTGGTCGGTGAGTTCTCTCCGGCGGCCTCGCCAGACGCGCAGATTCGCACCACACAGCCGGCAGAGCTGCGCTTCCCGTCTGCATCTCCGAGGCGTCGCCCGGACTCGCACCGGCCCGCGCCTTCACCGACAGGTTGCCCAACGCCAAGACGAGAGAGCCCGACCTCGGCACCAAGAGAGAGCTCGAAGATGAAGCGATGAGGATGACGTCCACCAAGAGAGCGAGTAGAATCCAACAGACCCCGACAGAGAGAGGATGACGTCGACGACACCGACAAAGAGAGGACTTGACCTCGACCACCAAGAGAGAGCGAGCCCGCTTGCGGTCCGCCTTATATAGCACGGGGCTCCGCCCTTCGCTCCTCCCCATTTTCGGCTCCACCTTTTTCGAGAAGGTTCCCGAAAAGGGGCGTTCCTCATTCCGACCGCGTCACCCGCGCGCTCCACCAATCGGGGGCGAGCCGCCCCACCCCGCCTCCGTCACACTCCTCGGAGAAACAGGCGGGAAAAATCCGCGCACCCATCGGAACTCCTCTGGTTTCCTTTTGCGTTCGACGGTTTTCAACGCAGCTTGTTGTTTGCGTGGGGTTTGTTCAAAATAACAATAGAAAAAGAAAAACGGCTATCTCAAAGAGTCGCAGCCGGTGAACACGAATAATTCCCTTTAAACAACGGTGGGGACCTATCTGCACATAAACTTAGCATCATAACTGATCTAAGGACCCTTTATGGTTATTGCGAATTTCCACAGCCGTAACAATATATATATTATATATATATATATATATATATATATATATATGTATACATATATTAGTTGGTGCACAAAACATTAGGAACACCTTCCTAATATTGAGTTGCACCCCCTTTTACCCTCGCAACAGCCTCAATTTGTCAGGGCATAGACTCCACAAGGTGTCGAAAGCGTTCCACAGGAATGTTGGCCCATGTTGACTCCAATGCTTCCTAGTGTTGTGTCAAGTTGGCTGGTAGTGGATCTCTACTCCGAATAGCTCGTTCCATCTCATCCCATAGATGCTCAATCTGATCGAGATCTGGTGACTGGGCAGGCCACTGCATTAAGCTGAATTCACTGCCATGTTCGTGGAACCATTCCTGGACAATCCTAGCCTTGTGGCATGGAGCATTATCCGGCTGAATAAATCCATTCACAGCTGGATACACTGCTGCCATGAAGGGATGCACCTGAATGGCAATGATGTTCAGATACCCTGTGGTATTCAAACATTGCTCCACTTTTATGAAGGGGCCCAATGTGTGCCATGAAAACACCCAACACCATCCCACCACCACCACCACCAGCCTGCAATGTTGACACATGGCATGATGGATGCATGTACTTATGTGGTTTTCTCCATACCATAGTCCTCCCATCAGCGTGAAACAGCAGGAACTGAGATTCATCAGACCAAGCAATGTTTTTCCAATCCTCCAGTGTCAGTGTTTTTGTTCCTTAGCCCACTGTATCCACAGATTTTTCTTTTTTGCTGAAAGAAGTGGAACTCTGTATGGTCGTCGGCTGCCATACCCCATTTGTGTCAAGGTACGACAAGTTGTGCATTCTCTTGTGGGTCTTTCAGCACCAATGTTGTACTGGATTGTCAGTTGACTAACTGTAACCTTTCTGTTTCTCTGCACAATTTGTGTCAGCCTCCT
>CM068966.1:69615397-69627330 GCA_035128595.1 Eptatretus atami | reverse complement strand
ATGGAAGACGAAGAATCCTCCAGAGGGCATCCCGATTCACTGGATCGAAAGCTTTGCAGATATCAACATAGGCTGCAAGTAGCGCCTGCCAGAACTCTCGTCTGCAATCGGTGAGGACCCGAAGAGAAGGATATGGTAATCATTGACCTCTTTGGTGTAAAGCCTGATTGTTCTGTGAGCTGGTGCTCAAGCAGATTTGGCGAACCCAATCAAGAATTATCCGAGCAAAGACCGTGCCCAGCACTCGGTAGTTGTTACAGTCTTTGCGATCACCCTTCCCTTTCCAGAGAGTGACAACAAGGCCCCTCTTCCAGTCAGTTGGGATGATGCCTGTGTTCCAGGCAGAGCACAGAACTGCATGCAAGTCATGATTACATAGTTCCACCAACCTTGAGAATTTCAGCATGGATGCCACAGATCCCAGGAGCTTTGCCCCATTTCAACCGGTTCAACACAGCCCGTGTTTCCCCAAATAAAGGTGGATCACAGTTGATTGGAGGGTCAGCAATGGGATAGTAACACCTCTGACATCCAACTCAACAGCTGGTGGGACAGCCTGGTACAGCCACTCAAAGTAACCGGCCCAGCTGGCCTTCACTTCGGCTTCTCTGTCAAGAGCCCACCACCCTCTGCTCTAACTGCAGTTCATTGAAGGACAGGCATGGAGGAACGCAATGCGCAAATTCCCTTGTAAGCAGGACGAGAATCACTTGACCACAGGTGATGCTCTAGCCCCTCACAGGTTCCTCGCACATAAGCCTTCTTGTCCACCCTTAGTGCACGTACAGTTTTACCTCAGCTCCCTCAACAGCTCAGCTCTGCCACTTAGCCTGGCCCTGCGACTCTGGTCAAGGGTATCCAGTGTCCCTTGAAGACAAAATTCTTCTTCACCCAACGGTTAGTTCCAAGACATCTTCCGGCAACATCAAGGATGGTGGTCTTGAAGCACTCCACAACTCTTCAGGATCCCCAAAGCACCCAAACCCCCCAAATCTCCACTCAGCCTGTTCGCAAACTCCTCAGCTACCCTCTCATCTTTGAGCTTGCCAACATCCAGCCTCCGCTGGATGGTACCAAGCTGCAACTTCAGAGTTGTTACAATAAGCCGGTGGTCAGAATTGAGGAACTGAGCACTTCGGTAGACCCTGCAGTTCTGGATCATCTTCCAGCACCATCAACGAGGACATGGTCAATCTCCTTTGCCACACTGCCAGCGTTGGAATACCAAGTCCAGCGATGAGCTTGTGGTGCTGAAACCACGAACCGGCACCCAAGTCCATGACTTCTTGCAAAGTCAAGGAACTTAGTGCTATTCTGGTTCACAGTTCCTGACCCATGGGACCAACACACGTCGCATAACCATCCTTATCAGTTCCAGTCGATGCATTGAAATCCCCGAAGACTAGAAGAGTATCTCACCTGGGGCACTGATCAACCACAGACTCGAGCGTGGCATAGAATGCATCCTTTACGGTGAGATCACTCACCTCAGTTGGAGGATATACAGAGACCAGGGAAATGACACCTAAGGAGTGATAAATCCTTAGTCTCATAATACGCTTGTTGACCGGTGTTACTTCAATTATCATAGAGTCAGCTTATTGGACACAGCTGCAGCAATCCTTGGAAATGGTAACCATCAGACGACCACACCAATAATGGATGTAACCACCTGCCATGATCTCGCCACTATCTGGTCTCCGAACCTCAGAGAGTGCTGCAATACCGATGTCCAAACGCTTGAGCTCAGATAAATACAGAGACAGGTGATCATCCTCTCTTGGGGATAAGACATTCCATGCACCCACCCAAAGGGACCGCCTCAGATTAACCCAAGGCGACCGCCATCTGGTGGACGACACCTCAGCACCACCCCAACACACTACCGCAATCTGACCCGGGAGGTTACTCCATGTTTTTCCTCCTATCATCAAAGAGTGGGGGTGCCAAAGGCTTTGCCCCAATCCCGTCATCCGGTGAGCTGCCTCGTGAAGGTCAGCTGCACAGGAGGTACTCCCACGGAGTGGGTTTTCAATTTTCTTTGCATTTTCTTGTTGTTTAGGAATGAAGGGTTTTACGGTGGCCAGAGTGCAAATCCTGACACCAACCCTCAAAAAAAAAAGTGACCCAACTGCAGGAGGACATCCGCAGACACGGTTGGACACTAGATATGGATCGCCGTTGGCTCACAAGGAGCTCCTCCGCCCTTTGACAGGTTTTGTTTTAATTCCTGGGTGTCCACATCCGTACATCATCCTCACCAGAAAACCTGGTGGGGGAGACGGTTGAGTCGCCGATAACCTGACCATGGAACAGGTTAGTGCAGGTTTACATGGTTCCTGTCACAAGTCACAGATCTGATCTGATCTGACCTGACAATATCCCATAAGCTAACCGGTTGACAGATGTTTCAGGTGAGCTATAAATTTATTGGGCCCGATATGTTCAACTGGATCAGGCATTGCATGGCAGAGGTATGCACTCCACTGAGTGCCCTTCTATTTACCTCTGTCACCGGAGGTGTAAGGAGGTTATATTTTCACCCCTGTCTGTCTGTCTGTCTGTTTGTTTGTCTGTTTGTTTGTCTGTTTGTTTGTCTGTTTTGTGCTGGAAATCTCAAAAACTTGTGGACGGATTCGGGTGAATTATGATGTGCAGATTCGTGTGTGACAAGGATGAACTGATTCCATTTTAGGTGATCCGGATCCGATCTGGCTCTCAAATTTTTTAAGTGATTCTTCAACATTGAGAGGTCAGGCCCAAAACGATATCTAGCACGATATCTTTAAAAAGTTGTGGACGGACTTGCACAAAACTTTGTGGACACGTTGGGTGTTTGACAAGGAAGAATTGTTTCAATTCCGGTGAAGTTCCGAATCTTGATCCGATAATTTTATTTGTGAATCTTCACCATTGAGAAATTGGGCCAAAAACAATACCTAGCACGATATTTCAAAAATGTATCGGGTCGATATGTTCTCGTCGATCAGGCATTGCGTGCGGAGGTATGCGTCTACCGAGTGCACTTCTAGTTCTGCATTTTAATCCCGACCAGGCTATCTATTCTACTCTCTCATTGTCAATTTTTCTTTCCTCTTATTATCCACTTTCATCAGCTCTTCCATGAACGTCGACCATTGTTTGAAAAAATACGAGTCCCCTATAAATCTCCCAAAATATAAAACACAACACAAGCAGTTGTTTCCAAATCTCCGCAGCATCAAATTTTACTCTAAACATCATTTGGTCCAATGTTTAATTCGAGCAACTCAGACTGGTTTCATTAAGTCAATATCAGGTGTAAATGTTCCACATCCAACCAGGGACCAGACTTGCATATCCCCCATCATTTAGTCAGCGAAATCCATTGAATAGTACTTGGTGTTTAACACCTATTGTGCAGAATGTGTGATCATTAAAGTGAACATATCAATTATTAATCTATTCAATGATTCTAAGGTTTTGTAACTTAATCCTGGTTTCAGTTCAGACGTTGTTGTTTCACATTCATTGTCTGTGTTCCAGGTTGTGAATCCGAAATCATCATTCCTGGTCTGCCAGTGCTCCTCAGACACCCCCACCGATGCCCCCCAAGAAATGTTCATACGGGCACAGTGGGGCAGCAACGGGTCGTGAGAGTTCTGATGATGGCGTAACGGCGCGAGAAACACCACCACTGAAACAACCACCTGCCTTGCCCCCCAAACCTCTGGCTCGCATATGCGCCTTCCATACACCAGGTTAGTTTATTCTAACCACACTTCTATCCAATTGTACAGAACCTCTTATGATTTAAACATAACGGACCTGATCGATCCCAACATTTTTGTTTGCTCTCTGTGTTGCTGCCTGTCACTACCTGCTGCTCAAGAGTTTTTGTGACAATCATTCCTCACTTTAATTTTTCCAAGAATCTTGCTGTCTGTGAGCAGGATATCTCAAAAACTTACAGATGGATTCGGACGAAACTTGGTGACAGGTTGGTGTGACAAGGACGGATTGATTCGAGTTCGGTGAACATCCGGATTCGGGTAATAGAAATTTTAAAGTGATTCTTCACCATTGAGAGATGGGTCGAAAACGATATACAGTCGACCCTCAAATATCGTGGGGTTTAGGCTCCTGGAAAATTCCATGATGGAAAAACCTCGATCGTGGGAACCAATGGCCAATAGGAAAAGGGGCTTTGATAATATATGGAGGAAGATGGTGGCAGCCAGAAATAAACACACTACAATTGAAATAAACATGTAAATATATTAAATGGTGTCAACGAAACAAAAACACAAGACTTTTACCTTTTTAATTTATTACAAAACAGTGAGGTGGGTGAAGGTAGGAACATTACGTACTCGTACTGTGCTCTGCCATATATAGAAAACACAGGACTTGGCTTGGGATCATGTTAATGCTGTTCGAGCAGGGAAGGGAGAGCAGGAAAGGGGGAATCGGCGATCGGAAAAGAGCAGCATGAGCTTTACAATGAAATCGTCTGCAGCATTGCCACATCGGAGAAGGGTAAGATGACCCTTAACCACTTTACCTTGAAAACCGGAGTAGATCTTTCCTGCTTGTTGAAGAAGGTATGAATGAGGTGCATCCTCTTCCAGAATAATCCTGTCTCATCGGTGTTAAAAAGCTGCTCTGACATAAATCCCTTCGCCTCTATTAGTTCAATGAGCTGCATTGGATACTTTTTCGTAGGATCATGGTCGGCCGATGCTGCTTACCCGACTATTGTTACATGATGGAGGCCGAATCCTCTTTTCAATTTATCAAACCAGCCCTTGTTGGCGTATAATGTGTTGGGTAGATGTGGTTCAACTGGTGCCTTCAGCTGAGTTACCATGTTTCGGCAAGCGCTCTTTTGATCCGATTTGTCTGGGATGCTGGAGCGGCGAAGAGCCACGACGATTACAACGCAAAAGTGGTGATTATTCGTCGAAACACTGGTGAGGTGACGTGGTTTGAGAATGAAACATGAGGACGGCGGTTCGAGTCTGGGTGTCAGAAAATAATGGTTTGAGATTAGATTTTTGAGTATGGTGGTTCGAGTACGGTTGTCGGAAAGTGAGGTTTGGGAATGAGGTTTGAATACGGAGTTGGAAAATGAAGGTTTGGAATTAGGTTTGACGGATAATGAAGGTTTGGAAATGAGGTCTGAAGGAAAATGAAGGTTTCAGAATGAGGAAGAGAACAATGGAGAAGGTTCTACCCACAATCATTGATGCAGTAATGGCGGCCCACAGATGCCGCATTTTCACCTCGAGTCAACCGATCGAACAAGTCGATGTTTTTGCCCAACATCACAACCTTTCTCTCCTTTTGGCACAGCTAACTTTGTCCATCGCTTTAGGTTTTGGTTCATTACAACGGTGCATGAGAAAAACAACAAGGTTCGGCATGGGAGATAATCGTGCACGCACGGGATGCAAGGATGACTCATCTCAGATTAAAAACCACGATTGGTCGAAATGAAATACCACGATAACGAAATAGTCGGGTGGGGGGGTATACTCACCTTTGTGTTTCCTTCCCTTTACTGTATGTATGTTGTTCATGGTGCCGAACCCAGACAGTTCTCTAACGACTGAAATCCATGGTTTGCACTTCACGCGTTTGAACGATCATACCGGTCGGTACCACTCGAATGGATCCTTGTCAGTTGGGGTCTGTGACTTCCGAGCGACGTTACAAACAATCACAACATCACAAATGGGTCCTCCATGCACATGACCTCCACCACTCCTATGTCGTCCGGTGTGTCCACGTGATCTTTGCAACTGGATAGTGACGCAGTGTACTATCATTCTGCTTGCAGGAGTAGACGTTGTCAGTCATCGCCTTGTAGTCACCAGGTCTTTCTTCACAGCTGCATGAGTACATCCTGAGTCTCGGAGTACTGTCACTTTCTGTGAACTGACGTAGCCTTCATCCACGGTGATGTTGCCATTGGCGATGCCGGTGCTGGTTTTCTCACAACTGCTGAAGACTGTACGTGTTGACTGAAACCCCCTTTGTTCACCGACCCATTCAGGGCACCCCTTTGCACAGCTGATGCAGACTGCTTTTCGGCTCTGCTCTGCACATAATATCTTTCTCTGGAAATCGTGCGCTCCACCGGCTGCCTTCTGTTGTGGCCTCATCTAAGCTGCCTTCCTCAATTGGCATTCGGCTATCACGTGGCCTTTCTTGTTACAATAGAAGCATTCCCTCTCGCTTCTACTGAATTGAGGCTTTGTAGGCTGAGATGGGTCAGTGTTGTGCAGCAAACTGTCCGACCTTGATTTCATTGTGACGTCCTTCTTCTTGACGAACCTCTTAGCAATACACCCGCCATGTGCTTCAATATTCTGCTCAGCCAAGGTTGTCATTGCTTCAATCTTCTGAGGCACTCTCTCAAGTATGAACAGAGCCATCTCCATAGAACGCAATGGAGAACTGCTCACAAACCAACAAGTCGTTAATGCTTCAAAGCTATCTTCGCACTTTGCCATCAAAGTCTATTGTGTAAGCACTGGCTCAAACGTGTCACCAACTGACATGCAGCTTCACCTTCATCGGGTTTTATTTCTCTGAACCTCCGGCGATATCCCTCCTCTATAAGTTCATCCCTCTTCAACAAGGCCACTTTCAAGCGATCATAGTCGTGAGCATTCTCCAGGGCATACTGGTACACACCTGAAGTGCTTTGCCTGTCAGAAGGGGGCTGAGACCAATTACCCAGTCCTCTCTGTTCCAATGTTGATCGCCAGCGAATCGCTCGAATCTCTCAAGGTCTCTCTCTCTAATCGCGAATCGAATCTCTCTCTAATCGCGTTTCTCATCAAATGTAGGGAGCTTCGGCTTGTTTGCCAATACTCATACATTACCGTGTCGGGTGCGGTGCGAGCATGTGTAGCTGCTTCAATCTCCAACTGTATTCTCTCCAATTCAATCTTCATTCGCATTTCCTCCTTCAGACGTTCGGCTTCCCGGGAGATTCACCACGCTCCTCCTCCTCTGCGTTCATTACGCCCCCTCCTCTTTGCGTGCACGTTCCTCACGCTCCCTTCCTCTTTCCCTGCATGTTCCTCATCCCCATTTGTCTTTCCTCACGTTCCCGAGCCTTCTCTTCTTTGCAGCCGCTTGCTTCGCTCAATGCACTTGTCAAACTCCATGGCAGATGGTTGAGCGGTCAATTTGAACTCAAATCACAACCGCATACCGTGGCTGATGCGTAGTCTTCCTCGTTTGCTGTTTCTGTGACACCGTAAAGCCTTTTACGACTGGCAGATCCTGTCATGGTCGCCAAAATGTTGGGGTGTGCACACCTTGGGTTTCCTTTCCTTTGGTGTATGTTGTTGTTTGTGGTGCTGAACCCAGCTCGTCTTTAATGGCTGCAATCCAAGGTTTGAGCTTCACGAGTATGAATGATCATACCGGTCGGCTACCAATCAATTGGATCTTTGTCAGTTGGTGTCTATGACTTCTGAGTTGCGTTGCAGTGATCACATCAACAGCATAATGTTTTTGAAACTTGTATTTCAAATAAACAGATACAAATCAAATGAGGACGTTCACCATGACATACAATATCCAACAACGATTCCCGCTTTGAGTTATTTCCACCCAGTGTCTCTGTTCTGCTGGCTCAACTCACGCATGTTCACCTCGTCCTCCAGGGTTGTTGAACAATTGAGTCTTGTCGCGATGTTCCCTCTCGTATGCTGGCCCATCCAGGATGATTGAAGAGCTCAAAGGAATTCTTTCCCGATACACAATTTTAATGAGTTTCAATCAACCTGATTATAATTGGCTCCACGCGTTAACAACCCTCTGGGCATTAACACCTCGTTCACTCATCAGAGTTAAATCGAGCATGGGGACGACCGATGCACGCATCTCGATCGCGTCACATGCCGCCCATCTCTCTTACACCTCCTCGCGGGTTTATAATCGTGACACAGACCAATCCCGTGCCTTCCAGAAAAAGATATTCTCGTCCTCCTGGAAGTTTCGTCTGAGAATGTTCCAGCACCTTCATGATTCTCACCAGGCAGTTTACTATACGACGCTGCCTCTGCAGTCAAAATTAGCTCATGACATCAAGCATTTTATATTACAATTTGCCGAAGTGTCATCAGCAAACTATTAAACATGTAACCGTCAATTTTACTCGTTCGTATCGGCATTTACCAATGCTTATTCACAAATACCACAACATCTAGCTTTTAACTGAATACTGTACCGGCTCCTTCGACATCGGCCTTCAAGGGCAAGAAGTCCGTCTGGCAGGCCGATGAAGAGGTCGCAGAGCCATTCACATATCTGCTGGCTTGGCACCCCTTTGAGGTCCTGAATGTCGACTGATAATTTCCAAATGCTTGAGAGGCTGACTGTCATCCTGTATGACAAAATCAGTCCTTTGAACTATGTCAACAAGACAAGGAAGTAACTCTTCTGCCTGATGAATCTATTCATGGACAGAATGCTACCCACGTCGAATGGTTTACTTCAACCCACCCGACAGGTGGTGGGCTTCGAATCTGGTCAAGAAAAGGTCAAGTTAGATCTGGAAAAGCAGCACACAGACACACAGCAAGTGCTTCCTTCTCCACAACAATTTACCTGAGCCAAGGCATCAGGTGTTGGCTGCAACACATGCCTGGCGTTGGCTCATTGGTTAGGTGGTGGGCTTGGGATCCTATGATCCTGAGTTCAAATCCCACTCGGCTGTTGAATTAATACCAGGTGGGGTTGACTCTGCCTGTCATCCTTCGCAGGTCGGCAAAATGAGTGCCAGCATGTTGGTATACTGTGTCCGAGTGGCGTCCCGTCCAGGATTGTTCCAATACCAAGGAGTCTGCTTCGGCAGCACAAACGCTCTGCACAGAGTATGGTCCCAGTGGAAGGCATCAGGATCATTGGTGCCATTTTGGATGACAATTTTGGAGGTCTCCAAAGCATGCATGGAGTCCATCAAATGCTCCTGCAAAGGAGACCGTTCCAATTGCAAATGTGACAAAGCCCATCTTGACTGCTCACCACTTTTCAATTGCAAATATAATTCATACAGCCAACCAAACACTGAGAACACAGCATATGTGACATCACAAAGACAATGAGGACATTAAATATGTTTTTGGATTGCAATACTGAGAGAAAATAAGAACTGTTGACATTTGATGTCCCAATAAACAGTGTGCTGGTTTATCACAAAATGGGAGGTCATGAGGATAAATGCAGCAGTAGATGATGATATTAGTGTACCAGTAGTTTTGTTATGGCCAAAAGCAGATTCAGTGACCCCCAAAACCCCTATTTTAGGAACTACGTGGCCTATTTCAGTGACCCCAAAACCCCTATTTTAGGAACTACATGGCCTTCTTATGACCTTATTAAAAGCCAAGATGGGTGACATTTTATTATTGACATCGGCCATGTTGGATTTTGGAGTATTACGTAAAAAGTTGAAAAAATTCAGGAGGGCTTTTCAGCTAAAATTTATGAAAACGCTCAAAGAAGCTTCATGCCAAATTTGGTCCTTTTATCTGCTCTGTAACGGTAAATTTACTCAGCCACCTGACTATGTGACGTAAGACATTCATGGGAGTTTTATTTTAGGTCATCTCATCTCGATTCTCGAAGGAAGAATTATATAATGGTTGTGATGTCCGGATGTCTGTCCGTCCGTCCGTCCGTTGTCTGTTAACTTTTTGCTATTTTTGCTACTCCTCTCATCACCCGGCTGATTGTTCTGAAACTTGACAGATTAATACAAGACATTAGCCTGCACAATCGCTCAGGCTTCGATTTTTCGTTTTTGGATCAAAGGGGCTCCCCAGGGTGTGTGTGTGTGTGTGTGGGGGGGGGGGGGGGAAGGGGAAGGGGTACCCCATGAAACTTCGGATCCCTACTCATCCCCTATTTACCAACCGATGGCTCTGAAACCCGATACAGCCCTTCTACTCGATGATCCACAGGATCTCTCTATCTTAGATTTTCCGATTTCAGATCAGGGTGGCTCCCAGAGGAATTCCCCCAAATTGACTCCAGTCTAATGGCCATGACATTTCCCAGATTTTGGATTCACCGGAGGTCTAAAGTACAACCTCAAGAGATGACCGTCGTATGGCGAGTCAAATTTGCAATCTTCTTCTTCCTCTACATTCAACTCGCTTCTACTAATTTGGATTTGGATCTGTGAGCTGCTATTTGCCATATAGAAGAAGAAGTAGAAGAAGAGGAAAAAAGAAGAAGAGTGCCAGCCTTCATTACAATACATAAATTGTAAATTGGTCATGTTTATGTGCTCTTTCACTGTAAACATAGTAACAGGTTTTCTATTCCCTAAAGTTAGATTTTTAGAGAAAAGGGAGAAAATTGACTGAATATAGTTTGGGTAACATACGGGGTTTGTGGCTCAAGAAAGAAAGACAAGTGTTATGCTGCAGAAATGAAGATGGATTTTGTAAAATCCATACATTTTGTAAAAATGTAATGTCATTACAGGGGTTTTTTTTCCAATTGAAATTGCATTGTTAGAAAAAAAAATTCCTCAGGCCTTGTCACGCGTGGTATAAATGCACTCGTCCATTGTTTGTTTGTTTGTTTATCTTCCTAGAATAAAAGAACAAACAAAATATTCACCGTTAGGTGCATAAGGCAAACAAGGCATTTTCATTGGACAGGGGTTACAATCCTGGACAGGTCAACAGACAGTCACAGGATACTCCGCTCAGAGTGCAGAATTTGTATTTTGTTCAGGGTTGTCGGCAATACCTCATTGAAGTCATGAAGGACACCATGGATCTTTAACGTCCACCATCTCATGCCGGCAGATGGTAGCCACGTTTAACGTCCATCTGAGGGACGATTACAGCTGGGTCGACATACCAACCCAGGCAAGACAGCTCAGAGGCGAGTGTGCACACCTCAAGGCTATCCCTCCAGCCTGTGCATGTGCCAATTACAAAGAAGCAATCTTCAGAGTAACTTTAGGTTGGCCTGTTTGTTTCCTGCCTGAACTGCGCTGGCTCATGATCCAGGGCACCCCAATTTAAATCCCATTTACTGCATGTTTGTCCATTGTCTACTAATTTCCTTGCACACATATTGATGGCTACTACTTTAACAGCCATAATTAATCCAACCTTCTTATGGGGTGGCCTGGGATCGACAATAACTCACCTCTTTCTTCATGAAAGGTGGGTGGTTCTTTGACATCCACCAGCTAGTGATAATGGATGAGACACCTGCCTTAATGTCCAAATGAGGAAGGTGCACTTTGTGATGCAATGCCCTGCCTGCAAAGGAGCAATCTGACAGCTTAAAATTAGGTAAGAGTCAAACCCAGGCAAGAAGTTCAAAGGTAAATATGCTACCTCTCCACACCGTCGGATCATCCTTGTACACACATAGGTTATCTAATGCTCGTGAAGGAGCTTCTACAATAATAAATTAATATATATATAATATACATACACATACACATACACATACACATACACATACACACACAGATCTCTCCTCTTGGAGCCTGGTACAGCCACTCAAAGTAACCGGCCCAGCTGGCCTTCACTTCGGCTTCTCTGTCAAGAGCCCACCACCCTCTGCTCTAACTGCAGTTCATTGAAGGACAGGCATGGAGGAACGCAATGCGCAAATTCCCTTGTAAGCAGGACGAGAATCACTTGACCACAGGTGATGCTCTAGCCCCTCACAGGTTCCTCGCACATAAGCCTTCTTGTCCACCCTTAGTGCACGTACAGTTTTACGCCTCAGCTCCCTCAACAGCTCAGCTCTGCCACTTAGCCTGGCCCTGCGACTCTGGTCAAGGGTATCCAGTGTCCCTTGAGAGACAAAATTCTTCTTCACCCAACGGTTAGTTCCAAGACATCTCCCGGCAACATCAAGGATGGTGGTCTTGAAGGCACTCCACAACTCTTCAG
>CM068966.1:69586556-69614876 GCA_035128595.1 Eptatretus atami | reverse complement strand
GTTGAACACGAAATAATTCCCTTAAACAACGGTGGGACCTATCTGCACATAAACTTAGCATCATAACGATCTAAGGACCCTTTATGGTGTATTGCGAATTTCCACAGCCGTAACAATATATATATATATATATATATATATGTATACATATATTAGTTGGTGCACAAAACATTAGGAACACCTTCCTAATATTGAGTTGCACCCCCTTTTACCTCGCAACAGCCTCAATTTGTCAGGGCATAGACTCCACAAGGTGTCGAAAGCGTTCCACAGGAATGTTGGCCCATGTTGACTCCAATGCTTCCTAGTGTTGTGTCAAGTTGGCTGGTAGTGGATCTCTACTCCGATAGCTCGTTCCATCTCATCCCATAGATGCTCAATCTGATCGAGATCTGGTGACTGGGCAGGCCACTGCATTAAGCTGAATTACTGCCATGTTCGTGGAACCATTCCTGGACAATCCTAGCTTGTGGCATGGAGCATTATCCGGCTGAATAAATCCATTCACAGCTGGATACACTGCTGCCATGAAGGGATGCACCTGAATGCAATGATGTTCAGATACCCTGTGGTATTCAAACATTGCTCCACTTTTATGAAGGGGCCCAATGTGTGCATGAAAACACCCAACACCATCCCACCACCCACCACCACCAGCCTGCAATGTTGACACATGGCATATGGATGCATGTACTTATGTGGTTTTCCTCCATACCAAGTCCTCCCATCAGCGTGAAACAGCAGGAACTGAGATTCATCAGACCAAGCAATGTTTTTCCAATCCTCCAGTGTCAGTGTTTTGTTCCTTAGCCACTGTATCCACAGATTTTTCTTTTTTGCTGAAAGAAGTGGAACTCTGTATGGTCGTCGGCTGCCATACCCATTTGTGTCAAGGTACGACAAGTTGTGCATTCTCTTGTGGGTCTTTCAGCACCAATGTTGTACTGGATTGTCAGTTGACTAACTGTAACCTTTCTGTTTCTCTGCACAATTTGTGTCAGCCTCCTTTGGCCTCTTTCATCAATGAGCCGTTTTCGACCACTGCCTGCTGTTGCTGGATGTCCTTTTGGTGGTGACCATACTTGTGAGACAGTGAAAACTGTTGAGCGTGAAAAACCAGCAGCATCGCAGTTCTTGATATACTCAAACCGGTGTGCCTGGCACCTACTACCATACCCCGTTCAAAGGCACTTAAATCTTTTGTCTTTCCCATTCACCCTCAGAATGCACACAGACACAATCCATGTCTCAATCGTCTCAAGGCTTAAAAATCCTTCTTGACCTGTCTCCTCCCCTTCATCTACACTGATTGAAGTGGATTTAACGGTGCAATCAATAAGGGATCATAGCTTTCACCTGGATTCACCTGATCAGTCTATTTCATGGAAAGAGCAGGTGTTCCTAATGTTTTGTACACTGAGATATATAATATATATATATATATATATATATATATATATATATATATATATATACATAAGACGTCACATTCATGCGGTTGGGAACATCAATTATAATAAAAGAACCACAGCCAACCACAGTATACGGGTGCATCCAGGTCATACTCATGCCTGGGACAAAGTAGAAACACCTCCTGGAAAAAAATTGATGATGTTTATCCCAATATAAAATTTACAAAATAACTGACTGGAGAAGGACAGACGATTGGCCTTTTTAGATGTGGAGGTACACCGCCAACCTGATGGCTCGCTGGAAATGTCGGTGGACAGAAAACCAACCCACACCAACAAACAGCTCAATATATGTTACAGATTTCAGAATCCGGTCTGATGAATGCATCCACACATCCAGGTCCTCAGACAGTATTTCCTTAAATGCATGTTCAGATTAGCCCCATCCCCATGTCTAATGGGATTTTAAATGTGATGCGTTGAGAAGGTTTAAGGATAGATCCCCTCTCTTATGGGAAGTTTTTTTTCTTTACGACAGACACGTTTACACACATTTCTTTCACGAGCTCTGACATGCGCCCTTATTTTTCCTAGGCAACGTTTATGCACGTACTTCTTTCGCGAGCGCCGACGCCCGCCTTTTTTGAGAGTGCAAGGGTCATCATGGTAACTGTGCCCAAGTGGGGCGGGGTGAGCTTTGGGCGGACTCTTCGTCCGCTGAGACGGCCGCAGATATAAAAACGAATTGGAGGTCCGTTCTGGGGCGAGAGAAAGAGGAGAAAAGAGAACGAGAAAGAAAGCGAGAGTTGAAGCGCGCAAGGGAAGAAGCGAACCAGAGAGGAAGCGTGCAAGCGAGAAGTGTGCAAGCCCGCAAGTGAGCAAGCGAGTGCGTGGTGCACGTGTGGGTGTGAGCAGCGCCGACGGCGAGTGAGGCACGGGTCGGTCACCAACAAGTGAGGCGCAGGTCAGTCACCGACGGACCGTGTGGTCACTGGACGTCACCAGTTTCGTGAAGTGTGAGGACCTGCCCGTGTCGCAGCACCAGGTCTAAACCCGCGACAGACGATCTCGGTGCCCTCCAGACGTCGACTGGCATTCAAGGCTGTTCGCGAGAGGTTGCACGGCAAGGCTGGTGCTGGCGACGGACGTGACACACACGCACACATTTAAGGACGTTTTCCACTTCACGGATGACTACTTTCTGGTGAGCGAGACGATTCTTCTCCCACCCCCCCCCCCCCGAATGATCTGTTGGATGCCCATGTCTGTGTTTAGCTGTAAGTAAGTCAACCCCGATAAGCATCTGCTCTTTGTCTTTCCTGGCATTTTGATTGATTTTAATTTGAAATTCATTCTTTATTTACCGAAGATAATAAAAAGTTATTTTTATTTATTTATTTATTATTAATAAATCATTTGTCGATTTCCAACCTGTTCGTGTTTGTCCTTTCCTTCCATTGGTCTATCATTGTCCGAACCGAGATAGACTGGAGGTAATTACCACAGATTTGACCAAAAGTAGTCGGCACGCACCAGCGGTTAAAACGCTCGCCGCCCTAATTAAAATCTAATCGAGATACATTGGTGCTTTGCCGAGGGCGCGCTCCCGCTCAGGTAACCACGTGACCTCTAGTTAAACAGAATAATTAGACGGTGGACACTGGAACTCTGTGGTTAACTGGGTGGCGTTCGTGGTTTTAAAACAACCCACCGTACCATACGTTAATTGTGAGCGGTGGCCCAGGTCCGGCTCTACCGAGGACAACCGGGGATTAATCCCCCTGAGTGACAAGCTGGTGTCTCGTACCCCTGGCCGCAACAATATATATATATATATATATATATATATATATATATATATATATATATATATATATATATATATATATATATACATATACATGTTGAGTTTATAGCTTGGCTTCACGTCGATATATCAAGAAAACGTTACGTTGTCCTCAAATTAATTTGCGGTGCATTGTATGATTACAAAAACACGAATTGTCATTAATCATTGTGAGGAAAGTAGAATAAAGTCGACCAGTAAGCCAAAATGGTTAATTTCCGTGGCATTTGCACTGCTTGTTACAGAGAAAATGTGAGAATGAATCGCATCCAGTTGAGTCCAAATTATAATGTTCCTTGTGTGTTATCAGTG
Source organism: Eptatretus atami (assembly GCA_035128595.1). Classification (NCBI taxonomy): domain Eukaryota; kingdom Metazoa; phylum Chordata; class Myxini; order Myxiniformes; family Myxinidae; genus Eptatretus; species Eptatretus atami. The sequence continues at coordinate 69,611,306 of CM068966.1, read as the reverse complement.
CGACGTTTTGTGACTCCCACATTGAGCGGCTTTGGTTTTCTATCCCAGCAGTAACCTTGCCAATGTCACACAGAGAACAAAATTTCCATTCTTTATGTGAATGCGTTCACTTACATATTTAGCCATGAGGCCATTATGGACGATCACATTGAAGCAAGTGAATAACACATCTTCTCAATCGATCTTCTGTCCTCTTTCCCTTTTTGCATCTGACCGTCCATGTGAACTTGATTGTTCACACGGGTTCATGTTATTCGAAGCTTTAATGTACAACTATACCTTGTGGTGGCTGTAAGGATGGCCGAGACGAGAGGTATGTACACTCGCCTTGAAGCTGTCTCGCCTGGGTTTGAATCCTGACCCAGCTATAGACTGTCATCCCGATGTTTCACAGGCAGGGTGAATCATCAATGTGTGTACCGTCTCTCGGATGGACGTTAAATAGCATCCCATCTGCCAGCATTCGCTGGTGGACGTTAAAGATCCCACGGTGTTTTGGCACTTTTTTGTTCAGGGTGCCTGAGATCGTTTGCCTATTCTTTGTGAAGTGTACCGTGGGATCTATAACATCCACCAGTAATACCGGCAGACGGGACACCCGATTGATTGTCCATCCGAGGGACATCACGCACATTCATTAATCACTCTGCCTGTGAAACACAAGGATGACAATTCATAGCTGGATCGAGATTCTAACCCAGGCTAGACAGCTTAGACGTGAGTGCATGTACCTCCAGACCATCCTGTCAGTCCCTGTGTTATGTTAAGTCTGGCTTCCTTCTTGGGCTGCAGTGCAGCAATTTTATTTATTTTTTTTTGTATACCATGTCGAGGCTCATGTAAGAGCTAATACACAGAAACCTACAACAAGGCAGGAGACAAGAGGGGCGAGAGAGAAGCACAAAATCCATCCATTAAGACCATACTCTGTGCAGAGTGTTGGTGCTGCCAAAGCAGTCTCCTGTGCGATTGGGTAAAATCCTGGACGGTCGCCCCTCCGACACAGGATAACAGAAAGCTGGCACTCACTTTGCTGACCTCAGAAGGATGACAGGCAGAGTCAACCCCACCTGGTATTAATTCATCAGATCAGGTCAGGTATGGGAGCATGCGCTGGAGCAGTGCATCGCTGCGTCCACTTTCCGCCGGTACTCCAAGGGCCTCCGTCTGGCCATCGCCCAGGCAGATGCCTGGCTCATCCCCATCTCCTTGAGATCTTGATCAACCTGCTACAACCACGAGGCATGTGGATGGCCCATTGGCCTCCTCCACTCACAAGGCTCCCTCGCTGAGAGAATCTGGTGAGCAGGATCAGTGTCAGGAAAACGAGCCACAAGTACACACAGCCGCAGCTGATGCTCACGGACTATGCAGGTAACAAATCTCATTTGAGTCTCCCAGCAACCGCTCGTTGGACGCAAAGTCTGACCAGCGATAGCCAAGGATTCTCCAAAGAGACCGAACCAAAGGAATTATGTCTCCATCTCAGATCCCTGGTCAGAATCCAAGTCTCACATTCATATAGAGCAAGACTGGAAGCCTAAGGAGCTGAAGACTCGAACTTTCATTCTCCCGCATAGGTACCGCAGTGCCACACCCCATGATCCAGTGTAATCCATGACTCCCCAGGCCTGACCCAGACGTCTGTTGACCTCTGGCTCATAGCCAGCAGAGACATGAATATCACTGCCAAGGTAAGTGGATCTCTCCATGACCTCAACATCCTCGCCACAACGGTACAGACAGGATAGCAGCATCCAAGATGTCATTGAAAGCCTGGATCTTAGTTTTGACCCAGGAAACCCATAATGCCAGCACCTCTGACTCCTCATTCAGCACCTCAAGGCCCCCAAAAGGATATCCAGAGTCTCTGCAAAGATGACTGCATCATCTGCAAAATCAAGGTCAGAGATTTTGACATTCCAAAATGATGCACCACAGCTTGATCTCTCCAACATCCTCCCGAGAATCCAGTCCATACAAATGCTGAAAAGTGTGGGGGCCAGTACACGCCCCTGACAAACTCCAGTAACACTGGAAATAAGTCAGAGATGGTACCATCACATCTCACAGCACTCTCATACCAGAGAATAGTTCAAACATCAGATCGATCAGTTTTGGTGGCACCCATGAAGACGAAGAATCCTCCAGAGGGCATCCCGATTCACTGGATCGAAAGCTTTGCAGATATCAACATAGGCTGCAAGTAGCGCCTGCCAGAACTCTCGTCTGCAATCGGTGAGGACCCGAAGAGAAGGATATGGTAATCATTGACCTCTTTGGTGTAAAGCCTGATTGTTCTGTGAGCTGGTGCTCAAGCAGATTTTGGCGAACCCAATCAAGAATTATCCGAGCAAAGACCGTGCCCAGCACTCGGTAGTTGTTACAGTCTTGGCGATCACCCTTCCCTTTCCAGAGAGTGACAACAAGGCCCCTCTTCCAGTCAGTTGGATGATGCCTGTGTTCCAGGCAGAGCACAGAACTGCATGCAAGTCATGATTACATAGCTTCCACCAACCTTGAGAATTTCAGCATGGATGCCACAGATCCCAGGAGCTTTGCCCCATTTCAACCGGTTCAACACAGCCGTGTTTCCCCAAATAAAGGTGGATCACAGTTGATTGGAGGGTCAGCAATAGGGATAGTAACACCTCTGACATCCAACTCAACAGCTGGTGGGACAGCCTGGTACAGCCACTCAAAGTAACCGGCCCAGCTGGCCTTCACTTCGGCTTCTCTGTCAAGAAGCCCACCACCCTCTGCTCTAACTGCAGTTCATTGAAGGACAGGCATGGAGGAACGCAATGCGCAAATTCCCTTGTAAGCAGGACGAGAATCACTTGACCACAGGTGATGCTCTAGCCCCTCACAGGTTCCTCGCACATAAGCCTTCTTGTCCACCCTTAGTGCACGTACAGTTTTACGCCTCAGCTCCCTCAACAGCTCAGCTCTTGCCACTTAGCCTGGGCCTGCGACTCTGGTCAAGGGTATCCAGTGTCCCTTGAGAGACAAAATTCTCTTCACCCAACGGTTAGTTCCAAGACATCTCCCGGCAACATCAAGGATGGTGGTCTTGAAGGCACTCCACAACTCTTCAGGATCCCCAAAGCACCCAAACCCCCCAAATCTCCACTCAGCCTGTTCGCAAACTCCTCAGCTACCCTCTCATCTTTGAGCTTGCCAACATCCAGCCTCCGCTGGGATGGTACCAAGCTGCAACTTCAGAGTTGTTACAATAAGCTGGTGGTCAGAATTGAGGAACTGAGCACTTCGGTAGACCCTGCAGTTCTGGATCATCTTCCAGCAACCATCAACGAGGACATTGTCAATCTCCTTTGCCACACTGCCAGCGTTGGAATACCAAGTCCAGCGATGAGCTTGTGGGTGCTGAAACCACGAACCGGCACCGAAGTCCATGACTTCTTGCAAAGTCAAGGAACTTAGTGCTATTCTGGTTCACAGTTCCTGACCCATGGGGACCAACACACGTCGCATAACCATCCTTATCAGTTCCAGTCGATGCATTGAAATCCCCGAAGACTAGAAGAGTATCTCACCTGGGGCACTGATCAACCACAGACTCGAGCGTGCATAGAATGCATCCTTTACGGTGAGATCACTCACCTCAGTTGGAGGATATACAGAGACCAGGAAAATGACACCTAAGGAGTGATAAATCCTTAGTCTCATAATACGCTTGTTGACCGGTGTTACTTCAATTATCATTAGAGTCAGCTTATTGGACACAGCTGCAGCAACTCCTTGGAAATGGTAACCATCAGACGACCACACCAATAGTGGATGTAACCACCTGCCATTGATCTCGCCACTATCTGGCTCCGAACCTCAGAGAGTGCTGCAATACCGATGTCCAAACGCTTGAGCTCAGATAAATACAGAGACAGGTGATCATCCTCTCTTGGGGATAAGACATTCCATGCACCCACCCAAAGGGACCGCCTCAGATTAACCCAAGGCGACCGCCATCTGGTGGACGACACCTCAGCACCACCCCAACACACTACCGCAATCTGACCCGGGGAGGTTACTCCATGTTTTTCCTCCTATCATCAAAGAGTGGGGGTGCCAAAGGCTTTGCCCCAATCCCGTCATCCGGTGAGCTGCCTCGTGAAGGTCAGCTGCACAGGAGGTACTCCCACGGAGTGGGTTTTCAATTTTCTTTGCATTTTCTTGTGTTTTTAGGAATGAAGGGTTTTACGGTGGCCGGAGTGCAAATCCTGACACCAACCCTCAAAAAAAAAGTGACCCAACTGCAGGAGGACATCCGCAGACACGGTTGGACACTAGATATGGATCGCCGTTGGCTCACAAGGAGCTCCTCCGCCCTTTGACAGGTTTTGTTTTTAATCCTGCTGGGTGTCCACATCCGTACATCATCCTCACCAGAAAACCTGGTGGGGGAGACGGTTGAGTCGCCGATAACCTGACCATGGAACAGGTTAGTGCAGGTTTACATGGTTCCTGTCACAAGTCACAGATCTGATCTGATCTGACCTGACAATATCCCATAAGCTAACCGGTTGACAGATGTTTCAGGTGAGCTATAAATTTATTGGGCCCGATATGTTCAACTGGATCAGGCATTGCATGGCAGAGGTATGCACTCCACTGAGTGCCCTTCTATTTACCTCTGTCACCGGAGGTGTAAGGAGGTTATATTTTCACCCCTGTCTGTCTGTCTGTCTGTTTGTTTGTCTGTTTGTTTGTCTGTTTGTTTGTCTGTTTTTGTGCTGGAAATCTCAAAAACTTGTGGACGGATTCGGGTGAAATTTGATGTGCAGATTCGGTGTGTGACAAGGATGAACTGATTCCATTTTAGTGAAGATCCGGATCCGGATCTGGCTCCTCAAATTTTTTAAAGTGATTCTTCAACATTGAGAGGTCAGGCCCAAAACGATATCTAGCACGATATCTTTAAAAAGTTGTGGACGGACTTGCACAAAACTTTGTGGACACGTTGGGTGTTTGACAAGGAAGAATTGTTTCAATTCCGGTGAAGTTCCGAATCTTGATCCGATAATTTTATTTGTGAATCTTCACCATTGAGAAATTGGGCCAAAAACAATACCTAGCACGATATTTCAAAAATGTATCGGGTCTGATATGTTCTCGTCGATCAGGCATTGCGTGGCGGAGGTATGCGTTCTACCGAGTGCACTTCTAGTTCTGCATTTTAATCCCGACCAGGCTATCTATTCTACTCTCTCATTGTCAATTTTTCTTTCCTCTTATTATCCACTTTCATCAGCTCTTCCATGAACGTCGACCATTGTTTGAAAAAATACGAGTCCCTTATAAATCTCCCAAAATATAAAACACAACAAAGCAGTTGTTTCCAAATCTCCGCAGCATCAAATTTTACTCTAAACATCATTTGGTCCAATGTTTAATTCGAGCAACTCAGACTGGTTTCATTAAGTCAATATCAGGTGTAAATGTTCCACATCCAACCAGGGACCAGACTTGGCATATCCCCCATCATTTAGTCAGCGAAATCCATTGAGATAGTACTTGGTGTTTAACACCTATTGTGCAGAAATGTGTGATCATTAAAGTGAACATATGTCAATTATTAATCTATTCAATGATTCTAAGGTTTTGTAACTTAATCCTGGTTTCAGTTCAGACGTTGTTGTTTCACATTCATTGTCTGTGTTCCAGGTTGTGAATCCGAAATCATCATTCCTGGTCTGGCCAGTGCTCCTCAGACACCCCCACCGATGCCCCCCAAGAAATGTTCATACGGGCACAGTGGGGCAGCAACGGGTCGTGAGAGTTCTGATGATGGCGTAACGGCGCGAGAAACACCACCACTGAAACAACCACCTGCCTTGCCCCCCAAACCTCTGGCTCGCATATGCGCCTTCCATACACCAGGTTAGTTTATTCTAACCACACTTCTATCCAATTGTACAGAACCTCTTATGATTTAAACATAACGGACCTGATCGATCCCAACATTTTTGTTTGCTCTCTGTGTTGCTGCCTGTCACTACCTGCTGCTCAAGAGTTTTGTTGACAATCATTCCTCACTTTTAATTTTTCCAAGAATCTTGCTGTCTGTGAGCAGGATATCTCAAAAACTTACAGATGGATTCGGACGAAACTTGGTGGACAGGTTGGGTGTGTGACAAGGACGGATTGATTCGAGTTCGGTGAACATCCGGATTCGGGTAATAGAAATTTTAAAGTGATTCTTCACCATTGAGAGATGGGTCGAAAACGATATACAGTCGACCCTCAAATATCGTGGGGTTTAGGCTCCTGGAAAATTCCATGATGGTAAAAACCTCGATCGTGGAAACCAATGGCCAATAGGAAAAGGGGCTTTGATAATATATGGAGGAAGATGGGTGGCAGCCAGAAATAAACACACTACAATTGAAATAAACATGTAAATATATTAAATGGTGTCAACGAAACAAAAACACAAGACTTTTACCTTTTTAATTTATTACAAAACAGTGAGGTGGGTGAAGGTAGGAACATTACGTACTCGTACTGTGCTCTGCCATATATAGAAAACACAGGACTTGGCTTGGGATCATGTTAATGCTGTTCGAGCGAGGGAAGGGAGAGCAGGAAAGGGGGAATCGGCGATCGGAAAAGAGCAGCATGAGCTTTACAATGAAATCGTCTGCAGCATTGCCACATCGGAGAAGGGTAAGATGACCCTTAACCACTTTACCTTGAAAACCGGAGTAGATCTTTCCTGCTTGTTGAAGAAGGTATGAATGAGGTGGCATCCTCTTCCAGAATAATCCTGTCTCATCGGTGTTAAAAAGCTGCTCTGACATAAATCCCTTCGCCTCTATTAGTTCAATGAGCTGCATTGGATACTTTTTCGTAGGATCATGGTCGGCCGATGCTGCTTACCCGACTATTGTTACATGATGGAGGCCGAATCCTCTTTTCAATTTATCAAACCAGCCCTTGTTGGCGTATAATGTGTTGGGTAGATGTGGTTCAACTGGTGCCTTCAGCTGAGTTACCATGTTTCGGCAAGCGCCTCTTTTGATCCGATTTGTCTGGGATGCTGGAGCGGCGAAGAGCCACGACGATTACAACGCAAAAGTGGTGATTATTCGGTCGAAACACTGGTGAGGTGACGTGGTTTGAGAATGAAACATGAGGACGGCGGTTCGAGTCTGGGTGTCAGAAAATAATGGTTTGAGATTAGATTTTTGAGTATGGTGGTTCGAGTACGGTTGTCGGAAAGTGAGGGTTTGGGAATGAGGTTTGAATACGGAGTTGGAAAATGAAGGTTTGGGAATTAGGTTTGACGGATAATGAAGGTTTGGAAATGAGGTCTGAAGGAAAATGAAGGTTTCAGAATGAGGAAGAGAACAATGGAGAAGGTTCTACCCACAATCATTGATGCAGTAATGGCGGCCCACAGATGCCGCATTTTCACCTCGAGTCAACCGATCGAACAAGTCGATGTTTTTGCCCAACATCACAACCTTTCTCTTCCTTTTGGCACAGCTAACTTTGTCCATCGCTTTAGGTTTTGGTTCATTACCAACGGTGCATGAGAAACAACACAAGGTTCGGCATGGGAGATAATCGTGCACGCACGGGATGCAAGCGATGACTCATCTCAGATTAAAAACCACGATTGGTCGAAATGAAATACCACGATAACGAAATAGTCGGGGTGGGGGGGGTATACTCACCTTTGTGTTTCCTTCCCTTTACTGTATGTATGTTGTTCATGGTGCCGAACCCAGACAGTTCTCTAACGACTGAAATCCATGGTTTGCACTTCACGCGTTTGAACGATCATACCGGTCGGTACCACTCGAATGGATCCTTGTCAGTTGGGGTCTGTGACTTCCGAGCGACGTTACAAACAATCACAACATCACAAATGGGGTCCTCCATGCACATGACCTCCACCACTCCTATGTCGTCCGGTGTGTCCACGTGGATCTTTGCAACTGGATAGTGACGCAGTGTACTATCATTCTGCTTGCAGGAGTAGACGTTGTCAGTCATCCGCCTTGTAGTCACCAGGTCTTTCTTCACAGCTGCATGAGTACATCCTGAGTCTCGGAGTACTGTCACTTTCTGTGAACTGACGTAGCCTTCATCCACGGTGATGTTGCCATTGGCGATGCCGGTGCTGGTTTTCTCACAACTGCTGAAGACTGTACGTGTTGACTGAAACCCCCCTTTGTTCACCCGGACCCATTCAGGGCACCCCTTTGCACAGCTGATGCAGACTGCTCTTTCGGCTCTGCTCTGCACATAATATCTTTTCTCTGGAAATCGTGCGCTCCACCGGCTGCCTTCTGTTGTGGCCTCATCTAAGCTGCCTTCCTCAATTGGCATTCGGCTATCACGTGGCCTTTCTTGTTACAATAGAAGCATTCCCTCTCGCTTCTACTGAATTGAGGCTTTGTAGGCTGAGATGGGTCAGTGTTGTGCAGCAAACTGTCCGACCTTGATTTCATTGTGACGTCCTTCTTCTTGACGAACCTCTTAGCAATACACCCGCCATGTGCTTCAATATTCTGCTCAGCCAAGGTTGTCATTGCTTCAATCTTCTGAGGCACTCTCTCAAGTATGAACAGAGCCATCTCCATAGAACGCACATGGAGGAACTGCTCACAAACCAACAAGTCGTTAATGCTTCAAAGCTATCTTCGCACTTTGCCATCAAAGTCTATTGTGTAAAGCACTGGCTCAAACGTGTCACCAACTGACATGCAGCTTCACCTTCATCGGGTTTTATTTCTCTGAACCTCCGGCGATATCCCTCCTCTATAAGTTCATCCCTCTTCAACAAGGCCACTTTCAAGCGATCATAGTCGTGAGCATTCTCCGAGGGCATACTGGTACACACCTGAAGTGCTTTGCCTGTCAGAAGGGGGCTGAGACCAATTACCCAGTCCTCTCTGTTCCAATGTTGACTCGCAGCGAATCGCTCGAATCTCTCAAGGTCTCTCTCTCTAATCGCGAATCGAATCTCTCTCTAATCGCGTTTCTCATCAAATGTAGGGAGCTTCGGCTTGTTTGCCAATACTCATACATTACCGGTGTCGGGTGCGGTGCGAGCATGTGTAGCTGCTTCAATCTCCAACTGTATTCTCTCCAATTCAATCTTCATCCGCATTTCCTCCTTCAGACGTTCGGCTTCCCGGGAGAATTCACCACGCTCCTCCTCCTCTGCGTTCATTACGCCCCACCTCCTCTTTGCGTGCACGTTCCTCACGCTCCGCTTCCTCTTTCCCTGCATGTTCCTCATCCCCCATTTGTCTTTCCTCACGTTCCCGAGCCTTCTCTTCTTTTGCAGCCGCTTGCTTCGCTCAATGCACTTGTCAAACTCCATGGCAGATGGTTGAGCGGTCAATTTGAACTCAAATCACAACCGCAGTACCGTGGCTGATGCGTAGTCTTCCTCGTCTGCTGTTTCTGTGACACCGTAAAGCCTTTTACGACTGGCAGATCCTGTCATGGTCGCCAAAATGTTGGGGGTGTGCACACCTTGGGGTTTCCTTTCCTTTGGTGTATGTATGTTGTTTGTGGTGCTGAACCCAGCTCGTCTTTAATGGCTGCAATCCAAGGTTTGAGCTTCACGAGTATGAATGATCATACCGGTCGGCTACCAATCAATTGGATCTTTGTCAGTTGGTGTCTATGACTTCTGAGTTGCGTTGCAGTGATCACATCAACAGCATAATGTTTTTGAAACTTGTATTTCAAATAAACAGATACAAAGTCAAATGAGGACGTTCACCATGACATACAATATCCAACAACGATTCCCGCTTTGAGTTATTTCCACCCAGTGTCTCTGTTCTGCTGGCTCAACTCACGCATGTTCACCTCGTCCTCCAGGGTTGTTGAACAATTGAGTCTTGTCGCGATGTTCCCTCTCGTATGCTGGCCCATCCAGGATGATTGAAGAGCTCAAAGGAATTCTTTCCCGATACACAATTTTAATGAGTTTCAATCAACCTGATTATAATTGGCTCCACGCGTTAACAACCACTCTGGGCATTAACACCTCGTTCACTCATCAGAGTTAAATCGAGCATGGGGACGACCGATGCACGCATCTCGATCGCGTCACATGCCGCCCATCTCTCTTACACCTCCTCGCGGGTTTATAATCGTGACACAGACCAATCCCGTGCCTTCCAGAAAAAGATATTCTCGTCCTCCTGGAAGTTTCGTCTGAGAATGTTCCAGCACCTTCATGATTCTCACCAGGCAGTTTACTATACGACGCTGCCCTCTGCAGTCAAAATTAGCTCATGACATCAAGCATTTTATATTACAATTTGCCGAAGTGTCACTCAGCAAACTTATAACATGTAACCGTCAATTTTACTCGTTCTGTATCGGCATTTACCAATGCTTATTCACAAATACCACAACATCTAGCTTTTAACTGACATACTGTACCGGCTCCTTCGACATCGGCCTTCAAGGGCAAGAAGTCCGTCTGGCAGGCCGATGAAGAGGTCGCAGAGCCATTCACATATCTGGCTTGGCTTGGCACCCCTTTGAGGTCCTGAATGTCGACTGATAATTTCCAAATGCTTGAGAGGCTGACTGTCATCCTGTATGACAAAATCAGTCCTTTGAACTATGTCAACAAGACAAGGAAGTAACTCTTCTGCCTGATGAATCTATTCATGGACAGAATGCTACCCACGTCGAATGGTTTACTTCAACCCACCCGACAGGTGGTGGGCTTCGAATCTGGTCAAGAAAAGGTCAAGTTAGAATCTGGAAAAGCAGCACACAGACACACAGCAAGTGCTTCCTTCTCCACAACAATTTACCTGAGCCAAGGCATCAGGTGTTGGCTGCAACACATGCCTGGCGTTGGCTCATTGGTTAGGGTGGTGGGCTTGGGATCCTATGATCCTGAGTTCAAATCCCACTCGGCTGTTGAATTAATACCAGGTGGGGTTGACTCTGCCTGTCATCCTTCCGAGGTCGGCAAAATGAGTGCCAGCATGTTGGTATACTGTGTCGGAGTGGCGTCCCGTCCAGGATTGTGTCCAATAGCCAAGGAGTCTGCTTCGGCAGCACAAACGCTCTGCACAGAGTATGGTCCCAGTGGAAGGCATCAGGATCATTGGTGCCATTTTGGATGACAATTTTGGAGGTCTCCAAAGCATGCATGGAGTCCATCAAATGCTCCTGCAAAGGAGACCGTTCCAATTGCAAATGTGACAAAGCCCATCTTGACTGCTCACCACTTTTCAATTGCAAATATAATTCATACAGCCAACCAAACACTGAGAACACAGCATATGTGACATCACAAAGACAATGAGGACATTAAATATGTTTTTGGATTGCAATACTGAGAGAAAATAAGAACTGTTGACATTTGATGTCCCAATAAACAGTGTGCTGGTTTATCACAAAATGGGAGGTCATGAGGATAAATGCAGCAGTAGATGATGATATTAGTGTACCAGTAGTTTTGTTATGGCCAAAAGCAGATTCAGTGACCCCCAAAACCCCTATTTTAGGAACTACGTGGCCTATTTCAGTGACCCCCAAAACCCCTATTTTAGGAACTACATGGCCTTCTTATGACCTTATTAAAAGCCCAAGATGGGTGACATTTTATTATTGACATCGGCCATGTTGGATTTTGGAGTATTACGTAAAAAGTTGAAAAAATTCAGGAGGGCTTTTCAGCTAAAATTTATGAAAACGCTCAAAGGAAGCTTCATGCCAAATTTGGTCCTTTTATCTGCTCTGTAACGGTAAATTTACTCAGCCACCTGACTATGTGACGTAAGACATTCATGGGAGTTTTATTTTAGGTCATCTCATCTCGATTCTCGAAGAGAAGAATTTATATAATGGGTTGTGATGTCCGGATGTCTGTCCGTCCGTCCGTCCGGTTGTCTGTTAACTTTTTGCTATTTTTGCTACTCCTCTCATCACCCGGCTGATTGTTCTGAAACTTGACAGATTAATACAAGACATTAGCCTGCACAATCGCTCAGGCTTCGATTTTTCGTTTTTGGATCAAAGGGGCTCCCCAGGGTGTGTGTGTGTGTGTGTGGGGGGGGGGGGGGGGGGGGGGGGAAGGGGAAGGGGGTACCCCATGAAACTTCGGATCCCTACTCATCCCTTATTTACCAACCGATGGCTCTGAAACCCGATACAGCCCTTCTACTCGATGATCCACAGGATCTCTCTATCTTAGATTTTCCGATTTCAGATCAGGGTGGCTCCCAGAGGAATTCCCCCAAATTGACTCCAGTCTAATGGCCATGACATTTCCCAGATTTTGGATTCACCGGAGGTCTAAAGTACAACCTCAAGAGATGACCGTCGTATGGCGAGTCAAATTTGCAATCTTCTTCTTCCTCTACATTCAACTCGCTTCTACTAATTTGGATTTGGATCTGTGAGCTGCTATTTGCCATATAGAAGAAGAAGTAGAAGAAGAGGAAAAAAGAAGAAGAGTGCCAGCCTTCATTACAATACATAAATTGTAAATTGGTCATGTTTATGTGCTCTTTCACTGTAAACATAGTAACAGGTTTTCTATTCCCTAAAGTTAGATTTTTAGAGAAAAGGGAGAAAATTGACTGAATATAGTTTGGGTAACATACGGGGTTTGTGGCTCAAGAAAGAAAGACAAGTGTTATGCTGCAGAAATGAAGATGGATTTTGTAAAATCCATACATTTTGTAAAAATGTAATGTCATTACAGGGGTTTTTTTTCCAATTGAAATTGCATTGTTAGAAAAAAAAATTCCTCAGGCCTTGTCACGCGTGGTATAAATGCACTCGTCCATTGTTTGTTTGTTTGTTTATCTTCCTAGAATAAAAGAACAAACAAAATATTCACCGTTAGGTGCATAAGGCAAACAAGGCATTTTCATTGGACAGGGGTTACAATCCTGGACAGGTCAACAGACAGTCACAGGATACTCCGCTCAGAGTGCAGGAATTTGTATTTTGTTCAGGGTTGTCGGCAATACCTCATTGAAACGTCATGAAGGACACCATGGATCTTTAACGTCCACCATCTCATGCCGGCAGATGGTACGCCACGTTTAACGTCCATCTGAGGGACGACACACCAGGATGAAACTTTACAGCTGGGTCGACATACCAACCCAGGCAAGACAGCTCAGAGGCGAGTGTGCACACCTCAAGGCTATCCCTCCAGCCTGTGCATGTGCCAATTACAAAGAAGCAATCTTCAGAGTAACTTTAGGTTGGCCTGTTTGTTTTCCTGCCTGAACTGCTGGCTCATGATCCAGGGCACCCCAATTTAAATCCCATTTACTGCATGTTTGTCCATTGTCTACTAATTTCCTTGCACACATATTGATGGCTACTACTTTAACAGCCATAATTAATCCAACCTTCTTATGGGGTCGGCCTGGGATCGACAATAACTCACCTCTTTCTTCATGAAAGGTGGTGTGGGTTCTTTGACATCCACCAGCTAGTGATAATGGATGAGACACCTGCCTTAATGTCCAAATGAGGGAAGGTGCACTTTGTGATGCAATGCCCTGCCTGCAAAGGAGCAATCTGACAGCTTAAAATTAGGTAAGGAGTCAAACCCAGGCAAGATAGTTCAAAGGTAAATATGCTACCTCTCCACCACCGTCGGATCATCCTTGTACACACATATGGTTATCTAATGCTCGTGAAGGAGCTTCTACAATATAAATTTAAATATACATACACATACACATACACATACACATACACATACACATACATACACACACACAGTGTTTATGTATATATCTCACATCAGACAAATAAGAGAGTGTGTGTGTGTGTGTGTGTGCATGCGTGCATGAGTTCTCAGATGGGAATGGCCTTGATAAAGTCAACAAATTGATATGTCAAAACTTGCTTCCTGTCATGCAGGCTCTCCAGCCCACTCCTCCCCAACACTGCCTCCAAAGAAGAGTGCAGCGATCAGCGCAGCTGCAGCTGTAGTGGAATCTACTCTGGCTGCGAGGCATGCCATGCCCACACCACCTCGCCTTCATCATCTCAATGCTCACCTCCCAATGATTCTTTCCACTCCGTCGTCTCTGCCCACTGTCCCTTCATCAGTGGCCAGTGGGTCGTGTCACTCGGGGCACTGCCCACCTCTTTCCCAGCATGCAACAGGCTATGGCTTAGGCACACCTGGCTCTAGCCTGATTCTGAAGGCCCCAAGCCGTGTAATCGAGGAGTTGAACCGAACGCTCGCCATGGCTGCCCAGCGGCTCGAATGGTTGGTGTGAACGATTCCAACATTCTTGATTTTATTAACATTAATATTGATGTTATTTTGCTTGCACAAATGTTTGGTCTATTAAAGAAGCAAGTCTATATTTTTAAAACATTTTAAAAAGAGAAATCGCAATAGAACTTGCAAATTTATTCACCGTTCATGCTACCTATTCCCTTCCCCTCCATGCAGTCTACATAACCTCGACGCAAGGTCCCCATTTGGATCTGTTCCGCGCCTTGAAGTCACTGAGGCGACCACAGATGACGACGATGAGGATGACAGCGATAAGGAGAATATGGCGGATGACTCGGACTCAGATGATGGCCCGATTCTGTACAAGGATGATGATGGCAGCAGCCTGCTCCTGAGTGAGTACTGGACATGTTTACCCTGGGGTTCGTGATGATCATTATTACCTCCACCACCGAAGGTGGACGGAGGTTATATTTTCACCCCTGTCTGTCTATTTGTCTGGCGGTTTGTCTGTCTGTGAACAGGATATCTCGAAAGGTTTTGGATGGATTTGGGTGAAGTTTGGTGGACAGGTTGGGTGTGCGACAAGGAAGAATTGATTCCGTTTTGTTGACAATCCGAATCCGGATCTGGATCCAAGAATTTTTAAAGTGATTCTTCACCATTGAGAGATGGGGCCAAAAATGATATATAGCACCATATTTCAAAAAGTTGTGGACGAGTTATGACAAAACTTTGTGGATGAGTTGCTTGGTGTTGAAAACAAGCCGATTCGATTTTGGCTCAGGTCTGGATCCAGATCCGACCTATCAGTGGGAAACCCAAAACGTAAACTGTTTGGCATGGCAGAGGTATGCGCTCTACCCTGTGCTGTTATAGTTGAGCTGATGTTGTTTTTTTTTTTTTTTTAATTCTGGCTTACCCTGAGGGAGCTAAATATGGGATGCAATATTTCGGCTCTTGCATTGTGTGGTGTTGTATGTGGGATAGATGTTGCTGAAAACATGACTTTCAATCCAATGGAATCAGGAGAATTACCTCCACTGGGGAAAAATTTGATACACTGGCTGGAAAGTGTAGATAACACGACTAACATCTTTGCCATGTTTTGCCGGCGCATGACCGTGCCTTTATGTTTCTTGGGAAGGACCCTTTGACTCCCCTTTATATGCATCCCATTGAGAGGTGATGGCTTGGTAACAGCACTCATTGAAAGCAATGAAAATTTGGTGTATATGACCATTGCCTTACCCTGAAGTCTCATTTTTGCTTCAGGTGCTTTAGCAACAAAGGTTTTGAGGAAGGATTCACTTGCTGTGAAACTAAGCAATCGGCCATCTCGTGAGGAGCTGGAGGACAAAAATATTCTTCCAAGGCAGTCGGACGCGGAGAGGCAGGAGCTGTGGCAGCAGATTGGCACAAAACTGACAAGGTCAGTGAGTCGCACTGGTACCGTAACATCGACTCTGGAATCACAGTTGATTCACCTTTCCATTTTATTGATTTATTTTATTTACGCAAATAATTTTTGGACATTTATTTTGGCACATAGCTAAAGTAAGGCCCATTCTATATGATCATGCCGTCCTTCGTAGGATGTGGCAGTGCAGAGCACACTTACTTTTGAGCTGTCTTGTCTGGGTTTGATTCTTGATCGGACTATTAATTGTCAGATCGGTGCTTCACATCACTTGGGTGGAGTTTATCTGAGTGTCCCGTTTGGCTGGGGGAGTGGGGGGGATGTCAAAGATCTTGCAGTGTCTTACAACAAAGAGTCGGCGAGTTATCACCGCCACCCTGGCCAAATTCCAAATTCCTACCCTAACCTACAGGGGTGCGTTGCATCCATCCCTAACCTCCAGCAATGATACTCCTACCAGCCACGTACTGCATACAAGAGAAGACTTGCAGTAAATCTCACCCTGACGATACATATATTGTTTGGCCATTTCATCATCGAAATGAGGATGAAAATGCAGCCTCCCTCGGGCATCGAAATATGCCAGGAAGGGACACGATGGTTGGTGCAAGATTTTTGTTGATGTGAAAAAAGCGACCGTGCAGATTGTTTTTCGTGGCTCAAAATGGGCTTTGTAAGTGCTCGCCGGAAAGTGATTTGAAGCAATATCTGCATTGAAACCTAGTCTATGTTATTCTCTTGTAGGAGGCTCAGTCAAAGGCCAACTCCAGAGGAGCTCGAGCAGAGGAACATCTTACGCGGTGAGCATACCAGGGTAGGGAACAAAGAGCGAGGATCATTTCACGATTTGTAAAACTTTCATTTAACCGTTTTATTATTCTCCTTTTGTGGAGCTAAGAGGTGAAATGAGATTTATTTATTTATTTATTTTTTTGGAAGATGTTCAATATGAAATTCCCATCGGATTTTCAGGAAACGTTCATTTGCCGAAAAAATAATGTCCCGTAAATATGGTCACTTTCCCAGGTGGCTATACCACTTCTCGATTGGATGACTGCATCATTGCAACCTGCATTGAATTAATTCCACAACACGTTGAAAATATGTTTAAATGTGGAGATAGCGGGTAGAGGTAGTTGTGGGAGGGAAGTATGTTTTTTTCATTTCATTTTTACAGCAATTATTTATTTAATACTGTTCGGCAAACATGATGATGATAGTAAAAACTTTCTCGGAGCAGCCTACGACGCCGCCACTATGAAATTAACAGCAGTAAGAATGCATGTATAAAACAAAGAGAAAAGCTAACGACCCATCTCGTGAGAAGGGAAGGGGGAGAAAGCTGAGAGAACGAACCTCCAACCAAGATGAACAATGAATTTTAACTAGATCGGTTTATAAGAGCATGTTAACCGCCGTGGGAAACCCGGTGCGGTGCACATTTCGAGTGTGAGCCTATCATCAGGCCAAAAGACGGGTGGACGCTCAAAACGGCCGCACCTTATTTCCCACAGAGGTAAACACAGTCTTCAGTGTTTAGTTGAAATTCATTGTTTATCTTGTCAGCTGACACTTGCTTTCATACATTCACCGAGACTAGTTTTCCTTCGTATCTCCTTCCATGGTACTTTTTTGTTACTTGGGAGATACGTTAGATGCAGGTGGTGGAATTAGGATGAGGTGGAGAGAATTAAGAAGCATTTTAACACAAATATTCCAAGCGAAGTCTTGTCTTAAAATTTTAAAAATATAACAAAAGAAAATAAAGCTTTTTCCCGCCAGACCTTTTCCCCACGTATCCACGACTACCGACTCTTCTTCCTCCTTCTGCCATCATACTATCTTTCTTCTATTTGAGCCGACCCACTTTCACCATTACATTACCTTCACGATTTCTTTCTACAACCTTCCATTACCGAATCTTACCTAATCTTCAAAAATCCAATCAAAAAATTTTTTCTTTTTCGTTATATCCTTTCTTACGATACATCTCCCACAACCACGTGTTTCTCTACCCCTTCTTCTTCCTGTTACTTTTCATCGACCCACCAGTTTCCCTCTGCGTTCGCCGATCCAAATTCACCATACACCTCCATGATTTTTTCTTCAACCTTTCCTTTATCTAATGTAATGCAATCTTTATCAAATAAAAATGAAAAAAATAATAATAATATAAACAGTCTCTTATAATGTTTCATCTTCCTCTTTCACACGTACTGTATGGTTCTCGGTATTGTATCATAATTCACTTCTCTTTTTCTATTTCAACAGACTGCTTTCAATTCAACCTTTCCTTCATCCCATGTCTAAAACGTCCCACTGTTACAATGATTTTTTCTCCATCCTCTTAATTCACCTTTATTGCATCCCTCATGTAATGTCTTTAAACACATCTCTGACCTAAGAATTTTTAAAATCCCAGTTTGCAATGCATGTTCGTGTTCCATCAATCGTCCTTTGTTTTACAACTTCAGTACCAATTCACCCCACCTACTTATATCTACCTCTCCCAAAGCCCTCACCTGTTATCCACTCTCCTTACCCTTCCCGCCTTGCCCCTCATTTGACCTCCGTTAGCACCTCCTCACTGTCTTCTGCTTCAGTATCAGCTCCTCCTCTGTTGTCCCAAAGTGTGTGGTGTTCTAACATATGTGGGCTCCATTGTAACCTAACAAATATTTCACTCTCTCAGTCAGTACACTCATCACCACCACAAACATGCTCCTTCCTTCCTCTCACCACAGCTCCCCCTCTTCCCAACCCCTAAAATCTTCCACCTATCCCTGCCCACTCCCTTCTTCACCATACCACCAACAAGTCTCATCTTTTTCCTCTCCCCACTTCTCCCATCGCCGTCCTGCTCCTTGCCATGCCTGCTCTTATCGTCTCTCTGCCTCTCAAAGCAACCTTCACACTCTTCCCCTCCAAGCTTCCCTATCACCTTTCTCAAAAACTCCCCCTCACCCTTCTCCCTCCAATCACCCCTTCACTCCCCCTTCTCAAAGTGCCCCCCCTCACATCCACAAAGCTGCCTCCTTCCCTGCCCTCTCTCCACTTCCTCCAATCTTCAATTGCCTTCTGCCCCCTCTCTTATTACTCCCCACTGTTCCTCAACCCAGCACCTCGAGCCTTTTCATCTCCTCATCCGGCCCTCTACCCTATCTCTTCTGCAATCCCCCACCATCTTTCAACAACTCTCCTAACCTTCCTCCCTCATCCTACCGTCCCCTTCAAACTTCAAGCAGCCATCAAACTTCTAGACTGGTCTCCCATCGCTACTTTCTCCAACATCAACTCGTCCGGGGAATTCTTTCAAAGAAACTTGCTCTCCCTCATGCACACATTTATCCCTTCTCATCTTCAGTTGTCCTTCCCTTCCTCCCACCCATGGTACACTGAAGCTTGTGGTGAGGCAGTTGTCCTGAAACAACTTGCCTTTGCCTCATGGAAAGCAAATCCAACTGAGGGTAATCTCAGTTCCTTCCATAAAGCTCAAAACAAGTGTGTGCCTACCCTCAGAAGAGCCAGAAAACAACATCTTTCTAATCTCAAGTCTGAACTCTCAAACCTGTCTCCCTCCTCCAAATACTGGTGGCATCTAATCAAATCTGTTTCTGGTGTATGTCCCCCCTCCATCCCCTCACTTACCACAAATGGCCACACAGCTGACACCGCACGTGAAAAGGCTGGATTCCTAAACTCCATGTTTGCATATAAATCTGGTGTCCAAACCCATCGCTTTATGTACCCAACTTACACAGTTGCACCCAGCTGTCCCTGGACTCTGTATCCTTTTCTCCTGACAAAGTGGAGAGCTTTCTGTCAAACCTCGACTCAGATTCTGCAATTGGTCCAGACGGCATCAGCCCACGTGTCCTAAAAACCTGCTCCTCTGCTCTTGCTCACTCTCTCTCTCTGCTCTATTCATATGGTCATCTGCCATCTGTTTGGAAATCAGCAAACATTACCTCTCTGCATAAAAAGGTGCAAAAACAGATCCCTGCAACTACAAACCAATCAGCCTTCTCCCAGTCATCAGCAAGGTTATGGTATCCATCATCACTTCCGACATTAAATCCTTCCTCTTCTCTAATACCTTGATTTCTGATCATCAATTTGGATTCAGACCAGGTCACTCCACCCTGGATATGTTGCTTCTGCTCTCCCAACAATGGATGGAGGTCCTCAATGCTAGAAGACATGAAATCAGAGCCATCTCCCTAGATATATTGCTTGCTTTTGGCATGGTCTGGCACCCTGTCCTGCTCAACAAACTCTCTTCCTATGGCATCCAATGCCATCTCCACTCATGGCTCACAGACTTCCTCTCCTGACGCACCACGTATGACCCTTTGCATGAGTTCCTCATCCCCTCTTCTGTCCAGGCTGGAGTTCCTCAAGCTGTGTCTGGCCCTGTTATTTTTCAGGTTTTCTTCAATGATCTCTCCAACTCTCTGGAAAATCCTCTTTATCTCTTTGTTGATGACTCCACCCTCTGCTCTACCACCTGTCGTCTCTCAGATCGGCAAGCAGCAGCCTCTTCACTCTCTGTGGATCTGGATAAAATCATAAACTGGTCCAACACGTGGAACATGTCTTTCAATCCAGACAAATCTCACACTCTCACTGTCTCTCCAAAAGGACCATTTAGAAAACCCCCCAATCTACTTTCTCAGCAATCCTCTTCAAGAAGTCCTTTCATCCAAGCTTCTGGGTCTCACTATCTGCTATGATCTTTCCTGCGAAAGCTACATTTCCAAACTGGCTTCCAAAGCCAGTCGCGACTGGGCATCCTCCGTCATGCAAAGTCCATCCTCGGCCCACCTGAGCTCCTGATCACATACAAAGCTTTTGTCTGCAGCCTGATGGAGTACTGCTCTCCCCTCTTGGCTGGTGCTCCTGCCTCACACCTTTCTGCTTCACGCTGTGGAAACCAAGGCATTTAGGAAACCCGTGGTGAGGCTGTCTTTGGGTCTCTCATTCTCTCACCGCAGGGCAGGTGGTCTTTCTGCTTCTACCTCCCTCCTCCTCGCCCCCCACCCCCCGCTCTTTCTCCGATATGTCCCGCCATATTTCCGCAGGGTGCTCAAGGTCAGCCAGCAACCCCCTTCTGGTAAACCTAGCAAAATTATGAATCACTGCTCACCTTCACTTTTTCATTCCTCTTTTTCCTGCCTTTGGAACAAACTCCCCGCACTCTCTTCAATCCCACGTTTTCCTCCAGGTCTTCAGAACAGCTGTTCACCACCCCCTCTTCTCTTCCCCCATCCAAAACGACGATCTTTTCTACCCCGTTAATCCACCCCAAACCGACCCTCCATCAAATCCCTGCTTTCCTGCCCGAAAGTTCCCCGTCGTGTAAGGACCTGAAAGTCCCTGTGATGTCCATCTTGTTTACCCTGTGTACCCCACCCCATCCCTCCCTTCCATAGATCTCCTCATGTCTCTGTTCCCCACTGTTTTGTCCTTCCCTCTCCCGCCCCTCTTGTCTCCTATCCCCTTGTTGTGTGTTCTGCGTGTTCGCTCTCATACGAGCCTCGACAATGTATACAAAAATAAAAGAAATGTAAGATGTAAAAATTAGACTATATTCAGCCTGTATTGAACCTGTTTTAATGTGTGGTCGTGATGCATAGGGAATGAGGGTGGAAGAGTCGAGAAGAACAGAGAGGACAGAGCTAAGGATGATGAGATGGATGTGTGGGCTCACAATGAAGGATTAGCAGAGTAGTGTGGACATAGAGGTTCAAAGCTGGTAGTACTGAGGAAGAGTTAAGAAAGAGAAGACAAAGGTGGATTGCGCATATGGCAAGAAAGAGAGAAGATGAGTCTGTCAAGGAGGTCACTAGTTTAGTAGCTGAAGAGAAAAGACCAAGAGGTCGACCGAAAAAGACCTGGAAGGATGCGATCAGTCGAGACATGCAGTTGTTTTGGTTATTGGAGGAGGAAGTTTTTAATAAGAGTAAGTGGAACGGAACCATCAGCCGACCAACCCCCGAATATGAGGAAATGATCATTAAACGAGTAGTAGTCGTAGTCGTCGTAGTAGTAATCAAAGTCGTAGTAGTTTTCTTGGAATGGCTTTAGTGGCTTGTGCTCAGGGTACAAAAGAAGCTCAGGCAGACATAAGTTTTTTCTGTTTAATGTCGGTAGTAGTAGTAGTAGTCTCTCTTATAAGTGTATGTAACTCTAAAACAGATGGGTCATACCTTGGCCAATTGGCAGATTCTTGTTTCGTTTCTGCAACACTGTTAAGTTTGAGTGAAATGCAATTACTTTTTTTTTCTTTTTTTTTGGATGCATTGTTTATTTTGGAATTATAAGAATGGGGACGGCTGAGATGGCAGAAAAATCGGTATAGTGAGGGTGCATTGACGTCATTTGCCAGGAGCCAATAACAGTGCACCTAACCTCGCACAGCCAATCAGCAGCGTTGCATGACTTTTTGCCAAGCCACACAAATAGACCGACAGCCCAGAGACATTTGGTTAGACGAACTAGGTACCAATATCTGACTATGGGAGTGTGAAGGGGGTCACTGAATGAACGGAAAATGGAGTTGCCAGGTAACCACACTTGCTTGCGTCGTGGACTGGGGGCCCCCCAAGGGGCCAAAAATGTTTGCTACATGGATGAGTCCTCTCTCTCTTATCAAGTGCAGCCTGTTGGCGGCTGCTGGTTTGCATCATTGGTTGGGACGCAGCAATGCGCGCTGAAAGCAGTCTCGACCCCCTTACCAGTACACTGGTTACTCATTTTGCGACTCAGACGGATGAACAGGCTGAGTCAACCTCCTGGTGTATTAATTCAGGTGGCCAAACAGGGGCTTGAACTGAGGACCCGACGGATCCCAGCCGCACCCAAGAGCCACTGACCAACAACCAAGGCTAACATAAATGAGTGAGGTACCCTTAAATCCACCACTATGGTGTGCTCACTGCCACGCCTATATCAACAAACAAAGGCAGACATTTTTTCACCGAAAGCCCGCCAGACCCCCACAAGGGCCTAAAAATGGGCTAGCAAGACGAGCGAGGTACCACTAACACACTGCATCGGATGACATTGCCATGACTTTTCTGTCCACATTATCCTTGTTAGCATCACCAGTAGATTTTACGAAACCCACAGAGTAGGGTCCTGAAAAACAACAGCAGGTCCTCAGGGAGATCCGGTGAGCAGGTCTTCAGGGACTCAACAGATGTAGGAGTTGGTGTTCTCCATTTAGGCATCCCCAGAATTTCATTTCTTAGGTGAAGAGCTGCCCTCCTTATAGTGGTTTGGTGCTCTCTCTCTCTCATTCTGCAGGCTTGCTTTTCCGTCTTCCTCCGATAAAGCCGAACTGTACAGGAAAGTCCCTCTACGGTAGTCGAAAAGTGTGACGGATATTTTGTCACCAAATTTCTCCTGTATTTTTCTTGTTGTAAATATATGATTATTATTTTTTTTTTTTAAAAGGAAAAGTATTGTAAGTGATAAACCAATTTATATTGGAACAGCAGTTCTTTGATTTATCAAGATATTGATGTATGACTTATTGTATAATGGCTTAAAGAAAGATATGGTGAAAATGTTTCATTGTTTGTATATGGACACTGATAGTTTTATCCTAATATAAAAACTGATGATGTTTTAAAGATATGAAGAAAAATATTGAGTATATGATGATACAAGTAATTTTAGTAAGAAGAGCGAGTTATTTCCAAAAGAATGAAAAGGTTATTGGTAAGTTTAAGGATGAGTTGGTGGAAAAAGTAATGAGTGAGTTTATTGGATGAGAGCAAAGGCATATGCTTATAAGTATGTGATCAGATTGATAAGAGGTTTAAAGGAATAAAAGAAATATGTAATAAGAATCATAACTTTAGAATATTATAATTGTTTGATGAATAAGAAAGAAGAATATAGGAAATGAATACAATAAGAAGTTAGTAAACATAACATATATAAGTAAGAAGTAAATAAAAAGGCATTAGGAGCCTTTGTATGATAAGAGATTTATTTTAGATAATGGAATAGATTTGTTCCATGATGGATATGTATGAGATAGGTGTATAGAATAGATTGTGTTTAACGTGGGAAGATGGGTTAGGGTTTTTCAGGCTACGCGCCGCGTTTTTTCACAATATATAAATGGTCCAACCAGTATTAATCAAACTAAAGAGTGGAGAAAATCTCAGTCTTGGTATATAAATGAAAACATAATGAATGTGAAAAAATCAATAAAGTCTTATTGAAAAAATAACGAAAACAAAGGAAATAAAACAAATAAGCGAATCAATTTAAAAACTAGTAAGTTAGAGGATGTAAAGAAAAAAAATAAATATCCTTGAATGGACTGAAAACTTTGATGGTTATCAATTGAACAATGAAAAAAAACAATTTACTATAAATCTCAAAATGATATGTGGCTCAGAGGTGGTCAAACAAAGCATTAAGAAAGTTTATCATTTCGTAATGCACAAAAGGGGTATCTTAAAAAATATAAAGATTCAAATGTTTTGTTTTTAAATATTTTAGATGGGGATTATGTGCAAAGAAAATTAACTATTGAAGGAATTTGAGAATGAACAAATCTTTATTGGTTCAATGAGTGAGCTAAACAATATGCATTGGTTATTTGAAAAAGAGTGTCCCTAGGCTTACATGTTTCAGATATTTCTTTAGAATCACCTTTCACAAATCACATTACTACTTTACACCTTGAACAAATATTATCTTATTGCATTGGTTATTTGAAAAAAAGTGTCCCTAGTTTAAAAGGGGAGACAAATAAATAAACCTTGGGATAAAAAGGGGGTTTACTTTTAGGGGAAAAAAAAAAAAATCGCTGAAAATCGTCCCTTCATTTACATGGGGATAAGTGAGCCAGAATCAGTATATTCACCCTACTGACCTTCTCTTGCAGGCAGCACAGGTTACGAACAGACAGCTACACGCAGACACCTTCATCACTATTGCCGCATTTATTGAAACAGAGGTGATAGATAGTAAATCGGCAGGCAATGTTTGTTTCGTCGTTATTTGACTTGTACAAGGTGGAATATCTTGCCAATGGAGGAACAGAAGAGAACAATGATAGCTACACAACACAGGCTTG
>CM068966.1:69565095-69585556 GCA_035128595.1 Eptatretus atami | reverse complement strand
CTGGATCCAATCACCGCGAGCCGCGATCCTTTCCGAGCTCTGGCGGATCCCCTCGCGCTCCGGACCACGTGCTGGTGAGACGAGCGCGATCTCCCGACCCGATGCGTCGCTTCCCGAAGAACACCGACCAAGATGAGGCCAAGAAGTCGCCACCAAGCCGGAACCAAGCAGACCACGAAGAGCTCCACGAACCAAGAAGAGCCAGCCGAACAACCACGAAGCAGAGCAACAGCACCCGACAAGAACCAACTTAACAAGGCAGAGGTCCCCTTTCTTATTCCACTTCGCTTCGGCGTGACTCATGCGCTTCATGCTGCGCCGCCCCCCGCAACCGCGGGTGGGGGCTGTTTACCTTGCTGAATCTCGTGACGACCGTCCCAACCGTCATTCCCGTTTACGCTGCTGAGTCAGCTGTTGAATCACGGGACGCTGTTGAATGTTGAATCACGGGACGGGAGGTTCTTCTTGTTGTTCTGACCTAACTATTAAATAAATCACAGCGCATTTACACAGATTTACCATTAAAAATGGAAGGCGAGCTATTTATGGAAACGTACTTACCGAGATAACTGAGGCTGAAAGGACCTGAATGATGAGTGCGATAATGGTTTCCAGATTCGCAACAATATTTTTTGTCTACATTGTCAAGGCTCGTATGAGAGCGAACACACAACGCACAGCAAGGGGGCATGAGACAAGAGGCGGGAGAGGGAAGGACAAAAAAGTGGGAACAGAGACATTAGGAGATCTGTGAAGGGAGAGGGATGGGGTGGGGTACACGGCAGGGTACAGACAAGATGGACATTCAGGGACTTTCAGGAAGGAAAGCAGGGGAATTTGAAGGAGGTGAGTTTGGGGTGGATTAACGGGTAGAAAAGATCGAGGTTTGGACGGGGGGAACATAAGAGTGGTGGTGAACAGCTGTTTTGAAGGCTTGGAGGGAAGAATGGGATTGAGAGAGTGTGGGAGTTTATTCAAAGGCGGGGAAAAAGAGGAAAGAAAGAGTGAAGGTGAGCAGTGATTCGTGAATTTGTTTAGTTTCACCAGAAGGGTGTTGCTGGCGACATTGAGCACGCTGCAGAAATATGGGGGGGGGGGGGGGGGGACGACATATCACAGACAAAGCAGGGGGGGCGCAGGCGGAGAGGAGACGGCAGAAGACAGAAAGAGCACCGACCTGCTTGCGCGTGAGAAAGTGAGAGGCCCAAAGACTCACCTCACCGCGGAAGATACCAATGATCCGAAATGCCTTGGTTCCACAGAGTGAAGCCGAAAAAGTGAGAGCAGGGAGGACACCAGCCCAGAGGGGAGAGCAGTACTCCATCAGGCTGCTGCCGAAAGCTTTGCAAAGTGGTCAGGAGCTCAGGTGAGCGAGAAAAGACTTTGCACGACGAAGGATTCCCAGTCGGTGACTTGGCTTTGGAGGCCAGGTTGGAAATGTGGCTTTCCCAGGAAAGACGTGGCAGATAGTGAGACGCAGAAGCTTGAAAGAAAGGTCTTCTTCCAGAGGATTGTTGAGAAAGTAGATTGGAGGGGGGGAGGGGGGGTGAAATGGTCCTTTCGGAAGAGACATAGTGAGAGTGTGAGATTTGTCAGGATTGAAAGACATGTTCCACATGCTGGAGCAGTTTGTGATTTTATACAGATCTGCAGAGAGCGAAGAAGCTGCTGCTTGCCGGTCTGAGAGATGAGAGATAGTACGGCAGAGGGTGGAGTCATCAGCAAAGAGATGAAGAGGATTTTCCAGAGTCAGAGAAATCATTGATGAAAATGGATTATTTGATTATTTAATTTTAATTGAACATTTAATTATTGACTTGTACACGTTGAAAAGTTTTCAATTGCAATTGTAAATGTGTTTATATTTTGTAGTGCACCATGGATAGCCTTTAATGGCTTTTAAGACACATGGGTTTGAAGTGAGCCTACTCCCAAATCTGTCCGCGTCATTCAGAAAGATGCTCTTCCAATGCATTGTGGGTACATTGTAGCTGTACCGTCTCCTCGCACTAAACGTTTGCCCGAAGGTGCTTCAACACAATAAATAATTTCAGTTGTGTATCATTCATAGCCTCAAGCTGCCACCTACATCTTCATGTCCCCCAATTATTAATCCTATTTGATGAGTCACAAAGTTTACAATGTACATCTTCATTCAAAACACAGAATCTACGACTGGTACTCCTTTAATGGCCCCGATTATTTCCATATTTTTGTGC
This sequence comes from Eptatretus atami, assembly GCA_035128595.1. Taxonomy (NCBI): domain Eukaryota; kingdom Metazoa; phylum Chordata; class Myxini; order Myxiniformes; family Myxinidae; genus Eptatretus; species Eptatretus atami. Next base: position 69,583,337 of record CM068966.1, on the reverse strand, counting down.
GTTCAGCCAGGGAAGGTTTTTGGCCCAAGTATTTCACGAACCAGCTGGCCAGGCTTGATATTCAACTGAACGTGATTTGGGCAGGTCAGGGTGCAGGTGATAACTCACGCGTTCTTTGAGAAATACACAGCGAGGTATTCAACGTCCAACAGCTAATGCTAGAAGACAGGACACCTGGGTTAACGTCCATCCGGGGGAAAAGCACCTTGTAATGCAACGCCCTTCTCGCAAAGCACCGATCCGACAGTTTCTGGTCGGGTTGGGAATCAAACCCAGGCTAAACAAGTCAAAGGTAAGTGCGTTACCTCGGCACCATCCTGTTGGACTATTGGAAACCGAGAATATAAAATGGGAATAAAGGAAGGAAAAAGTTGCAGTTGAAATTAGTGCCCCGTCACTAGAATTTTAGATGGAAACTTAATGAGTGTCTTCCAAGTTGCTTTACTCCCACGGAGACGATTAACCAAACCCCATAGTTGCCAATTGTTCTGAACCTGTAGCATTTACCTCTAGGTTAAAATACAGATGCTTCTTTAAATAATTCATAGCTCGGAAAGAAAATGTGCAGATTACAAATTCCCCAAACAGCATGCATGCCTTCTAAAAATGCACATCAGATGTTATCTTCGCTAATCTAGCTTTAACCTTTCGATTACCATGAAGGTGAATCAACTCAAATTAAAATGGACTGTCGAGATGATATGAATGCATGGGAGAGAAGAGGGTATGGGGAGGGGTTAGGGGAGGTAAAATGACAAAAAGACAGTTGAGAGAAGCAAAGTGCAATGCGGAGAGGATAAGGCAGAGATGGGATCGGGGGTTGATGAAAGTAGTAACGAGAGGGAATAATCTTACTATAATTCACCGTCTGTTTTGGTCATTGAATTCAACCACTACATTATTTTGAGGTCAAATTTGTTTTATGAATTTGGCAAGTATCGTGGCTCTGCACGACATCTTCTTCTTGTTTGTCTTTTGTTTGTCGCGCTACAGACTTTTGTGTTTTTCTCCGCAACCACTTAGCCGGATTGAGACGAAATTGCACCATAGGTGCGACACTCATGTGGAAATGTTTTTTTAATCATAATTGTGACGTCATCGGTCACGTGTTGTGGCAGTCATGTTGGAAAGCGGATAAACTTTGAGCCTCTGTATCTCTGAAACCGCACTAAGGAAAAAATTGAAACTGGCACATGGCAAAGTACTCCACATGGGGAATAATGGGTGATTTGTTATGTCATCATAGTGCTCGGTATGACGTCAATAATTTGCATATGTAGAACACTAACATCTGATCAGTATAAAAATTTTCTGAGCGGTCATCTTGCGAAGAAAAAGGTCCACAGAAAAAAAATTGATAAACGTCACGCGTCACATGATTTCGGCCCAGCCATATGTTTAAAAAAAAACCTTTTCAAAGTCTTTCTTCTCTGAAGTGGCTGGAACAGATCGAGCAAACTTTAAACAACATACGACTGCACTATCCACGAGGAACAAAGGTTCAACGAATATGATGTCATAGGTCACATGGTTTGGCCAGCCCATATTGATTACCTCTAAACCATATAAAAATTTTCTCCCAGAACGGCTGTACAGATCGAAGGAAAACTTCACACAATGTTTCCCCAGAGCTTGGGTTTACAATTCTGTTAAGGAATAATTGATAGGTCACATGGCTTGTAGCACATATTGGATTGAAGAAAAATATTAAATGATGTTTTCTTTGGGAACCGCCTTAATCAATCGACATGGAAATTCAGAAATATGATCTAGTAGTGATGCAAAATATTACCTTTTTAAATTTCAACTTTATCGGAGACAATGGTGTGGCAGCCAGAATTATTAAATTTTTTGATCTGGGTTCTGTTTTTCTTTTAACACACACAAGTAACAACACCAATACAACAACAACAATAACTACACAAACACGCACACAAAACAAGAGTCTGCACATTTTCTTGTTACCTATTGTATTTCTTTCTCTGAATCAGCTACCCTTTTATCTTGCGATTTGTGGATCAAGGGGCACTGGGAATTGAATTGGATGCAAATAAGGGCTCAACAACCGCATTGTGGTGTATTGGTTGAATGTCGCTGTGAGTCTTGGGCCTATATATGGTTCGATTCCAAACACGGGAGAATCAGGCTAAGTGAAAGACTTCAATAACGACTGTGACAGCTTCCTGCCAAGATGCTCAGCATTTCGAGGATAGAGCAAGAAAGGCCTAATAGTATGAGGAAATTATTCATAAATTGCCCCGCTGAGTGCAGAGAGAAAAGCGACGCTAGAAAGATGGTGTCGCTGCCACCCCAGGTGCTTTGGGAGGTGACATCGCTCTCCCCAAAGCCGTATGTGTGCATTTGTGCGATGCGTGCGTGACGTGCGCGTTCACATGTGTTGTTTTTTATCGCATCTTAGATACTGCAGGACAAAAGCAAGAAGACCGCTTTGCCAGTGACTGCAACGTATATCAAAGGAGGAGGAGGAGGAGGAGATTGAGAACCAATACTCTGTTGCAGAGCATGTGGGCGGCCTAAGCAGTCTCCTTGGCTATTGGCCACAATCCTGCGACGGGTCGCCACTCCGACACAGGTAATACCAAGGCATGGCTGCACTCCTTTTGCGACCTCAAAGGATGACAGGTCGAGTAAACCCCACCTGGTATTTTAATTCAACGGCTGGAACAGGATTTGAACTCAGGACTCTTGACCAAAGCCCGCCACCCTAACCATTAAGCCTAACAACCTGGCATATATCAAAGGGACGACCTTTTCCAGTTTTATGCAATTTTAGTACAGTATTTAGTTGTTTTTCCTCAATTTAATAAGTAAATACCTCATCCCATCGCATAAAGCGCCAAAACGTATGCTTCTTGGCACGATTCACCCTTTGGCTATGAGAATTATGTAAACCTGGCATAAGCAAAACTAAACAGGTACAAGGTGAAATTTAATTTGGTGTAGATTTAACCGGCTTTTGTTAACTGCTGATCTTTGAATATCTCCCACTAGCAGACTGTGACCAAATACATTCTGTGGATCCAAATACAAAGACCTCCAAAATTATGGATCACTTCCCTAATCTATGTCATTTGAGGCGATCAATGCATTTGAGCGGCAGCCAATTAATGCGATTAAATTAAATTGTCCCTTTTAAGTGCAACCGTCATGAATATGACCTGTTTATTGGTCATTTGAAGATCACGGGTTTCAAATCTCAGCTTCATGATCACGCAGCTGGTTTGTTTTTGTTTGTTTTCAAAAAAGAATAAATTGGACTTATTGCGATTGGTGACATCAAAATCTCTGCACAGAATTTGTGTTTGCGCAATATTTACCTCTCGTATATGGCAATTCTGTTTAATTAATGGGTGAATATCACGACAAACATGAATGTGGAGGAGGAGAGGAGGGTGTTTTTTATGGTTATTTTTGAAACGGGGCATGGAGGTTTTGAAATAGGTTTTAGTTATCTGATGATAACATGGTGGGAGAGGCTAATGGGGACCAGAAATGAGGGAGGAGGAATGGCAAGAGGGTCTTTTTGGAACGATTTTGTTGCAAACTCAGGTTTTTGTAAGATGAAGAAGATAACCTTTAAAAGGTGGACCTACAGGACCCAGATCGCTATTTTTGTAGGAATTCTGGATTGTAAGGTGATTACAAGGGGATGCCAGTAGGGACCACCATTTGTTGTTCGTGTGAGATTGAAGCTGGTCAGAATGGGAAATATCAGGTATGGAAGAGCTATGGAAAACAGGATATATCAGCGGGAGGCGAAGATTATTGTGTTTTAGACACGGAGGTACGCAATGTAGAAGATTCAAGAAGAGATTTGTAGGACTATGAGAATCTAACTCTCAGTGAGCCTCGACTCTGTTTCCAAAAAAATTCAGGCTACAGAGGAGTGGAGGGAAGTAGAGGAACATATGAATACATTTGTTGGGTGGAGTCAGGCCAGCTGGCCACCAATGGGTACAGACAGCACATACATATGCCTTGTGGGGGCAGCAGCTAAGTGTGTGATGAACTGAAGGAGGCAGGAGCAACAGTGGTGATTGAGCGAAACTAAGACTAAGACTCAGGCAAACTAAAGGCCCTCACACCTTGACGTTTTAGCCAGCAATGGCAACGTAACAAAATGTATGTAAAACGCTGGCTTACGCTGAAACTTTTGATGTTTTTTTTTTAAAGATTTCGGACGTATTCATAACGAAGTTGGTCGTATGCATAACATATTAGTAACGGACACAGAATGTTTCGTTGTCTTATAGATAACTTATACCAACGAATGCTTAGCCTGTTGTCGGCGTTCCAAACCTTGCCCAAGATGGTCTAACTTATGCTAGCGCGCTGCACGTATCGCGACGATCACATGGCGTAGCCTATTAAAAGGCTGCCGCACAATGATTCAAATCATAACCGCCGGAGAATGGAAGTGTCAACATCGCAGTCACACCCTTGGCGATCTTGCCAGCGTATGCCGACCTCTGAAAACATGCGTCTAAAACGCTGGCGCACGTCAATACGGTATGGGTAAGTTTGTATACGTGAATAGAACGCTAAAGTACGCTATCATACGTCGTAGTAAGTGGAGTACGTCTTGAAATTTTTTAAACGTGTTAAAATTTTTTACGACGTACTTGCCGTATGCTCACTTCGTTCCGCATGCGATGGGACTAAGTTGTTACGCCGAACTACTGCGATCGTTGGCACACGTCGACAAAAGTTACTTGTAAGTTACTCAATAGTCGAAACGCGTCGAGGTAATGGTTAGCGTCAGTGTTTCAGAACTCCTTTTTTTATTTTTTTTTTCTTCGGTATGACGGTGATGTTGACACTTCGATTTCTAGTGCGGTATATATATAATATAATTAATAGGCTGCCGTCAATAGTTTAAATCAATAACCGCACTAGAAATCGAAGTGTCAACATCACCGTCATACGAAGAAAAAAAAAAATAAAAAGACGGAGTCTGGAACACTGACGCTAACACATTACCTTGACGTGTTTTGACTTATGAGTAACTTACAAGTAACGTGTGTGGACGTGTGTCAACATCGCGTAACGTGCCTACAACACGTTACTCATAGGTTAGAAATAAGTTTCGGGTACGCTAAACATTACGCTCGACGTGTTTCGACTTATGAATACTTACAAGTAACGTGTGTCGACGTGTCAATGATCGCGTAACGTGCCTACAACTTATGGCCAGCGTAGCGGAACTTGTGAGTCATACGCTGGCATAAGTCGTAATATTCAAGCATGCTAAATTTGAGGACAACCGCAAAGTACAACGATGAAGCAGCGTACTACGACGTATGGCAGTGTTTTCAGCGTGCTCTAATGTTTCCAAAACTTACCCATAACGTATTCGACGTGTGCCAGCGTTTTAGACAAATTTTTCAAAAAATCGCATAAGCTGGCTAAAACATCAAGTGTGACTTGGCCTTTTGATGGGAAAGCCTAGTATCCCATCAGAGGTTGATGATGGAGATGTTTTAACAGATTAGGGGTGGAGAATTGGATAGCTTTGTAGCTGTTGGTTACGTAAGGGAAGAAAGAAAGCATGCCAAGGATTTACAAGAGAATTACTTTGTGGCTATCTACAACACAAAGGCAATGTTATGGATGTTGGAGTTGCAGGTTATCAAGCTGATGGAACAAGTGTTCAAAGTAATGAAGGGTTGTGATTGATGGGCCAAGAGAGTTGGTGTATATTGATGGGATGCAGTTTAGGTTTATGCCAGGAATGGGATCAACAGATGCTATCTTGATTCTTAAGCAAGAGACAGGAAAACTTTTTGGAAGGGTAAGTAATATTGTGGGCTTGGAGATCTGGAGAAAGCATGATAGTGTTCCTCTAAGGAGGTGGTCATTGACGTCCGAAGAAGAAGCTGGTGCCTGAAAGACTGATAAGGATAGTTTAGGTTATATAGAGGGAGCAAAGACATCAATCAGAACTTGGAAAGGTTGCTCAAAGGTGTTTGAGATTAAGGTAGTTTGACATCCAAGGGTCAGCACTTTGCTCTTTCCTTGTGTGGTGGCAATGGATGGTGTTGAGTGGAATATAGGTTTACATTGGGAAATGTTTGCGGATAATTTGGCACTGATGTCCGACTCTAGGAAGGGAACTCTGGTATGCATTGGTTGCATGCCAGGAAAGTTGGGGCCAGATATAAATGTGGGAAAATGGGGTGATGGTGAACCAGACAGAAGGAAGAGAGAATGCGCATATATTGATGGGGGGCGGGGTATGTGGGAATTGATGCAGGTGGAAACATCACATTCCTGGGTTCTATTTTGCGAAAGGAGGGGGACATGGTTGGTGGTGTTTGTGTGTTTGACAAACGAGATGCTTTTATTTTCCATGTTGTACGAATGCCTTTCTTGGACAACATCATTCGTGAAAGCTCTTCCATGGTACGATAAGTTGCAGCTGGAAATAATAATAAGAATGAGAGTATCTGTACCAGCATAGAACCCATCATCGATTAAAACTGGTCAGAGGTGTACTAGCACGGGCAGCTACAGTTAGCAGATTAAAGGTCAAAAAGGTCACAAAGGTGTTCAAGAAAGACCAAATGGAGGTGTGCATATTTACAGGTCATGTAAGATGGTGTATATGTTGTTTGTAATGGAATGTCAATGAGTTTTGTGAATCTAATATGTATTATATAAAACAGAGGCGGCGTCTGTATGCATGGATGCATGTTTGTCCGGTACTACACCGAGACCCTTGGGGCTGTTGACGCCGAATTTCAGGGTATACTCAGGGGGTCCTACTTCGTTTTCGTGAAAAAAATAAAATAAAGAAAACGAATTATTTAATTTATTAATTTTTCGGATTTGTCGTCTTTTATTTTGGCATTTATTTTCTCCCTTGTGGCAGACCAGTGGGCCGAGAAGGGTAATCTGCTAGTAATACTAATAACACGAAAGCCTTTTAGCATGGAATGTAAACATCTATAGGAAAGCTCGATGTTATAAGCAGAAAGTTTGAATCGTGAGGTTGCATTGCTGGGCTGACTAGCTGCATGGGGCACAGCATGAGGTCACTGGGATCTACTGATGTTAGACCGATGGCCGATGTTGAGGTCCACTGATTGGAGAGTTTCTGGGCTGAAAGGGTCTAAAGTTTCTACAAAAAAAAGTCGAGGTTGCAACGAAAATAGAGTTAAGTATACATTGGTTGTTGTAAAATTTATATAAATTTATAACATCCTTTAAATGTCAAGTAATGCCTTTAAGGGCAGACCGTGCGTGCATGCTTGCGTGTGTGTGTGTGTGTGTGTGTGTGTGCACCGCGCACACAGAGGAGAGACTCGAGCTCTGTTTCTGAGATTACTGTGCAGAGTATGGAGATGCGAATGCTGAGAGAGCTGATGAGGAATGCTCTGATGAAAAGGAAGAGGAATGAGGATGTCAGGAAGTGGGCCACGAGTAAGTGGTATTACAAAAATGTCATGGGAGACACATCCCCATTGCTTGGGAATGTGCTCTGGAGAAGGAGGGTAATATGGTTGGGCAGGCCTTTGATATGGATGCAGTTGGAGGAGAAAGGGCATGCCCTGAAATTGAGGTGGAAGGACTTGGTGAAGGGACATGAGAGAGGTGGAGGGGCAAAGTGATGATGCTCTTAGCATCGAGGGATGTAGATATGAAATCTCGTGCAGCCGACCCCACAAGAACGACCCCAGAGGAACGTTTGGATTCCTAGTTGCTATTAAAGTAGCGTTAATAGTAGTCATATAATTCAGGGACATTGTTTTGTTTTTTATTTGCTGGAAATTGGACATTTAATCTCAGAAGTTATACTTGTCATGAACTGAATTATTGCATTAGAAGGAACCTCAAAGCATTGCATACTGGTTTTGGATGCACTTGCGTTGAAGTGTCAGATGATCCTTGCAAGGGATCAAATCGAATCTTCAAGTTATGTCTTTCCCTTGATTATATTTTATTTGAAAGGCTGGCTAAAACAACCTCTTTTGGAGAAACTACACTTCAGATGAGCAGTGATGCCCAGTGGTCCCTCAATCTCAGACAGAACAGGTTGAGATTCAACCTTTGTTAATTAATTTGATTATTATGTCTTTGTCCTTTGTGCAATCTTTGTTACTGTATTTAATGAGCCTTAGCCAGAAAATAAAAATGGATGGAGATGGTCGAAGGAAATATTAACCGAAAAAGGTGCCTGCTTGCTGTCAACTCGTTATAAAATTCTTCAAAAATAGGGTAAAGTGCCTGGAACGCAGATGCCCTCCTGGATCAACCCGCGGCATATTGTACACCGTCGCAAGATGAAGACTATGATGGAGCCTTAATGGAAATTTAAACTGTGTTAAATATCAGAGTTTGGTGTAATTGTTTTAATGGCATTTGGGTAGCTTGTGCAGGTGGGCCACGTTACCTGATTCACAGTTAGCGATGCCACAGCGTAGAACTGGAAGGGTACTCGTTAGAGCTCATACCTCCGCCACGCAATGACTGATCCACAAGAACATATCGGCCATTACATTTTTTAAAATATCATGCTATAAGCACTGTCGTTTTTGGCTCAATCCTTCAATGGTGAAGAATCACTTTAGAAATTAAATAATCTTCGTATCCAGATCTGGATTCGGATCTTCACCAAAATCGAATCAGTTCGTCCTTGTCACACACCCACATGTCCACCAATTTTATCCGGATCCGTCTGCAACTTTTTGAGATATCCTGCACACAAACAAGCAAAAGAACCAGACAGAAAGGGGTGAAAACATAACCTCCTTCACCTTCGGTGGCGGAGTAATAAAGAGAATCCACAAAGCCTGGCCTTTTGCGTCCTCCTCGATGGGGTTCGTAGCCTTCGATTCAAGCCAAGTAATTGGATGAGTGAATGCTGGCGTATTTACACTAGCTGATGAGCTTTGAAAGGCAATAAAAAAAAATCCAATCCCTCAAATCCCCCTGCAGATCTTCATTCCGAGACAGTTATGATCAAGGTTCAGTAGCTTGGAGCCCGAAACACTTGACGTTGCTCATATATTTTAATTCAATTGACAATTTGAATATTGTAGTGGAGAACACAAATCGGACCTAAACCTGCAGTTTAGCAGTACTTGGCTCTGGATTTGGCATATTGAAGAATCTCATCCGAGATGTAAAACATTTTTTTTTAATTGAATAATACTTGAACATGTAGAACACAAATCGCCTTCTTGGGCACTTTCAAAAAACCTCAGTTTAGCAGTGCTTGGCCAAATATATCGTCATTTTACGTCTCTTGACCAATCAATTTGCCGCTCGCTTCAGCATTTCTGGAATACCGAGATTCAGACAAGAATGGTGGCTCATCGTAAATATAGAGTGTGCTTGGAAAAACGCATACAAGATTTAGAAGACCCTTCCCACGTCCTTTTTATCCTCAAACCATAATATGGGGTTCGATGTTCTGTGTACTCTACTTTTTATTTTTTTGTCTGCTCACAACACCGTCCGTTTCTCTGAAATTGCCTTCGAAATATTCCCTACAGATCAATTTTTGCCGCAGGACTCCAGGTGGCTGGCAGCTTTCCCGATTGCTCAGAAATTACATGTCATTGCTTCAGATTCTATGACCATGTTTGGCTGCCTATCTCGAATAAACCAGCTGTCTTCATGGTTAATGCAGATGCCAGCTGAATAAGATGTGGCCTGGCGTTGGGTATAATAGGCATGAAACTCATGATGATATAATAGAGAATGTGTTTTATACTGGTGCAATATCAAAAGTTAGTTCTTCTCTTTCTCCAATCATTTTTTTGCATCAACATGTGCAATCAGATTTACTCTTCATATTCAGCTCTTACATTGAGCAGTTTTGTGGAAGCAACGACAGAGTAATTAATGTCTGTGTCCTCAGCGTTCAGTTTTCCATGTTTGTTTTTCATTCTTCAGTTTTGTGACTTGAGTTTCATCACGATTGATCACACTTAGGTTAGCTCGCCACCGGAGGTCGACGGAGGTTTGCATTCTTCTCCTTTTTTGTCTGTTTGTTTGTTTTCTATGAGCAAGATATCTCACAAAAAGTTGTGGGACAGATTCCGATGAAACTTGGTGGGCGGGGTGTATGTGTGACAAGGAAGAATTGATTCATTTGGTGAAGATCCGGATCCAGATTCGAGAATTTTTAAGTGATTTTCACCATTGAGAGATGGGACTAAAAAACGATGTATGGCACGATATCTAGAATTGTGGGCGGATTGACAAAACTTGTGGATGAGTGGTTGGTGACGAGAACAGCTGATTAGATTTTGGTTAAAGGGGAACCCACAACACGATTTATTTATTTTTTTGTCTTTCTGAAAACCATTGAAAATCATGAGCACGGTCTCATTTGAAGGGAATTTTTTTTTTCAATTTATATATTTTTTGCCAATCACAAAGTGTCAAGAAAGCCCTGGAGTCGATTTCGATTTTTGTCATTGACGTTCACCTGGAACCCTCCTTGATCCAAAATGGCGGCTTACATAGAGAACAACACTTTACAGCGTTTCGAGCTCGGATTCCGATATCGATTCCTCCGTCGTCATTAGCAATCTTATGTTTCCAGAATGTTGAAACTGATACAGTGGGATTTTGAAGAAACGAATGGAGACAATATTAGTGATGGAAATGCTTTTGGGACTTATGGAGTTTCAGTATTGTTTTGATCCTTGTGGCGAGCGATTCAAACGACGATGGTGACGATGTTGGTGTTCGTGAAGATGAAAACGCTGGTCACATGTTAACCACAGATAGGAAGGTTTTTGTTTTTCCAGTTCAATTGGCAGTTTATAAGGGATTATTGTGTTCATTGATAAATCAGTTATGGTTACTCAAGAATATATACCCGTCATCGCCCGACAGCCAACCTGCCATGCACTCGGCACCGCCGACAAAATGGACGATAAATGATTTGTCCACTGTCGCAGGCTGAGCAGTGTCCTGTATGCTACAGGATTGATCCCGTTAATACTTTACTGGTAGTCTGTGGGCTTATGTAAAAAACGCAAAAATTTTGGGTAGATTCTTTGCACCCGTGTTTTAAACACATCTATAAACTTAACTGATACATTCAAATGGCTGCCGTTTTAGCTCGCCTGTTGAAGAACAGAGAGCTATAGCGATACCCCGGCGTGAGCGTGAGCGTGAAAATGTTAAATTTTTTGTATTACGGAAACAACTCCTCGACGGATTTCGACAAACTTGGTGGGGGGTTAGGTATGGTCCAAGGATCAATGCCATTAGATTTTAGACTTGGTCCCCCCCCCCCCCCACCAAAAAAAATTGTTAGAGAAAAAAAATATTTTGCAACTTTTTTTTCAACAGAATTTCGATTCTTTTTTGCATTTTCTGCATGTTTTAAGTGATTTTCTAACCGCCCCGCCCCCCCCAAAAAATGTTGGAGAAAAGAACTAACTCTGTCAGCCTGTTTACATCATATTTAATGAATAAGATATAAGGTTCACTTGAGTGACCAGCAGTATTGGCGGCGGAGTTTTTGCACTCTCCGAGTGCTCTCCTCTAGTTTTCCTTTCCTAATGTTTTTTATCTACCACACTATTTTTTATACGCCCCGATATATATCGGGCAGTATTATGTTGTAGCCGGTCGTCACTTCCGTCTGTACTGGTCAGGATGTCTGTCTGTCAGTCCGTTCCTGTCCGCACTCTAACTCCAAAGTTTTCAACTTTCACGTTTCATATTTGGTTACATAGGTACAGACTGTGGAGACGCGTGTGTCACGACATACTTTGTCATCTAAAGTGGTTTGCCCATGGCAGCACAGATGCTGTTTTCCATCCGTTCCTGTCCGCACTCTAACTCCCAAAGTTTTCAACTTTCACGTTTACATATTGGTACATAGGTACAGATGTGTGGGGACGGTTGTCACGACACTACCTTCGTCAATCTAAAGTGGTTACCAATGGCAGCCGGGATGCTGTTTTCATCCGTTCCTGTCCGCACTCTAACTCCCAAAGTTTTCAACTGTCACGTTTCATATTTGTACATAGGTTACAGACTGTGGAAGCCGGTGTTGTCGTGACATACGTTCGCATCTAAAGTGGTTGCATGGCAAACCAGGATGCTGTTTTCACCGATTCCTGTCCGACTCTAACTCCAAAGTTTTAAACTTTCACGTTTCATATTTGGTACATAGGTACAGACTGTGGAACGGTTGTCATGACATACGTTCGTCATCTAAAGTGGTTGCCATGGCCAGCAGGATGCTGTTTTCCATGTAGTAGCAAATTCTTTATATACCTTCTTGTTAGGCGTATATTGTGCCACTTGCGCTCTTGTTACTGATACAATATACAAATACTATATTGCTTTTATAATTATCTTCACTGCAATGCTTTATATAAAAATATTAATTATTAGACTCGTCTTTTAAACGATAAAATGTATAAACAGGCGAGCATTGGGTGGCTTTGACACCAACTCTGGTTACCCTATATGTATGATTTTTCGGTATTTAACGTTATTTTGAAACATATAATTCAAAAGTGTGTGCAAATAGAGTTTGGGTACCAAATGCATTGTAGTTGAGACAACTGTTGATCTGAACTCTGTTTGCATGGATATCAACAGGTTTGATGTTTAATGTCAAGAAATATTGGTATGAATGTGACACTTATTACTGGTATCTGACGAATATTTCTGCTTGCAATATGATGCATATCCACTGTGAACCAAATAACTTACTGTTTATTTCAGAAGACCAAAAATGCACAGTGGACATCCCATCCTATAAAATACTTAAGGCATTGAAATTTATGGCAAATTGTTAATTTCACTTATAATGGTTATGATTCCAGTTAACCATGGCGTCCTGTGGAGAACCATCATGTAAGAAGCGTGCAACTGAACCTTCCATTGACTTTCAAATCTGCTTGTTGTGTCAAGGAGACAAGTTCACTGACATTAAAGGTGTTCATCAACTGGAGCATCTGCGACTATCAGAACTGGAATCATACCAATCATTGTTGGACTGTCTCAGCAAGAGGGCTCAAATATCAAACCCCGAGTATGTTCGTTTGCATCAACAACTGAGTGGCATATCTGGAAAAGAACTGAACAACCAACATGCAGTGTGGCCAAAATCATGTCATGGTAAAGCAACACACAAGCAACACATTGAGAGAGACGAAGCTAGATATGACAAAGCAGTTTTATCTCAAAAATCAAGTGTATTGTCACACAGCAAAGTCGGTGGTCGCCCTCCCGCATCACAAACATCTAACACCCAAAGCAAGCAACTCCTGCATCTACCAGCACACTAACAAGATCTCGTTAGATCTCCATTTCAAAAGGAAACACTGTTTCTTCTGTCAAAACGAGAAGATTGTGGTGGTAAGACAGAACACCTTATTACTTGTCGAAGTGTCGATATTGGAGATGTCAATCCAAAACATAGTTTGATGTTAGCGGGAATGAACAATGGAAAGTAAACCTGGCAAACATCATAACTGATGGCGACTTTCTTTCAAGGGACATTAAATATCACAAAAATTTCCATACCATTAACTGGCGCAAGTACATACAAGCCAAAGAAAGAGTCAGCAACAGAGAACATCAGGCAAAAAATACAGTGGAATTCTATTCTGCAGAGATCGAGTTCAGTGCTGAATTGCAGATCTTATAGATCAAGGAAGCATCCCACTACAGACAAGAGCACAAGTGATAAAGTTCTGGAAGATCTGGTGGCCAATAACACAGCTCAAGCTTCTGCACAACCTGCCGAGTTTGAAGAGGGATCTGACACATGTCTTGTAGTTGATGGAATGGAGTGGTACAGGAATTAGTGGCAGTCAAAAATTTCAAGACTTGCAAAGAACTGCAACATCCTTTGTCACACTCATTGACTCAAAGGCTCGTGGATATTGTCAAGTGCGAGTTATATTTGATAATTACACCAAGAATGCATCACTGAAGGAGCAGACTAGAGAGCGGCGGAAAGGCAAGCTGAAGGAACTAAATCCTACATTTTTCAAGACTCAACAGGCATCAAAGACAAAAAGATGTTTCTCGCCAGCAGCAGCACAAAGGATTCACTAACTCTCTACCTTTCCCATCAGCTCATCCACTACAGTACGTCAAGGTTATGACTGCAACACGGAAAGAGGTTCATGCCGAATTATGAAGTTGAAACAATGACCGGTGTCAGCACACAGGAAGAGGCGGACACTCTTATAATTTATAGAAGTTGCGATTTATAGAATTTATAGAAGCTGTAGAAGTTGCGAGCAATGGAATGAATGTCCACATATATTCACAAGACACTGATGTGCTACTTTTGGCTCTACGAAGAACACCACTACTTGGCAACCATTCTGCACTAATCATGGGCACAAGCGAAAGACGACGGAAGTCTTCCTACAGCCTATATATGACAAGCTTGGCCCAGAGAAATCAGCAGCTTTGATCAACTGGCATGCTCTCACAGGCTGTGATACGACAGGACATATCCAAGGGAAGGGAAAGAAGGGGTGCTTTACAACTTTCCTGAAGGCAAGCCCCACCATTCTGAGAGCACTAGCTGACCCTTGGCGAAGGGGGTGAGCCATCTGAAGAAGTTCTTCGTGGTTGTGAAGAGTTTCTTTGCTCTCTTTTCTTTCCAGTTGGAGTCCATTTGGGCAAGCAAAGATGCTGAGATGGTTTTTGTTCAAGCAACTCACAGATGAACAAGGAGTTGACAAACTGCCACCGACTCAGGGAGCATGGATTGAACATATACGCCATGCCCATGTCCAGTGTAATATCTGGCGCCAGGATATGGTATTGAACCCAACTTTTCTTGACCCTTTGACCCTGGGGTGCAAAACCAAGACAAAAAAGCTACTGATTGTTCTTTCTCAGGTTTGCACCAGCTCCAGTCTCAGTGCTGCAGCTCGTCAGGTGTAACTGTGAGAAATCAAAGTGTTCAAGAAGGTTCTCATGCAGAGGAAACAGTGTGGTCTGTACCGAACTTTGCAAATGTGGTGGGGAAGGCGACAGCTGTACGAACATAACACCACCAAGGATTTGCGAAGATCTAGAAGATGATTGAAGCAATGACAATTATAAATGTTTAATCAGTAACATTGACACTCCTGATTCATACATGTAGCATTTTCATACCTTTGAAAAAAAACTTATCCATCTTTTAATTGTATAACCGCCCAAATAAATTTATATTGAATTACATGCTCTATATTATTTCTGTTAAATGTTTTGGAGGATTGGCAAAGAGTGTTCCATCATAAATATGTTGTTATTATTGGAATCCTCCTGTGCCAAAACATATGATTAGACACCAAAAACATCATCTTATGTCTATTGGTTCAAAGTAATGGCATTTTACAGAGAAAACTCCCGCCCGAAATCAGGCGGCCATCTTGAATTTTTCCCAATATTTTGAGTATTTCTAGTGCTCTTAGTTTGCTTCTAATTAATCTTTGTCCCCTTTATATGAGTTTAGATAAAATAAAATAAATATTGTATGACATTTGAATGAATAGTTATGGTTAATTTGCAATATTATTTTTAAAAAGAAGATTTTCGGCGGTGGCCATTTTGAAATTCAAAAATGGAGGCCCTAAATGTTAATGGGAAAACTGGCACCCTTTTTTTTTTCTAAACCAGTGAAGTTTCTAGATGTGTTTAGACATGGGTTCACGAATCTACCCCAAAATGACAAATCCAGAAAAATGTTACATAAGTCCACGGACTATGGGACGCCATTTGTGTCTGGTCGTGCCGTGCCATGTCTGTCCTGCTCCATTGGAGGGGAAGTGGTACTAAAGGGGAGGGTGGTGTGGTGGTGGTGAGTATTGTTTGTGTGATTGTTGATGGGTGATTGTGGGGGGAGTTGTGAGTGGGGGGGGGTGCGGTGGTGATGGATATTGTGGGGTGATGATTGTGGGGGGATGGTGGAAGTGGGGTGGGATGGTGATGGGTATGTGGGGGGATGGTGGAAGTGGGGTGGGATGTTGATGGGTATTGTGGGGGTGATGGTTGATGGGGATTTTGGAGGGGGACTGGAGCACACCAGCGAGGTGAGATCCGTTGCCGGCAATACAGGTGTTTGATTCATCCCTCAAATCGTCAAATCGTCTGTGTATATGTGCTGGTAGCTCGTTAGTGATGGTGTTAGTTTCGAGAGACAGCTGTTTTCTCCGTTTAATCGTGGGTATGGTATCCTCTCTCTCTCAATTGTGACAGATGTACACAAAATCTAGCCATTAATGTTGTTTCATAACAGTGCGCTCTGCAAAATGTTCCGAACACATGAGTGAACATTTCGTAGGCACATTCCACATGCGGGTATTTTGGACAAACCTCGACAATTTCTGGCAACCCTCAGATCTTCCGGCCATTGTTGTACATGAAACCATCTCGCTTTGTATTCAAGAACGCGACAAGAACGCATCGACGAGCATATTTGTGAAAAATCGAAAATTATTCGCTGTTGAGTTAAATCACACCGTGATATAACCCAGAGACGATACGAATCTGGCGGTCAACTTCCAGGTGTGACATCACGGATAAGCGTGAGAGAAGAAGAGATTTAGACTTTTAATCGCAAATTTACCGACTTTATAAATCGGAAAATGACATCATATTCTTGTATACGGCAGCCTTGCTGCCAGGTAGCTATCATTTTGCTGTGGCGCAACTATGCCCCTGATGCTGGTTCCCATATACTGGTACTCATTTTTCTGACCTCAGGATGACAGGCTGAGTCAACCCACCTGGTGTTAATTCAGCAGCCAATGGGTTTCAAACTCAGGACTCCAAGATCCCAAGTCAGCCACCCAACACTGAGCCAACACCAGGCTTTGGAAAAAGACACATCATATCTATTTTGTAGGGTATCAAGGGATAGATTAGCGTTGAGGTGGTCTGAGCGTTTCGGGTCCCCTTTAAGGTCTGGATCCAGATCAGACCTATCAGTGGGATACAAAATGTAAACTGTTCAGGCTGGCTGAGGTGTCTGCTCTAACCGAGTGCCATTCCAGGTCACCTACACCTGTTGTGGCTGTTTTAAAATGTCACAACTGAAGAAGGGGATATTTGTTTCAGGAAGAGAATTATGTTGAAATATATGATCCTGTCTGCAGTTTTGTGAACGTAACCAAAATACCATCTTACATGTGTGAAACTCTGTACCTCAAAGTAGATTATCAAGTTCTCTGATGTAAGGAAAATGAGGATAGTTTTGGGAAGTCTCATTATTTTTCTTTTTCTTTAGTAATTGACAAAAGCAGGCGAATGAAGTCATTGCCAAACAATTTCTCTCTGTAAATGTGCATCATGTAGCGCCACCTCCAGGTGGGCGAGGGTATTACAAACTCTTGCCATTTACAGGACAATTATCATCAGTAGGTATGTTTTTGCTTCAATAATGGTATGCATCAGAGGAACGTGTTGCATGCTTGGGACCAGATCATCCGTTGGCGGGTACCCTGCTTGTAGACATGTAATATCTGGAAGGCAATGGCAAACCACCCAGTACAACCCTTGCCAAGAAACTGCTTTGGCAGCACTAACTCTCTCAGGAGTATGGTACGGTTTAAAAAATAATATATATAATTATTATATATAAGGATTACCGGTGTCATTGCTTGGTGGTGAATCATCAGCGACAGACAGAAATGCGCACCACGAGGCCTCCCAACATGTACAATGTGCAATGCAATAGCAATCAACATATAAATAACAAGCCAAGGATCTGATGAAACCGGTCCGGTGCCTGAGGGGGGGGGAAGGGGGCGTGTAGCATTGAGAGTCTCACATATGTACGACTGTGAATGTCTGCAGATGTAGATGAACAATGTCGAGTTTGAACAGCAAAGGCTTACCTTGTGTAGCTTTCTTGGTTGCTTTCATCAGCTTCTTCAGCGAGAAGGAAGACATGGGGCCACTTGTGGGTAATTGATTAGTGAGACCTGGTTGGTTATTCCCTCCGATTAAGGTGTGTGTGTGTGTGTGTGTGTGTGTGTGTGTGTGTGTGTGTGGTGTGTGTGTGTTTTACCAGACTACAAAAAACTTCCTTGCTGGCAGCATACTTAGAGGCCATCTATTCATTGTATATTGCAATGAAAGTTACCTGAAGCACCCACTCCCTACGGAGCCGTCAAGGGGGGTCACATTATTATATTTATGCCTATTTTACTCCAAGGGGTCCCAGGATTACACAGCCAAAAAATGGTTGCGATCGGTTCAGCCGTTTTTGGGGTACCTGGAAACAG
>CM068966.1:69535951-69558417 GCA_035128595.1 Eptatretus atami | reverse complement strand
CTTTGAATCACTTGGTGGAAGAGAGCTTCTCTCTTGTCTCTGGCTTTTTACAGCGAGGTTAATCTGTGCTCTGACCAGCTGATCTTTTTTAACGGCAGTGAAATTTTTGTAGCATGGTTTTGTATGATAACATGCATCTGCCTCGGTCTGGTTGCAAATTGAACTTCTGTTGTCGCATCTCTGTATCTGTCTGTCTTTAGTTGTAGCCTGACCTCAGCTGCTTTCTTGACAGCTTCCATGTTTTATCACCAAACTCTCTAAGGTTTGTCCCACAGAAGTTTTGCATATGATGCAGAGGGCCTGGGTTGATCATGTGGCTCATGGTCTCTGTCACTCCCAGTATCAGTCTCCTGAAACATAGTATAATTTAAGACATTAATAGCGCCACTCTTAAAAGAATACAGCACATATGAAACAAGAATACAATTGCATATGATGAAAAGGCGGTACATTAAAAAAGAAAACAGCAAAATAATGAAATTAATCACACATGAACATACAATGGTGTTTTGAAACTCTTATCAAATCAGAAAAATAGTTCACCCAAATGTTTCACCATTTTTTGATATAAAATTTCAAAAATTTAACATGGATTTCACATGAGTGCCCTGTTAGTAATCTGAACATTTCCGATCTTGGCTGTTAGGGACATCGCAATTATTGTACCTAAACTACAAAAGCCGAGCTCTGTTTATTAGAATACATTGGAACTCTTTGAAAATCTTGCAATGAAAGATGAGCCAAATTATATAAAAAATAGGCCTTTTGCAGCATATAATTGGAGCTTACCATTGAGATCCAGAACGTGGAATTTCGTCCTCCATTTCTCCAGGATAAACAGTAGAATTCAGTAACTTCTTGACTTATCTGCAAGAAACATGAACCGACATTTGTGTCACGTGAAACTCAATCAACTTAATCTTGGAAATGGTAACTGATTATTACAGTTTACAGGACCCTCCATGCACATTGCAATCTGGTATCAGTTCAGAGACACATTTTGGCCCATGTCACACATGGCAGATAACCACATAACTGTACACATTCATCTTTTACGTAAATTTAACTTGGGCTTTCAATATAAAGAAAAAGTAAATATTCCTACACATTCTTGTTATGTATAACTACTAGTACATGTACAAAGCTAGGTTTGGTAATTGCCCAGGATAACATTTAGCCTGAACTGCATTAAAATCATTCATGGGAGAAAATGTGGACTAAAAATGCTCCCTTCAAAGCTTGTTCCTCCATTTGAAGTGTAGAAAACTTAAAAACCTAGGTCATCGTCGAAGTAATTTTTTCACACCCCTTTCAATATAAATTACAGAGAAGAAATGTCGTCACAGTAAATTTCCTGGTAAATTTTTGTAGTGACTTGCAAAGGTAATGATTTTCTGCTGCAGATATGAACAACAGTGGCTTATCAGATCATCATGTGGTACAGGTATCTTGAGTAGTACATGTAACAGTCTGCAATAAATTAGTGTTAACATAAAGTAAGTGACAAATATTCTTAGATTTCAGTTCTACTATTTTGAATTGGCTTGTTTAGATTTGATGTACAAAATTAGATTGTTTTTAACAGATCAAATATGTTACATAGGCCAAACAGATTATAACTTCTGCTAAGAAATTGCGGACATTCTTGTATAACTTACAAGGAGAGAAAATCCCTCAGAGCTTCAACAAAACCAAACGTTCCATACTGTACACATCCCGTCCACTCGATAATTACTAGTTTGGTTCAGGGAGGTAAACCTAACAAAACATAAATACAAATTGTCCGTTTATAAATCACTAAAAAATTAACATTATTGTAGCAATTATCTTCTTGATCTGTGATAAAAGGTAACTAAATATTGCAAATGTTTCCACAATTCATACTTACAATTTTAAACACGAGACTCAATGTAATGAATCATACGTACAGAACAAGTATCTTCAAACTATTTGCTGACCATGCCACAGACAAACATTCTATAATGGCACAAATTGAGACCGACAATAAACAACATTATTGATTAATATTTTAAGCATACACTCACTGCATCACTTCTGACATTGCAATTATGTCCATACTATAGGTGTCTGATACGGCTTTTCCGTAGTTTTTCTTAAAGGCGGGAGATGGCTCTGTAAGCTTATCAAATTAAAGTCCCTAGTTAAGATACCGCACTATCAAATAACATAATATTCTAGCTTAAATTGTACTTAGGCCTATAATAGCATAGCTTTATTGCATAGATTCCACAGTGCTATTTAAATATATGTAGTTGTTGATACTTATCCTAACCACATCATGTCACTCACGGGACCTCTCTGCAGGCCATGTGCTCTGGGCATTGCCCCAGGGCATTGGTTTTCACCTAAATTTTATTATCAACTGAGCACTAATAACTGAATCATGCATGATATCCCTGCATTATAATAGCAAACTATATTATGTAGCAAAGTAAAACAACTTACCCCAAACAGCCGTAAACAGTGATTCTTGACTGCACAAACTTCCATCCAATCCAGTGTTGATATATTGTTTCGCTGCAGCTAAAGAGACCTTGTCACCAAATTCAGCCAAATGGCCAAATATATGGAAAGCCAAATAGGACACTCCAACTGTTTATACCTACTATTAGCCTCTTGTCTCTCTTTTCTCATTGAAATGGCCAATGCAGTGGTTAATTTTTTGACATAAGTCACTTTGTATTCATTAGCTGAAGGTTGTGGTTGATCATATAACCTGGTTCAGCTGATATCTTTAATATCTAGACTAGCCTACTTGGGCCAAGGGCTTATTAGGGGGGTCTGATAGGGCCAAGGCAATGGATAATTATTCTGGCATGGGTCATTTTGTATTCCCTAGGCTGTGATGATCATCTAAACTTGGTTTTAGCTGGTACCTTTAATATCTAGGCTAGCCTAGATGGGACCAAGGATCCATTTGGGGGGGGGGGGTCTGGTAGGCCCAAGGCAGCGGATAATTGTTCTGTCATAGGTCATTTTATATTTCCCAAGGTGTGATAAATCATTTAAACTTGGTTTCAGCTGGTACCTACAATATCTAGGCTAGCCTAGTTGGACCGCAGTGTCTAGGGGGTCCATTTTTGGGGTGTCTGGTACCGGTAGTGCAGCGGACTATTTGTCTGGTGTAACCCATTTTGTACTCTACTAACTCAACTTGTTCATTTGGCATGATTTTTGAGTGGTACCTCGCTCGTCTATGCTAGCCCAATTTTTTAGGCCCTTTGTGGTGGGTCTGGCGGGCCTTTTGCAGTGGGAAAAAATGTCTGCCGTTTGTGTTGTTGATATAGGGTGGCAGTAAGCACACCATGGTGGTGGATTTAAGTGGTACCTCACTCATATATGTGGCACCCATTTTTGGCCCCTTGGGGGGGGGGGTCCCCCAGGTCTACAGGCAGCGGGTGGTACCCGGCAGACTCCCATTTCCGTTCATTTCAGGTGACCCCCTACACACTCCCATAGTCAGATATTGGTACCTAGTTCGTCTAACCAAATGTCTCTGTGCTGCCGGTCTAAAAGCATCGTTCACGCTTGTTTTGTTTGGACATTTAATCAACCCGAATGATTAAAATGTTTTGGTCCAAATCAATTTTTTTGACCTTTCATTGCCATAGATCTTGACCATTCATATCGTACCATTTTCAACATAATATGAGCAGTAGTTTGGAAGGAGATACAAAAATGACACAAGGACACTGGTTGCTGTATATTTCTATGTATGTATGTTTGTTTGTATGTATGGTATGTTTGTTTGTATGTATGGTATGTATGGTATGTATGTTTGTATGTTTGTTTGTATGTATGTATGTATGTATGTATGTATGTTTGTATGTATGGTATGTTTGTATGTATGGTATGTTTGTTTGTATGTATGTATGGTATGTATGTATGTTTGTATGTATGGTATGTATGTATGTTTGTATGTATGGTATGTATGTTTGTATGTATGTATGTATGTTTGTTTGTATGTATGGTATGTATGTATGTTTGTATGTATGTTTGTTTGTATGTATGGTATGTATGTATGTTTGTATGTATGGTATATTTGTTTGTATGTATATGTTTGTATGTATGGTATGTATGTATGTTTGTATGTATGGTGTGTATGTATGTTTGTATGTATGGTATGTATGGTATGTATGTATGTTTGTATGTATGTATGTTTGTATATATGGTATGTATGTATGTATGTTTGCATGTATGTTTTTATGTATGTACGTATGTATGTATGTTTGTTTGTATGTATGGTTTGTATGTATGTTTGTATGTATGGTATGTATGCATGTTTGTATGTATGCTTGTATGTATGTATGTTTGTTTGTATGTATGTATGTATGTTTGTATATATGGTATATATGTATGTATGTATGTATGTGTTTGTATGTATGTATGTTTGTATCATGTATGCATGTTTGTATGTATGTTTTTTTGTATGTTTGTATGTATGTATGTACGTATGTATGTATGTATGTTTGTATGTTTGTATGTTTGTATGTATGTATGTATGTATGTATATTTGTATGTGTATGTTTGTATGTATGTATGTATATATGTTTGTATGTATGTATGTATGTTATGTATGTTTGTATGTATGTTTGTATCATGTATGTATGTTTGTATGTATTTTTTGTATGTTTGTATGTATGTACGTATGTATGTATGTATGTATGTTTGTATTTATGTACGTATGTATGTTTGTATGTATGTATGTTTGTATGTTTGTATGTATGTATGTTTGTATGTATGTATGTTATGTATGTTTGTTTGTATGTATGTTTGTATGTATGTATGTTTGTATGTTTGTATGTATGTATGTATATTTGTATGTGTGTTTGTATGTATGTATATATGTTTGTATGCATGTTATGTATGTTATGTATGTTTGTATGTGTATGTTTGTATGTATGTATATATGTTTGTATGTATGTTTTGTATGTGTATGTTTGTATGTTTGTATGTACAGTATGTATGTATGTATATATGTTTGTATGTATGTATGTATGTTTCTATGTGTATGTTTGTATGTTTGTATGTTTGTGTGTATGTGTGTTTGTATGTATGTATGTTTGTATGTATGTTTGTTTGTATGTATGTATGTATGTACGTTTGTATGTATGTACGTATGTACGTCTGTATGTATGTATGTTTGTATGTATGTACGTATGTACGTCTGTATGTATGTATGTTTGTATGTATGTGTGTATGTTTGTATGTCGGTTTGTATGTGTGTATGTGTGTATGTTTGTATGTTTGTATGTGTGTATGTTTGTATGTATTATGCATGTATAAAATTTCACTTCACCCTTCCTTCTCCTTTTGAAGGACTTTGAAACCATTAATTTTGTACACACCCTACACACATTTAATTTGATGTCTGCCTGGCAGGGATGTAAGACGTCGTCCATTGCTTGCAGTGTTAGTGTGTGAAACTCCTGAGGCTATCCTGAAGACCGAATTGTTCAGTGGGCTTTTGCGAAGAGGCCCTTGGTTCATGATCTGGGTTGTCAGGATGTTTTCACATGAACTTCATGTGAGAATTTATTCCCATTTTAAAAAAGAAATATATATATATATTAGTCGTGTTCTGCAGTCTGTGAACACGGACCACTGACGGGATGGACTGAAGCTGGCTTTACTCCCTTAGAATGCATTCAAATTATGGCGGATTCACGTGTGCCGGAATCACAAGAAGCACATGAGGCTCTTCACTGTTTCAGCAGGATTTATTCGCGAACAAAAACGCAAAAATAACCAGGGAGTGTTGATCATGGTGGTGGGGATGTTGGCGGGTTGAGGGGTGGGGGGAAGGTTAATACAAAACATACAAATATATACGAGAGGAATAAAATCTAAAGGCACCACACACCAGAATCGAGTACAGACAGGAATGGGAATGAGAACCGGGTGGGCTCTGCTGGTGAAGACGTCAAAGCAGGTCCATGGATAGAGGAGACAAACAAGTGATGAGGCAGGTGACTAAACGGATGACCAGGTGGTGAAACAGGTGAGCAGGCGATGAACACACGGGCATGACAACAAAATGGGCGAGCAGGCGATGCGCACACGGGCAGAACGATGAACAGGCATACGAGCAGGCAAGCAGGAACTACGAATATGGACCAGAGTGAAGGCAGAATGAAATCGATCTCACCTCACCTCCAAAAACGCCATCTGTCACTCACTCCACCCTCCTCAAAGGTGATGAAACTCTACCCTTTTTGGAGGTGACGAGGCTCCCTCTGTATTGCACCACCTTTCCTAAACTCTCCTCTCCGGGGGGTGTCAAAACCCCTCCAATCTCTCACTAAGGCCACACCCAGTGCCCACCTGGTGACATCACAAGAGGTTGTACATATGAGTTCCTGAACCTTAAACCCTCGTTGATCATTTCCACGCACCATCCTGCATATGGTGCACATTTAGAACAGACAATTAATTCTCAGGCTACGTTTCCACACTTATTATGTCAAGATTTCTCGCTACTCGAACAATGATCACTACTACTCCATACATTCTATCTGTTCCAAGGTAATGTCTTCCACCCCTTTTCCAAACATAAGAAAAAAAAATATGTATATATATATATATATATATATATATATATATATATATATATATATACAGTATATATATATAATAAACAGGAATAATTCCTGCATTGGGCTAGTGTGAAAAAATTCTGACTCAACCCTCATCATTGATGCAGTGACAGCCCACTGAGCTATTGAGTCTTCAGATATTCTCATAATTTTGTCACACTAACACTGCAAGCTTTATAATGGCTGATGTCTTGAGAGAGAGAGAGAGAGAGAGAGACAGAGAGAGACAGAGAGAGACAGAGAGAGACAGAGAGAGACAGAGAGAGACAGAGAGAGACAGAGAGAGACACAGAGAGACACAGAGAGACACAGAGAGACAAGAGAGACACAGAGAGACACAGAGAGACACAGAGAGACACAGAGAGAGACACAGAGAGAGACACAGAGAGAGACACAGAGAGAGACAAGAGACAGATGTATATATATATATATATATATATAATATATATATATATATATATATATATATAATAATATATAATATATATATATGAACGAACCTCATATAGAAATTTAATAAACAGGTAATATGTACCTCTCCCCCTTTCAAATGTAACAATGTGTGTGTATATATATATATATATATATATATATATATATATATATATATATATATATATATATATATATATATATATATATATCTATGTACGAGGTGTGTTCGAAAAGTATCCAACCTTAATTTTTCGTGCGTAAACAAATGAAGCTAGGGAGGCGTGGTTTGGTGCACGTATGTAGGCGATCCTAATCCGTATGCGTGAATATTTTCCCGCCTGCAGAAGCTGTCAGTCGCCGACAGACCGCCGATGAGTGAGGAAGTGTAAGTGAGCGCCGTCGGATTTTCTTTTTTGACAAAATGACGGATCACTGTGGTTCATCGCCAGTGATCACTGTGTTGAAGAAGTTGGGATCGCTGTTCACAGTCTCCAGCATGTCCTGTGCGATCTCCAAACGGAGTTGCTTCTGCTCGATCGTTAGCAGCTTTGGCACGAACTTCGCTGAGATTCTCCTTAAGCCCAAATCCTCAGTCACAATGGAATGAACGGATCCAATGCTGACGCCCGCCTCGTCTGCAAGTTTCTGATTGTGATTCGACGATCCTGCATCAGCAGGGTCTCACTTGGTCAATGACGATCTCATTTCGGGATGTTGAGGGCCTACCAGAACGTGCTTCACTTTCCACTGATGTGCGACCATCTTTGAAGCGGTTGTACCACTCTTTTATCTGTGTGGTGCCCATTGCTTTGTTCCCGAAGGCCTGTTGAATCTTGCGGATTGTTTCCACTTGGGAATCGCCAAGCTTTACACAAAATTTGATGCAGTAGCGTTGTTCAAGTTTTTCCGTCATTTTGTCAAAAACGAAAATCCGACGGCGCTCACTTACACTTCTCACTCATCAGCGGTCTGTCGGCGACTGACAGCTTCTGCAGGCGGGAAAATATTCACGCATACGGATTAGGATCGCCTACATACGTGCACCAAACCACGCCTCCCTAGCTTCATTTGTTTACGCACGAAAAATTAAGGTTGGATACTTTTTGAACACACCTCGTATACATACATACATACATACATACGTACGTACACACCTAAATATATCACTTCACTCTGCGTTCTCCATTTTAAAGACTTTTAATAATCCTTTAATTCTGTTTATGTGAAATATCAGGCTCACCTCAACTTTGGAGATTTCAATCTTTTCTATTTTTCACAGTTAACATAACTGTGCACAGAACATTTTTCCTTCCACAAAAGCTCTCATGCCTTCTTGGAATGTGCATTTTACCAAAGATGTAGCCGTGAGAGGCAATGAATCGCATGTGTAAAGTGTAGCATGAAAAGGGGGTGAGTTACATGGACAGACATGAACAGATGGTTTTGCTTATTTATGTACATTTATACTTCTGTGCAGAACAGATGTAGTATAAATTTAGGGACAGTCCGTAAATTAAGGTATAAACAAGGGTCGAGGAGTCCCAACATTTCATTGTGCATACTTAATATGTAGATTTTCCCATTAAACATTACTTTTCTTTGTTTGAATAACCTGCCTTTGAAACTGACGCTTCAAAATAGCATCACCTTTACTTTAGCATGCTGGGCTGGCAGGATAGGTTGGAGGGATGCACACTCACCTCTGAGCTGTCTTGCCCAAGTTTGAATCTCAGCACAGCTGCTACAAACTCTCATCCGTGCGTTTCTCAGCCAGGATTGAGGCAACGATGTGTGTACCATCCCTCGGATGGACGTTAAACTAGCTGTCTCGTCTGCCAGCATTAGTAAATCTTTGAAGATCCCACGGTGTCCTTCATGAAAAGTAGCTATCGTGCGCACGCATGAACAAATTCCAAATTCCTGCTCTCACCTACAGGGGGCACTGCAATAGAGGCACAGCTGTGCCCCAGCAAATGATGCTACCTGCAGCCATGCGCTGCATTCAAAAGAAGAAAGTCTTTCGCATGCTGAGAAAATTGTTTTACGCCGATGTTGTGCATCTTCTATACGCTGTTGTTGCTTGCACTTTGTGAGCTTCGGGAACATTCGTTCTTCTTTAAAGGGACGTTTTCATTGAACCTGAAGATCTGTCCTGGCTTCCATCAAGGGTGTTGTTATTTCCCTGCCAATGAAGATCAAAATGTAGTTCATCAGTGAATGGTGCAAGTCCAAGTTCCGTCATACACCGCCACACATCGCTGGAAAATGTTTTTTTTATTGAAATAACACTTTTCGCGAAGCGGGTGCTTCATTTCCCAACCACCCCCCCCCGCCCCCACCCTCTTGTTGGCAGGAGAAATGAGGAAGAAGAACAAGAAGAAAAGCAGGAAATAAAGCGTAGACTTTCACGGAAGGTGAGGGAAGTTGGAAAATGTGAGACCTTTCATCATTTCTCTCCTGAGAAAATCGTTTTTTAAATATTGTTTATTTAAATCTGGTTTCCATGTCATTTCATGAGGCATTGCCTTAGATTTTGTAGGCCCATATAAAATTATGACTTTATCCATAAAATCCAGATCACTGTCTGTACAAAAGCACTTGCTTGAAAACCATGACAAACCATGTTAAAATTACGATGCAGACCTCAAACGCACCTCGCCTCACCCACCATAGCTGAGTGAGAGGCCCACTGTGGAAGAACTCCGTGAAAAGCGCATCCTCATCCGGTTCAACGACTACGTTGAGGTTGCAGATGCGCAAGACTACGACCGGAGAGCGGACAAACCTTGGACACGACTAACCGCTGCGGACAAGGTGAAGGTTTTAAGAGCACTCTTTCACCTTTTTTGCATCTTCACCCCTTTCTCTGTCTGTTAGTTTGTCTGTGACGGATTCGGATGTTATGTTTTGAAAAAAAAAATGTTATCGACGGATTCGGACGAAATTTGATGGACAGGTTAGGTTTGTGAGAAGGTCGAATTTATTCGATTTCGGTGAATGTCTGGATGCGGAGCCGAGAATTTTTAAAGTAATTCTTCACCATTGAGTGACTGGCACAAAAACAAAATATAGCACGATATCTCAAAAAGTTATAGACGGATTCGGACAAATCTTGGTGGTCAGGTTGATTATGTGACGAGGACGAATTGTTTCGATTTTGGTTAAGATCCACATCCGGATATGAGAATTTTTTATTTATTTTTATTTTGAAAGTGATTCTTCACCATTGAGAGATGAGACCAAAAATGATATAGAGCACGATATCTCAAGAGGTTGTGGATGGACTATGATAAAACCTGGTGGATAAGTTGGGTATTTGATGAGAAGAAGCCAATTCGATTTTGGTGTGGACAAGGGCGAATGCTCCCGATGGAGATCTGGCCTATCAGTGGGATACGAAACGTAAACTGTTCAGCCTGGCAGAGGTTTGCACTCTACTGAGTGCCATTCGAGTTAGTTACTGTTTTAATTTGCTCCCATTCACACTGAAACCTTTTACCTTCCATTGGTTTTGTTTCGTTACCAACTGACGATGCAATGATGACATTGACTTCAACACTCAGCAGGTCATTGAAACCTGGCCAATGGAAGTGGAGGCATACAGGCTGGCACTGACTACTCCCCATCACCATTGTCCGTTCCTAATTGTACTTCGTAATTGGTTTGTCCTCAACCCTTAGGCTGCGATCCGGAAGGAGTTGAATGAATTTAAGAGCACCGAGATGGAAGTTCATGAGCTGAGTCGGCACCTTACCAGGCAAGGCCTACACTCACACGAAACTCTACCACACTATCCTCTTAATGTTTTCACCTGACAACGAAGTTCAAATTCTGAGGATTATTGCTATTTGACCTGGACTTTTGCTTCTACATGAAAACTAAGCTTCCATGTTGATTACAAAACTCTGAGAGGATGGTGCAGAGTCAACACATTTACCTTTGGACCGTCTAGCCTGGGTTCGATATTGGGCCCGACTATAAACTGTTGGATTGGTGCTTCGCAAGCATGATGTTGCATCCCAAAGTGCGTTAAGCTGCGTGCCTTATGTACCAGCATTAGTTGGTGGATGTTATGGAACCTGAGGTGTCTTTCATGAAAAGTAGGCGCGGTATTGCCAGCACCCTGAACAAATTGCAATTTCTTCCCCGAATCAGTTCATCGTCATCGTCATCGTCATCATGCACCATGCCCTATGCAGAGTGTTGGTGCTTCCGAAGCAGTTGCGAGGCTACAATCCTGTTTGGGTTTCCTCTCCGTTTCAGGAAGTTGGGCAGGAATTTGGAATTTCTTCATGGTGCTGGCAATGGCTTGCCAACTCTTTGCAGAGGACCCTGTGGAATCTTTAACATCCACCAACTAATGCTGGCAGACAGGATGCCTGTTTAATATTCATCTGAGGGCCGGTGGTACACACATTCATGAATCACCCCGCCTGTGAAACATCGGGATGACAGTTTATAGCTGGGCCAAGATTCGAACCTGGGCAAGACAGCTTAGAGGCGATTTAATTGTGCTTAACTCGAGGCCAGCCTCCCTCCTAATCAGTTACGTTGCTACGTTCTATTTCCGCCGGTACTCCAGGGGCCTCTGTCTGGCCATCCCCCAAGCAGATGCCTGGCCCATCCCATCTCCTTGAGATGCTGATCAACCTGCTGCAACCACGCAGCATGTGGTCGGCCCATTGGCCTCCTCCACTCATGAGGTTCCCTCACTGAGAAATCTGGTGAGCAGGATCAGCGTCAGGAAAATGAGCCACATGTCCATACAGCCGCAGCTTATGCTCACGGACTATGCAGGTAACAAATCTCATTTGAGTCTCTCTCAGAAACCGCTCGTTGGACACAAAGTCCGAGCAGCAATAGCCAAGGATTCTCCGAAGACACCTGGTACCAAAGGAATTAAGTCTCTGTCTCAGATCCCTGGTCAGAGTCCAAGTCTCACATCCATAGAGCAAGACTGGAAGCACCAAGGACCTGAAGACTCGAACTTTTGTCCTTCCGCACAGGTACCGGCAGCGCCAAACACCATGACCCAGTGAATCCATGACTCCCCAAGCCTGACCCAGATGTCTGTTGACCTCTGGCTCACAGCCAGCAGAGACATGAATATCACTGCCAAGGTAAGTGGATCTCTCCGTAACCTCAACATCCTCGCCACAAACAGGAAGAAACAAGATAGCAGCCTCCAAGATGTCAGTGAAAGCCTGGATCTTGGTTTCGACCAAGGAAACCCATAATTCCAGCGGCTCTGACTCTTCAGTTCAGCATCGCGAGGGCCCGCAAAAGGATATCTAGAGTCTCCTCAAAGATGACTGCACTATCTGTGATCAAGGTCAGAGATCTTGACATTCTCAAACGATGCACCGCAGCTTGATCTCTCCGACATCCCCCCAGAAATCCAGTCCATGCAAGTGCTGAAAATGTGGGGGCCAGAACACACCCTGATGAACTCCAGTAACAACTGGAAATAAGTCAGAGATGGTATCACCACATCTCACAGCACTTCTCAGTACCAGAGTAGATTCAGACATCAGATTGATCAGTTTCGATGGCACCCACGAAACCAGAATCCTCCGCGGGCATCCCGATTCACTGAATCAAATGCTTTGCAGAGATCAACATAGGCTGCAAGCAGCCCTGCCGAAACTCTCGTCTTCTTCAGTGAGGACCCGAAGAGCAAGATGCTGTCAATCGTTGACCTCTTTGGTGTAAAGCCTGATTGCTCTGGATGCTGGTGCTCAAGCAGATGATGGCAAACCCGATCAAGAACTATCCGAGCAAAGACCTTGCCCGGCACTGAGAGCAGCATCACCCCTCAGTAGTTGTTGCAGTCTTGGCAATCACCCTTCCCTTTCCAGAGAGGGACAACAAGGCCCCTGTTCAGTCAGTTGGGATGATGCCTGTGTTCCAGGCAGAGCACAGAACTGCATGAAACGACGTGAGCACAGCATTTCCACCAGCCTTGCGAAGATCAGCATGATGCCACAGATCCCTGGAGCTTTACCCCATTTCAACCGGTTCATCGCAGTCTGTGTTTCCACAAAGAAAGGTGGACCACAGTTGATTGGAGGGTCAGCAATAGGGATAGTAACACCCCTGACATCCAACTCGACAGCTGGTGGATCAGCCTGGTACAACCGCTCAAAGTAACCGGCCCAGTGGGCCTTCACTTCGGACTCCTCTGTCAAGAGCCTACCACCCTCTGTTCTAACTGCAGTACACCGAGGACAGGCTTGGACGAATGCAATGCGCGAATTCCCCTGTAAACACTTGACCACAGGTGATGCTCTACCCCCTCACAGATTCCTCGCACATAGGCCTCCTTGTCCACCCTTAGTGCACGAACAGTTTTATGCCTCAGCTCCCTGAACAGCTCAGCTCCGCCATTCAGCCTGGCCCTGTGACTCTGGTCAAGGGTATCCAGTGTCTCTTGAGAGACAAAATTCTTCTAAGCCTGACGGTGAGTTCCAATACATCTACCGGCAGCATCAAGGACGGTGGTCTTGAAAGCACTCCACAACTCTTCAGGATCCCTCAAAGCACCCAGACCCCCCAAATCTCTACTCAGCCTGTTCGCAAACTCCTCAGCTACCCTCTCATAATTCAGCTTGCCAACACCCAACCTCGGCTGGGATGGTACCATTCTCCTAGATTTAAGGTGCAACTTCAGAGTTGCTACAACAAGTCGGTGGTCGGTATTGAGGAACTGAGCACTCCGGTAGACACTGCAGTTCTGGATCATTCTCCAGCGACCATCAACGAGGACATGGTCAATCTCCTTTGCCACACCGCCAGCGTTGGAATACCAAGTCCAGCGATGAGCTCTTGGGCGCTGAAACCATGAACCGGCCACCCTAAGTCCATGACTTCTTGCAAATTCAAGGAACTTAGTGCTATTCTGCTTCATAGTTCCTGATCCATGGGGACCAACACACGTCTCATAACCATCCCTATCAGTTCCAGTCGAGGCATTGAAATCCCCCAAGACTAGAAGAGTATCTCATCTGGGGCACTGATCAACCACAGATGAGAACGTGGCATAGAATGCATCCTTCACGGTGAGATCACTCTCCTCATTCGGAGCATATACAGAGACCAGGGAAATGACACCTAAGGAGTGACGAATCCTTCGTCTCATAATACGCTCGTTGACCGGTGTTGCCTCAATTATCATTGGAGTCAGATTATTAGACACAGCTACTGCAACTCCTTGGGAATGGTAACCATCAGAGTGACCACACCAATAGTGGATGTAACCACCCACGTGATCTTGCCGCAATCTGGTTTCCGAACCTCAGAGAGCGCTGCAATACCAATGTGCAAACACTTGAGCTAAGATGATAACAGAGACAGGCGATCATCCTCTCTTAGGGATAGGACATTCCAGGCACCCACATGAAGTGACAGCCTCAGGTTAACCCAAGGAGACCGCCGTCTGGTCGGCAACACCTCAGCACCACCCCGATATACTCTCCTGCAATCTGACCCGGGAATGTTACCCCGTGGTTTCCCTCCTTTCATCAAAGAGTGGGGGTCCCAAAGGCTTTGCCCCAATCCTGTCATCCGGTGAGCAGCCCTGCGAAGGGCAGCTGCACAGGATGTACTCCCACGGAGTGGGTTTTCAGGGTTTTTGGTGCTTTTCGTATATTTTGCGGAATGAAGGGTTTTTACAGTGGCAAATCCTGCCACCAACCTCCTAATAAGCAGTAACCCAAACT
This sequence comes from Eptatretus atami, assembly GCA_035128595.1. Classification (NCBI taxonomy): domain Eukaryota; kingdom Metazoa; phylum Chordata; class Myxini; order Myxiniformes; family Myxinidae; genus Eptatretus; species Eptatretus atami. Next base: position 69,543,647 of record CM068966.1, on the reverse strand, counting down.
GCAGGAGCACGTCCGCAGACACAGTTGGGCACTAGATATGGATGGCTGTTGGTTCACAAGGAGCTCCTCCGCCTTTGACAGGTTTGTTTTTAATCCTGCTGGGTTTCCACTCATACACTCTCCTCACCAAGACACTTGGTGGGGAAGACAGTTTAGTCACCGACAAACCCACCACTGAAACAAGTTAGTTCAGGTTTACATGGTACCTGTAGCAAGTCACAATCTAATCTGACCTGACCTGACACACTATGCTTGATGCTTTTATTATGTTCCAATATCCTGGTGTCTCTGGCTTTGGACAGATACTTTTCTCATTGGAGTGGAAGCTTTCGTTTGCCTTTGGTTTAGGATTATTTAAGATGTGTGTAGCAGGTGCTGAATATTGTTCCTAATAGCCTCATTCATTAACAAGTTCTTGCCTCCAGGGTGCTGCTTCATACAGATGTCTTTGAGAGGAATCATTACTTTGTCGTTCAGCCATTCATCTATAAAGTTAAACAGACGATGTTTCATTAGCTATAAATTGTCTGGAGTCGTAGATAATTTATGTCAACCATTCCAGACAATAAGGTGGAACAACTATTCATTGTTCTACCTTATTTGTGTTCTCACTTGCCAACATTCTTTTCAGCACTTGCATAAAAGCAGGAAAAATTTGTGGTTATGGGTATTGGGTTCTGTCAATAAGGATTAATCGGCATAATTACTCTTCCTTTTATAAACAAAAGTCCAGGTCACATTTGAAGCATCTTTATATTTTTAATTATTGACTATTTTAGCTTATTTTCTCTTCCAGGTTTCACAAGCCTTAGCAAGAGGAAACCTCCTCACTTCCAAGCTGTGAATAATGTACAAAGGAGCAGCACCTGCCCAAGTCCCCATTCCACCGGCACAACTAACTTTTCTTCCCTTCGAAACTGCACTCGACCACAATGGTAGCCAGAAAGTAATAGTTGAGAGATGGGATGAGGATGAGTAATGCCATCACCAGCCCACTGTACCATCCTTTCCACAACAAGTGTATTTTGTCCTCCAGCCAGCACGCTACAGAATCTCTCTCTCTTCTCCCTCCCATCCCCCCTCTCTCCTCATCCTATCTCTCTCTCTCTTCTATCGCTCTCTATCTCTATCTCTCTCTCTCATCTCTCTCTCTCTCTCTCTCTCTCTCTCTCTCTCTCTCTCTCTCTCTCTCTCTCTCTCTCTCTCTCTCTCTCTCTCTCTCTCTCTCTCTCTTCTCTCTCTCTCTCCTCTCTCCTCCTCTCTCCTCCCTCTCTCTTCCTCTCTCTACTATTTCTTTCTCTTCTCTCTCTCTCTCTCTCTCTCTCTCTCTCTCTCTCTCTCTCTTCTCTCCTCTCCTCTCTCTCTCTCTCTCTCTCTCATTCTTATTATATATATATCTTTCTCTATCTCTCTCTCCATAAATATATTTCTCTATCTCTCTCTCCCTCATTCCCCTCTCTGTCTCTTCTCCTCTCGAGAGATATATATATATATACATACATGTATCTCTGCCTCTCCTTCCCTCTCTCATTTTGTCTATACCATGGATGTCTTGGGGGGGGGGGGGGAGGAAGGGAATTTCTATCCAAAAATTATTGGTGACTGCAAACCCTGTTTTTACCAATTCTATTTATGTTTTTTTTTTTTTTTTCTGTCGCACAACTGCCTGTTTAAAGTACACTTAATTCAAGGGGAATGTTGCAATATATTCGTGTTCGCACGGTGATATAGAGTAAACCGAGCCATCAAAGTCTCGTTGAAACTTTTTTAAAATTTGTATTATAAGTCTTGTTAATGTTCCATTTGCTGAAACAATCTTCCGACTTTTTTTTCCCTGAATCACTCTGGACCAATGCATATCACGAGGAGTGTATTCATCGTTCCGCATCGGTCCACCTGCATCGCCACCACAATGCAACAAGGAATTTAACCTTGCCACAACGAGTGGTATGGAGAAACCTGTTGTTTCCCATATTTTTATCGAAGGTAACACATTCCATGTAAGTGAATCTCCATTTTGACCTACCTTTGCTTTACACTTCAGCATCTTTCCGGCCTAATTTTGCCACACAGACCGATTAGGCACGCAAAGTGTTTTTCACCAATCACGACCCTGGATGAACGACGCACCTCGTGGTTTCTTTCTTTTGAAGAAGAGAAAAGCTCATTTTGTCTCCGAGGCCAGCATTACCCCCTTCCTGGCGCATACTGAAACATCGCCACCATCTTTGGACTTCTTGTCATGGAAGAAACCTGCTTTTCTTTGCTTCCCCCAACCACAACTGCTTCCCGTCATTTCTCTCCACACCCTGCCTCTAGCTTCAGCCAACCTGTCCTTTAATTCCTCATGTAACCTCTTTTTCATGTACGGTTAAATATAATTTTCCTTTTATTCTTCTCTTTCTCAAGCATCCATCACACATTGCAAATGTTTGTTCACATCTCACAACCTTTCCCTGTGTCGTGTGTGCAAACTCACATTTTGCACAAATGTTCAATGTGGAAATGTTTGTTTGTCCTGCATTCGCTCGCAATGCAAGTTTATACAAAAAGGAGAAAACTGTAGAAAATGGAACGTTGACATTGCAGTTTGTGCCAAAATAGCACTGCGTTGAAAGAGGAGGCATGAAGGAAATGCGGTTTACTAATGAGGGTTGTTTGGAAGGGCGTGGCTTGGCCCAGCAGTCCAGTCAATGAAAATATTCCTTTTTTATTATTATTTATTACTAATTTCCGTGAGCCTTGTCCCTGCAGGGACTCTTTCAGAGCGTCTTTTGATCGTGCTGCCGTTAGTACGATGTAGGAGGAGTTGGTCTATTTCCCATGAAACCCCTGGTCTTCTCATAGTCAGGAAACAAAACCTCACGTCCCTTGATGATACAGTGTTACCCACAAAATTATGACTGTTTTCTTTTCGTTCATAATTCTAAACATGTCATGACTTTGTGGGTCACACCGTATTTTAAAATACAGTCGTGTGTGTGTGTGAAATAAATTGTACATATTTACTGTAACGTTACTTTTAAATGTATTAAATTTACTGCAATAAAGGAGAAAAGTTGAGCACGTCTGCTGCTTCAATTGTCATGTCTCATCTAAAGGGTTCATAATACATATGTAATATGTAAAGCTCAATCTAATCACTCACGCACTGACTGATATTAAAGTTCGGTGCCTTCCCAGTGACATGGAAAGCTGAAATTTAACTTGCCCACGGACATCAAAACCGATACACCGGGAAAAATCACAGAACCATCGGAAAGCATCCTAAAAATGAAAATATCCAAAAATAAGTGCAGCCTTGTGCTCACTGCAGGTGAGCGATGTGAGACAATGTGAACAGCACAGTGGTAAGTGTTGCAATATACATATATATAATATATATGTATATATATGTATAAATGGATATATACGCGAAAGATGTGTGGACGTATTCATAGTTGTTGAGGAACTCTGGTGAAGGGTTCGACACAGCATAGCGCTTACCTTGTGTAGGTCTTCTTTTTTGCTTTATGCTGCTTCTTCGGCTAGAGGAGTGTGGGAGGGGTCAATTGTTTTTATAATCCCAGCCACCTTGGTTTAGTTGATCAGGTGAAAGTTGATTGGCTATTCCTTCCGTTCACAGGTGAGATATGTGATTGGGTCTTTCCATATATATATATATATATAATGTTTTATAACTGTAAACTGTGAAATAAATACCTCAATTGATATCTAGCAGGAGGTCGGTGATGCTTGCCTATAATCATAAAGCTTCTATTTCTTATGTACCTACTTCGTTATTGCCTACAATGCTTACGATGTGTAAGCATACCCCATGAGCATATATATAAATATATATCACACAAACAGACATTAAAAAGGTTCGGGTGAATGATAAGTATAAAAATGGAGGTGTGAATGATAATAATCACAAGTAGTGATTGCAAGAATTAGAAGTGACTGGAAGAAGTTTAGGGAGCTGTTGACATTGACATCAAAAGGGACCTCTCTCCGATTAAAGAGAAAACCTTAGGCAGCTTGTGTTAGAAGCGTGATGTTGTATGGCAGTGAAACATGGGTGATCAAAAAGGAGGATGAATGGAGGTGTGAAAGAAATGAAATGAGAATGGTGAGGTGGATGTGTGATGTGACACTGAAGGATAGGAAACCAAATGTGGAATTAAGAGATGGGTTTGGCATAGAAAGCATTAGTGAGGTTATGCGTTGGGGTAGGTTGAGATGGTTCGGACATGTGGAAAGGATGGCGGTGGGCAGCTGTGTGAGGAAGTGTATAATATGAATGTGAATGGAAGGAGAGCTAGAGGCCATCGGAGGAAAACATGGGATGTGTTGTTGAGAGACGATCTTTGAATTAAAGGCCTAAAAAGAGCGGTATCAAGGGATCGTGCATCCTGGAAAGCAGCCATTTGGTGAACCGCGGCTTACACGTGCAAACATAGAAACGGTTGTAAAATGATGATGAGGGTACAACGTAACACAACGATGTCCATTAAAAAAATATCTATTAACCCTTTTTTTAACGTAATGGTGTCCATTAACTTGAAATATTGTTTATCCAGAACACCCTTGGCTCTGACCATTCCAGATGAAAGAGATTCTTGCATATATATCCACACACGCACACACATACATACATGGATTAAGGGTGACGAGCCCCGGGTGGTAACCCAACCATGGACCCTCCTACTCCTCTTCCCATCCAAAAGTAATATACATCAGTGAGCTAAGCCACAGTGTACTATGTAAGTATGCATAAGGTCAAAGGCAGGTCTCAATCTTAGGATATGTTCTTGTCGCTCCTATGACAATGCTAATTTAATATTTTTTTATGTTTCAAAATTAAAACCCCTAAACAAACAATAAACAAGAACGCTTTAATGAAAACTTGTTATGGGTGCGTCTCCAGTCGGGATTGTGAAGGGAGTTCACCACAGCGCGTAAGCAAGCAACCACAGACGCCGTCTGAAAGGTGTAATTTAAGTAGGGTCCAGCATCCAATTCCGCTTTACCTTCCCGGCAAATTATTCACTCCAGATAAGGACTCTGCTTATCTGGAGTGGAATTAAGAGATAGGTTGAATGACTACATTTATCGAAAGTCTCGTTGAAAAGTGTTAAAAAACTTTTCAGTCAGAGAAATGAACAATGGAAGAAGGTGAGGAATAAAATTTCTAAATTGATTGTAAAGGCCAAGCAACATTTCTATCACGATAGAGTTCAGAATCACAAATCTTCAAACCCGGCACAATGGTACCGACAAATCTGGATCATGACTACCGGAGTCGGTTCCAACCCTACCATTGAACCACCCCTCATGTCGACGCAGAGGATGACCAAGCAATAGCCAACTGCATCAACGACCACTTTGTGGGAATTGCGAAGGATGTTACTCCTCTAGATTGCTTGACACTTCAGGCATACTTACCAGCCCCACACCCATGTCCAGAAGTAGAGGAACATGAAATCAAATGAAGTAGAATTCTGGTCCTGACGGAATCCCAGCCGTTTGATTGGTGAATTTGCCTCCCCCCCCCCCCCCAACACTCCCCCCAACCTCCCTGGTCTTCTCAATATAATAAATAGCAGCAGTTGCAGCAAGACCTCCCATTATCCCCATTGTCTCGGGTCGCTCAGCTGCAGTGACTACAAGAAGGCTGCACTTATTTTCGGATATTTTCATTTACAGGCGCTTTCCGATGGTTCTGTGATTTTTCCCGATGTATCGGCTTCGAAGTCCGTCGGTATGTGAAATTTCAGCTTTATACGCCACTCAGAAGGTACCGAACGTTAATATCAGTGAGTCAGTGAGTGGTTGCAATGAGCTTTATCTCTTAGATGTCCACACGTGCATACTCGGGATCTGCCGAACAGAATTCACCCGCGAATTAAAGTTATATTTTGGAAATGGCTATTGTCTGGAGCTTTAATCGATGAACCACGTGTTCAGCAGACAATGGCCATGTCGAACATTGTTTCTGGTTTTAAATGCAACAACACTGAACCGGCAAAAAAATGTTGTTTCCTGTAAGTGATCGGGTTGTGTTAAAGAAATCATATTGTGAGTTGAACTTGCCTCTGTTCAGTTGGCCAATATGAGCACAGTTCATCTGGTTTAGACCAACGCCGTTAATTCCAGTCGAGATCCACAGTGTTCCTTGTCCTCCTTCAGTACTCTTTATTGGCGTATAAAAGAACCAGTCAACAACACAACACACTCATAATGAAGAATGAATTGAATGACATGCTTTAAGACTGAAGACTAACGGAACTCGTATGCTTACATTGAATGCAATTGGTTGTATGATTTATTTATGTTTTTTAAACAAATGTATGAAATATTGGTTGGTGTGGTAGTGGCAAACTAATTGGCAATTTCCTTTTTCTACTTTTTAATTACTTTTTATCACATGAGATTTTCTGCATCCAGTTGTATTGACAAAACGGTTTGGTTTGGCAGTTTGGTTTGTTTGGTTTGTATTGGTCTGCACCACAAAAACCAAAGCAACAAATTATGCACTTGTTGTCGGTTAAACAAATTATGCACCTCGACTTCGATGCCTGTCATCCATTGAAGCACAAAAGATCGGTGGTGCACACCCTCTCAAAAAGAGCACGTGAGATACCCGGATCCACCATCGAAGACGAGACGAGAGAGGTGGGCCATCTTCAAAAGGTTTTGAAGGTGAACGGTTACCCGGACAGCTTGCTACCAAAAAGGAGAACGATCCCACATGGCCCACACAACAGACTGGGACTGAAAGTACAATCCAGGGGGCTTTGTGTTCTTCCTTTTATACCGGGTGTATACCCAGAGGATCGGCAGAGTATTGAAAATGGCAGGAGTGAGGGCAAGTTCAAAACCGGTCTTCACTCTCAAGAAAGCCTTTTATGAGGGTAACGGACAAGTTACCGAGGAAGGACGGGGCAAGGGTGGTGTATGCGATACCCTGTGGTTGTGGAGCCGAGTATGTGGGATAGACAGGGAGGACCTTAGGCCAATGTATTGCTGAACACCGCAAGGCTTTTGAATGCAATCATCCTAACAGGTCGGCCATTGCCAAACATGGGCTCAAGGCAGGACACACGCCTTCATGTGATAGCGGTAGCATTTTGGGCTCGACCCCGAACAGGACCAGAAGACGGATTCTGGAGGCTCGACATGCAGAGGAAACGGTCACATCAATCATGCAGGAGGTGGTGGATCTACCTTTCGCGTTTGGACCTCTCTTGCAGAAACGCAACGGGGAATCCCGGGCATTGCATGGGGATTCCACTTAGTACGTCGTCATTTACTTCGTACATACATTTAGCGGCATGCTTGATGACTCCTGATCGTGTTTATTTGCAATGACAGTGACCGATAATTATTTTCTGATGTTATCTGAAATGTTGTTTAATGCAATCCAATTGGTTTACATGAGTGTGTTTCTTTGATCCGTTAATGTGCGAATGGTTTTTAATGGTCAGAATGCAGGAGCGGCTTGATACGTGCGTTGATTGGCTGTCCAGCTTGGCCCACCTCCACCTTTGGGCACTTAGTGGGATGTTGTGGTGACGTTCATCACTCTTGAGAAAGGTTAATGGAGGCATGGTGCGTTGCACATGTTGTTGATCGCGACTATTAAACTTTTGAGTCAATATATGTTCAATTAAAGGTTGGAGAATCTACCATGAAATCCATATATATATATATA
>CM068966.1:69522493-69535941 GCA_035128595.1 Eptatretus atami | reverse complement strand
TATATATATGTGTCATGATAATGTCAAAGTGGTTGTTTTGTTTTTTATTGTTGTTTTGCATTTGCACACCAATCTGATTATTTAACAATGTTCCCAACTTTTCTTCATTCACTATTGATACGTCTGATTAATATATCATATTATGGAACCAGAATTATTATCGAGCCTCAAAATTGCTTGCACGAGACTATCACATGATTGGTGGAGTGTCCACTCTGAGAGGTCAGCAGTTCGATTCTGATCCTGGCGGAGTCGTACCAAAGATTTTTTTTTAATGTTATGTTTTGCTTCCTCACTTGACACTCAGCATTTAGAGGATAGAGCATGCCAACCCCTTGGAAGAGATTGCTCCTTTATGACCCTCCTGAGTGCAGAGAAAAAAGTGACTTCACAAAGATTGCCTCATCGGTACCCAGAGTGCCCCTGGAAGTGATGTCACTCTGCCCAAGGTCAGTGGCTGTTCTTGTTTGAAGCTGGGTGTAGTCTCATGTATTTGTCTACCTGTGCATCTGTTATTTGTGTTGCAACTCCTCCATGAGCCTTATATCTCCCTCTCTCTCTCTTCCCCTCTTAGATACCATACTATTCGCAGAGTGTCAGAGCTGCCGAAGCCGCTTGATCCTGAGCAAAGGTGATGCTGGATGGTTTGCCATTGCCTTCCCAGCAGTCTTTGTGGCAGGAATTTTGAATTTGTTCATGGTGCCGGTGATAGCTCACATACTCTTCACAAAGGACACCATGGGATATTTAACATCTACCAACTAATTCCGGCAGACGGTATGCCCTCTTAACGTACCACAGTGTGACGGCACACACACACACACCCACACTGATGCATCACACTGCCTGTGAAACACCGGGATGACAGTTTATAGCTGGGTCGGGATTCAAATTCAAGCTACACAGCTTAGAGGCGAGTGTGCGTACCTCCAGGCTCTTCTGCCAGCCATGAGCCTTATAGACCTTGTTAAAAAAAAAAAAACGGATGTGAGTGCTATAATTGGAAAAGGTCCTTCCCACCTTTCTCCATATTGTGTTTTTTATGACATGTCATGATGTTGGTGGAAGCTGCTTTTTATGAATGGTTTCATAAGAACATTAAAGAGACCGTAAATAAAATGTTCAGCACAGCTCGCTGTAACCCTACCCAGCAACCTCATAAACCACAGGTACTCACTCTACCATTCGGTCAACATGGAACATGCCAGCCTTGCCTGCAGCGCACCTTCCATCTTGCCAAAACACAAAATAAGAACACTACACTCTAAATATAGATATGTACTCCAGTGGCCTCACGTACTTTTCTGGTCCCTCTTCAAATGACTTTGTGCCTTTTTATATGGAAACACTTTTGGTCCGGTTTGCCAGAAGAAGGCACCCAAGTTCTTCATCTTCCCGACTTTCATGTCCTTTGGCATGAGTGTTTAAGGATTGGCGAGATGATTGTTTGGATAAAGGGAATTCATTTTGAGGTGTGGAAGTAGTTATTTGTATGTTCAGTACTTACACTGATAGGAGGAAGAATAATCACATGTAGCCACTCAGCATCCTTTGTATGATGGAGATTCCTTTACATGGCTGTCATCACATGGTGCGGGATCATTTAATTATTTTTCACAGGTTTGTTACTTTCCCTTTTTTTGGGGGGGGGGGGGTGGGAGGTGGGTGGAGTGTTGATTTTAAAGTGTTGATTGGTCATTACACTGCAACCACTCACTAAAAGGGTGCCATTCATTGTCTCAAATTCATTGTTTCGAATTCAGTTTCGAATCCCTTTTTTTGGGGGGGGGGGTGGGGAGGTGGGTGGAGTGTTGATTTTAAAGTGTTGATGGTCATTACACTGCAACCACTCACTAAAAGGGTGCCATTCATTGTCTCAAATTCATTGTTTCGAATCAGTCGAAAAAAAAAAATTTTTTGATCTACCCTTATTATCAGTATTTCCATCGATATGTTTGTCTGTCTGTCTGTCTGTCTGTTCGGTCCAGTGCTCCGTTAATACAATGGCGATTTCGATGAAACTTGGTTGGTAGGTTCATACCATGACCTAGTTGTTGCAAATGAGAACCGTTGCTATGGACCACCGTTGCCTAGCAACGGGACTTTGAAATTTTTGAAAAATCATAAAAAATTTATTTTTTCGAAAATCAAAAATCGGGCCACGAGTGACTGTGGGCAGTACATTCAGCCATATTGTCAAAAATTTCCAGCCGGATCCTATGAAAACTGTCGGAGAAGATAGACTTTGAATGAACCCTGGTCGAAAACAATAAAAAACTAAGTTCGTTATATCTCAGAGACTATGAGTCAGATATACATGAAACTGGTATGGTAGGTTCATGGTATGTCCTAGTTATGTGTGAGAAAGAACCGTTGCTATGGACCCCTCCGTTGCCTAGCAACGGCCGAAAAACCTCTAAATGTGGGGGTATTTTAACGAAAAAACAATCTGCAGCATTAACCCTTGAAGCTAGAATCATGAATTTTATGGTGCTTAATCCTCAGGTCATTCCCAGCGAACGGGCCCATCGCGTCAGGTTCTATTGGGTAGTCGACTACCCATGTCCGCCTACCGGCTTGTTAAATGTTTGTCTGTTTGTGAGCAGGAAAGTTGTGGATGGATTCGGAGGAAACATGGTGGACAGGTTTGGTGTGTAACAAGAACGAATTGATTAGATTTTGGTGAAGATCCGGATTTAAGAATTAAAAGAAAATTTAAAGTGATTTTTCACTTTTCAGAGATGGGCCAAGAATGATATGCAGCATGATAGATATATCAAACAGTTATGGACGGATTTGGGTGAAACTTGGTGGACATGTTGGGTGTGTGACAAGAACGAATTGATTACATTTTGGGGAAGATCCGGATTCGAGAATTTTTTTAAAAAATATTCGGATAAAAGTAGTTGGATGAGTTGGGGATGTGATAAGAATAAGCTGATTGGATTTTGGTTCATGTCCGGCCTATCAGTGTGATACAAATCGTAAACTGTTCAGCCTGGCGGAGGTATGCGATCTACCGAGTGCCGTTTTAGTTGAATATGATGGCATTAACAAAATCAGAGTCAAGTTTATTCTAAATCGGTACTTGTTTTGATGTGAACTTGTACCTGTAGCCGCTTTGAAGTAATCGTGAGTTATTTCGAAATAGTTACTTGTTTTTTAAACCATGAGTAGTTTCAAGAAGCATTCAGTCATTTTTGCCCAGTTGGTCCGTTTTTAAAAATAAATAAATAAACGCATGCCAACATGAAACAATGTCTAGAGATTAATTACCATCATATGTTTGATAATGAAAACCTAAATTGTGTTTTATATTTCAAAAAAAAAAAACAAGTTTCTTGTGCAAACAAATAAATTCTGCTTCTCTTCATTGAGCTTCGGTAAGGAGATAAGAGTTTGTAGAAGACAAAGTGCATTGTTTCATTTGGCATCAAGAATATTGATCTGCAGCTTTACAAGATACTGAGCGTGGGGGGATGGATGCATGACCAGAATGATTCCCCAACCTGCTTTCTTTGGACACACTTCCACGCAACAATGGCCTTACTGGTCTTACGGCATGGGCGGAATACTGGGTGAAGCAAAGATATTTACAAAATAATTTAATCGTGCCTTTATTTATTTCCGACATACAGTTTAGCACAATAGAAGTATTTCCAAGGTGGAAATCTGTGGTAATATTCTAAAGATATAACCCGGAGTGTTCCTTTGAAAACCTCAATGTAGTCGACGGGCTATAAAAAGCAACCCCACCCATTCCCTTTAATAGTGACGTCAGCATGCTCAACATGTAAAATTTCAAACACATTTGGGTTTTTCCATTGTTTTCGATATTAAATGCAAACACTTTCATATGCTATGATCCCAAACTTTATGACATGCTTGGTATATCCACATATGCTGTTCTTGAGGTGATCATTGGGCATCCATCTTTGCTCATGGAACAAGCAATCATCTGGGAGCCTGCACGCTTGTTGGGGATCTTCGATCATGCTGGAGGTACCTCTCCACATTTTTGTTGTTTTTTGTTTTTGGTCCTCGGCACAACAGCACTCGTCTGAAACCTTGACGAAAGTTTTCCCCAAAACACCCGGTCAGCAATGGGTTTATGCAGCTGTTGACAACCGGCATCATGTTCAAATAGTGCAGAAACACCAAAATATTGTGCATATCTGGCAAACTAAACCTATTCAAATATATCCACAAGTGGCTGAGGTGTATTGGTAACCAACAAACAACAAATGCCCCTACAATGAAAACGATGAGCCTCATGGTTTTCTCATTGCCATGCGTTCGGCTGTGAAAGCTGTGCGACTTTCGGATGCTCTTCGCGACCAGCACGTAGCAGATCACAATGACTGTAAGTGGAATGAAAAACCCCCAAACAGCGTATGCTGCGATGGTAAATATGACCCAGTCGAACGATATTGTTGGCAACGCAGTGATGAAGGCTCCCAGCCAGATGAAGATGGCGTCGACCTTTGCGCGGAAAGGGGTGCGCCACATGCGTGATCGCAGCGGGTGGACTATAGCAAGGTAACGGTCTATGGTCATGAACATGAGGAACAAGACGCTGGCATTTTCATTCATTGCTATGATAAATATATGCATGACGTTTTGTTCATACATGGATCTAAAATGCTGCATGCTGTTAAACCACTGTACATCCTTCACCCAAAGAATCAACAAATATTTTAAGACGCTTGTGATGAAAAGCAAGTCGGCCAGGGCGAGGTTTGCTATGAAGACATTTGCCACATTCCATGGTTTCAGAAACCGACAAAGAACAAGCAACAAAAGTCCGTTTCCAACTGCTCCGATGATGCAAAGTAAGACTGATGGGAAAAATATCAATGCACGATTAAAATAGACTGGACAATTTGCGGAGTTGTTGGTGAGCACCACGTAATTAGAGATGTTGGTTCCACACGTGAGGTTGGCAGTGTCAGTGGTCCACGATGCAGCCATAGCGCTCCGCTCCGAATGTGTCGATCTGAAGCAGCAGAAATAATTTGCATTAAAAATGGGAATCCATTTCTTTCGTTTGCAAATTACTATTCTCAAGATCTGCTGCGTAGTTGCTTGCAATGTCTGAATGGCACACACACCCTGAGAAACCTTAGCAATGAACCATCTGCCGTGTTTGTGACGTCATTTAGATGTTTGAATTGCACAATAAACAATAGGAAGGATTTAATTCAATTTTTTACCCAAGGATACTGAAGTTTCTGAAATATTCTGGAAGTTCCTTTGGAATGTTCTATTCTCTTATTAGTCCCCTACCAGTGACACCAGAGGGGACTATAGGTTTGCTCTCCGTCTGTTTGTCCTTCTGTCCTACTTGTGTTTTTTTTTTAGCCTTTTTCCCCAAACCCTTTAACATATTCAACTGAAACTTGGTACATGATTTTATTATGACAAGTTACAGAAGAAATTCGAGTTTCAGTGCGTTCTGTCAATTTTTCACAGAGTTATGTCCTTTTTGGACATAGAAAATATCACATCGGTAGGGGACATGTACTCCAAAGTAATTCTCTCTCTTGTTTAACCATAACATCGTCGCTCCAAATGTATTGCATCTTGCTGGCTGGCAGGGTGTTGAGGTCAATCATGTATTGGTGGACCATAATGGGGTGAATGTTATTGCAGTGCAATATGAATTTTTGCCAGGCACGATGAAGCAGCTGGCGAGGCTGACGTTCGAATGAGGGTTACAGGAATTTTTAATTTCTGCAGCGTGGTGGTGATTACTTGCCTCCTCTTCGCAAAGGACAATCTTGGATCTTACCCCCCTCCCTCCCCCTTCCCTCGCACAATGGTTCCCCCTGCTTGTATATACTGTATATACAAACTGTATGTGTGTATAGTCACATGGATGGAAACCACCGAAAAGTGCAAGTGATAAAAGACAGGAACTGCACGTGCCAGCAGTTGATCTCCCTTGCATAGCCAGCTTAAGGCTTTTTCTTTTTTTCAACATACAATGTTGAGGCTCGTAGAAGAGCTAACACACAGAACGTATAACAAGGGGAGCAGGAGACAAGAGGGGTGGGAGAGGAGCACAAAACAGTGAGGAACAGAGACATGAGGAGATTTGTAGAAGGGAGAGGGATGGGGCAGGGTACACAGGGTAAAGAAGATGGACACGACAGAGACTTTCAGGAAGGAAAGCAGGGAATACGAAGGAGGTGGGTTTGGGGTGGATTAACGGGGGGAGAAAAGATCGTGGTTTTGGATGGGGGAAGATAAGAGGTGGTGGTGAACAGCTGTTTTGAAGACATGGAGGGAAGCATGGGATTGAAGAGAGTGTGGGAGTTTGTTCCAAAGGTGTGGAAAAAGAGGAATGAGAGAGTGAAGGTGAGCAGTGATTCGTGATTTTGGTAGTTTTACCAGAAGAGGGTTGCTGGTGGACCTTGAGTGCCCTGTGGAAATATGCGTGGGACAGATTGCAGTCAGAGTGGGGGGGGGGCTATGAGGCTGGCCAGGAGATGGTAGAAGACAGAAAGACCACCGACCTGCTTGTGGTGAGAGAGTGAGAGGCCCAAAGACTCAGCCTCATCCTGCGAGATACCAATGATCCTAAATACCTTGGTTTCCACAGTGTGAAGCCGAGAAAGGTGAGAGGCAGGAGCACTAGCCCAGAGGGGAGAGTAGTACGCCATCATCCTGTGGACGAAAGCTTTGTATATGGCCAGGAGCTCAGGTGAGTCGAGGAAGGACTTTGCACGACGGAGGATTCTCAGTCGGCAACTGGCTTTGGAAAATGTGGCTTTCCCAGGAAAGATCATGGCAGATCGTGAGACCCAGAAGCTTGAATGAAAGGAATTCTTCAAGAGAATTGTTGAGAAAGTAGATTGAGGAGTTTTCTAAACGGTCCTTTTGGAGCGACATCGTGAGATTTGTCAGGATTGAAAGACATGTTCCACGTGTTCGACCAGTTTGTGATTTTATCCAGATCTGCAGAGAGTGAAGAGGCTTAATTTGGACAACGTGCCATCCAAGCGAGCGGTGGTGTGATGAGCTGCAGTTCTCATGTTTGTCTGAACACATGTTTAATGCCAAACGAAGGGATTACTCTAATTTATTTCCCTCCAGGGTTTCCCAATTAACCAAATCGGTCAACTCAGGAAAGATGTCGAAAACCATACACACATAGGAATTTGAAAGAAATAATTTAATACAGGACACGAGACGACGTTAACATTATCCTGAACACAGAAGACGACGATTATTAAACGCAATGAAACCGAAGAGAAACAGCAAAGAAACTAACTCCCTAAGATGTGGAACATAGTCAAAAATTCACATTACTGCGATGGATCATTAAAGGGCTGGCAGTTCATCACCGGAATGATCACATTGGGTTCTCTTTACTTGCTGGAGGAGATGGTGAAGTGCACAGACAGAGCGGCTTAGAAGCATGGCATACCTCTTAATGAATGGGTGGAAACCAAGGGATTGCAAGGCTACAGAGCCCTCACCTTTATGAGTCGTCACAATGCCCCCCCACCTTTCCCCATCAAGATGTTGCCATCAGTAGTTATCTGACGCTGGCGAATCACGTGCCATGCTTGCAAGTAGAGACAGTCTTGGCCAATTTATGGCACCGATACTGAACCAATCGATGTGAAGCAGCGAAGGCTAATGGCGTGCAACCTCAGTTTCTCCAAACAGAGGCCCAGGAAAAGCGAGAGGCTAAACTGACTTGTTGAATGAGAAACTTTAACCAACATTTGTAGTTTATTTGTTAGTGCATCACCAGTTTCTCAGCTCAACGAAAGGGCCGACAGGATAATTGAGTGGAATGCACACTCTCCTCTGGGTTGTCCAGCCTTGGTTCTAATCTTGACCCAGCTACAAACTGTCATCCTGGTGTTTCACAGACACAGCGATCCATCAATGTGTGTGCAATCCCTCGGATGGAGGTTAAGCTGGCTGTCCTGTCTGTCGGCATTAGTTGGTATACGTTAAAGATCCCAGGGTTTTCTTCGTGAAGAGTTGGCGAGCTATCACCAGCACCATGAAGAAATTACAAGTTACTGCTCTAACCTTCAGGGGGTGCTACACCATCGGCAAATCTGTTTTCCCAGCATTGAATCAAATCCCGCAGTCACATGTTGCAAATAAATAAATAAATCGAATTTGGATAAAGTGACTAAAATACAGGGCATACAAACATTCAACAAATAGAGTGAGTGGAGTGGAGGAACAAATTATTTACACACACACACACACACACACACCTAAATAGCTATACAGCAGACATACACAAAGACAAGAAATTTGCAAGGGTTGATGAATAACTGGAGACATAACAGGGGTAAGGAGAAACATGCCTCGTGATCTTTGATGATGTGGTCCCGGTCCACTCTGCTGATGAGGATAAGTTTGCTACTTGCACGTCTGGTGGAGCACAACGAGGGTCTCCACACCCAACAGGACCACCAATGATCCTTGTCCTTAACCAGCTCTGCACTGTCGATACTCTGCAAATGTGTTACAGTCTCACTCTCTTACAGCCTCACTCTCTTACAGTCTCACTCACTTACAGTCTCACTCACTTACAGTCTCACTCTCTTACAGCCTCACTCTCTTACAGTCTCACTCACTTACAGTCTCACTCATTTACAGTCTCACCCTCTTGCAGTCTCACTCTCTTACAGCCTCTCTCTTACAGCCTCTCTCTTACAGCCTCACTCTCTTACAGTCTCACTCACTTACAGTCTCACTCACTTACAGTCTCACCCTCTTGCAGTCTCACTCTCTTTCACCCTCACTCTCTTACAGCCTCTCTCTTTCAGCCTCACTCTCTTACAGCCTCTCTCTTTACAGTCTCACTCTCTTTCAGCCTCACTCTCTTACAACCTCACTCTCTTTCAGCCTCACTCTCTTACAACCTCACTCTCTTACAGCCTCACTCTCTTACAACCTCACTCTCTTACAGCCTCTCTCTATTAAAGTCTCACTCTCTTGCAGCCTCTCTTTCTTACAGTCTCACTCTCTTACAGCCTCTCCCTCTTACAGCCTCTCTCTATTAAAGTCTCACTCTCTTGCCGCCTCACTCTCTTACATCCTCACTCTCTTGCAGCCTCACTTTCTTACAGTCTCACTCTCTTACATCCTCACTCTCTTGCAGCCTCTCTCTATTAAAGTCTAACTCTCTTGCAGCCAAACGTTCTTGCAGCCTCACTTTCTTACAGTCTCACTCTCTTACAGCCTCACTCTCTTGCAGCCTCACTCTCTTGCAGCCTCACTCTCTTCCAGCCTCACTCTCTTACAGCCTCTCCCTCTTACAGCCTCCCTCTATTAAAGTCTCACTCTCTTGCAGCCTCACTTTCTTACAGCCTCACTCTCTTGCAGCCTCATTTTTTTACAGTCTCACTCTCTTACAGCCTCACTCTCTTACAGCCTCACTCTCTTACAGTCTCACTCTCTTACAGTCTCACTCTCTTACAGCCTCACTCTCTTTGTCCCACTCCCGCACACTCTTATTCCCTCTCTTATTCCCACTCCCACACACTCTTAGTCTCACTCTCACACTCTCTTACAACTCACATTCTCTTTCAGCGCACACACTCTTACAGTCTCATTCTCACTCGTTTAGTCTCACTGTCACACTCTCTCGGTCTCACTTCATTTAAGAGAGCATGTTTTGTCTATGGGATGGTAATGGGCCCTTTTGATCTTGGTGAGGAAGAATTGAGAGAAATTAATAACAATGAAAGTGAAGTCGATGTTGCGCCATCGGAAATCCCCACACTTCCCACCTAAAGCAAAGTTGTAAGATGGCAAAAAGTTCCACCAGGAATGACCCAATATCACATTTTGAGTTATTTTTTCCCCCATTTTAACCCCTATGATCTCAAGTTCCTACCCCTTGGGGCATGAATCAGGAGTGATTTCCAAAAAAATCGTTACATATTTCATGCATCCCCGATGTTGATTGCATATACAAAGTTTCATTTTAAAATGTTTAAAAATGCGCCCATTTTTGCATTTTTTGGTATTTGACCTTTTGACCCCACCCCTCCCCCATCAGGGGGTGGGGGCAGAAATGATACTGCTCTTACACCTTCAGTCCATGTGGTGATCATAACCACCAAGTTTGATGAATTTCTGCTCAACCGTTTACGAGGAGATCGCGTGTTGGATGGATGGACGGACGGACACCGCCGATTACAATATCCTCCTCCTTTTTTTTTTTCAAAAAGTGTGGGGATAAGAAATTAAGGGGGAAGAGAAAAGGGAAGGCCAGACCCTCTGCAGCCTCTATGCGAAAATAATCTCTGTATTATGCTTGGGCCCATGTGTTCGGCATTCACAAAATACATACGCAGACGCGGCATTATTTACATTAATCGTAACATGGGTTCATTACTCATCCCATGTATATTATATATATATATATATATATATATATATATATATATATATATATATATATATATATATAGATAGATAGATATAGTCAACATAACTTACTGGATAGCAAGTAGTCAGGAGGATACAATGTGTTCATATCAGCAAAGCGAATTGCTTCATCTTCATCGCCAAGGATCATCAACTGGCTTCTCAATCTTCCGTTATGATGTCTTCAACCAGTCCCAGGAATAAGAGCAAAGAACACTGAGACAGTTGGACCGACCTCTGGAGGTAATAAAGGGTGTGCTTCCATTAAAGTGATGATGATATTATTACTATTGACATTGCTTTGAGGCATTATGGGTAATGTAAACACACATCTCACCCAGCGACCACTCCAGACAAGAGAAATGGACACTTTGCTAATGGCTAAACAATTGGAAATCCGATCTAAAGCAAACAATTCACCTGCAATCAAAATGGATAGATTTTCTTCTGCACAATATGTCTCACAGCACCGGAGATGATCATTTCAGAGTTATGAAACTTTAATTTCCCTTATTTTACACGAAAGAACCTCACGAAGCACATTTACTGGATTGTGTTCGAGTTTGTTGGACAGGTGAATGAACAGGTGAAGTGTTACATCCATTTGGGCCATTCAAGGTTCAGCCTTTCCTGATCCCAGGAAGATTTTTTACAGGTAGTTTTGTTTGATTGATTTGTATTAAATACCTAAGCTGAAGATTTTTTACAGGTAGTTTTGTTTGATTGATTTGTATTAAATTACTAAGCTGAAGATTTTTTAACAGAAGGTAGTTTTGTTTGATTGATTTGTATTAAATTACCTAAGCTGAAGATTTTTTTACAGGTAGTTTTGTTTGATTGATTTGTATTAAATTACCTAAGCTGGGTTCCGGTTTTGCACACTTTAAGTGGTAATTATTGTATTATTCTTCGGAAGTGTTGTTTCTGTATTACTGCAGTGGTTTTTATAAATGTTGACGATTTATCTTTAATATCACAGGAAAAAATTAATAATTTAAATGATTATGTTCATAGAATTGGACATAATTAGGGAAAAGGGCAATGAAAAGAAAATGCTGGGGCATCCCTCTTCTTTAATTCTTCCTATCCAAATTCACCAAACACCAACAGATTTTTCTTCAACCTTTCCATGAGCTAATCTTATGAAACTTAATCAATAAAAATGAAACAGGTCTCTTAAAATGTTTCATCTTCCTCTTTCACACGTATGGTTTCAGTATTGTATCATAATTCACTACTCTTTTTTTTTCTTCTTCTTCAAAAGGGTGTTTTCAATTCACCTTTCCTTCATCCCGTGTTTAAAACGTCCCACTGTTACAATGTTCTTTTCTCCATTCTCTTAATTCACCTTTAATGCATCCCTCATGTAATGTTTTAAACACATCTTCTGACAAAGGATTTTTTAAATCCCAGTTTGCAATGATGTTCGTGTTCCATCAATCATCCTTTTCCAACTTCAGTGCCAATTCACCCCACCTCCTTAAATATACCTCTCCCTAACCCCTCACCTGTTATCCACTCTCCTTACCTACCATCTTGCCCCTCATTCGACCTCCGTTAGCAATTCCTTCTTAGAAACCCTCCTCCCCACTGCTCTGCTTCAAGTATCTCCTCCTCCTCTGATGTCCCAAATTGTGTGGTGTTCTAACATCTGTGGGCTCCATTCTAACTGAACAGACATCTTACTCTCTCAATCAGTACACGCCTCAACATTTCAAACATGCTCCTTCCTTCCTCTCAGCACACCTCCTTCTCTTCCCAACGCCTCAAACCTTGTAACTCCCCCTGCCCACTCCCTTCTTCACCATATCTATACCAAGTCTCATCCTTTCCCTCTGCCCACCTCTCCCAATGCCCTCCTGCACCTTGGCCGTGCCTGCTCTCATCTTCTCGTCTCCCTCTCAAAGCTTCCCGCTCAACCCTCCCTCTCAAAGCAACCTTTACACTCTTCCTCCTCCAAGCTTCCCTCTCACCTTTCTCAAAAACTTCCCCCTCACCCTCCTCCCTCAACCCTCCCCTCTCACTTTCTGCCTCAATCACCCCTCACTCCCCCTTCTCAAAGTTGCCCCCCTCACATCCACAAAGCTGCCTCCTTCCCCCACCTCTCTCTTCCATCTCATCCCTCTACCTCCTCCAATCTTAAACTGCCCTCTGCCCCTCTTTTATTACTCCCCACTGTTCCTCAATCCATCACCACCAAGCTTTTTCTCCTCTTCAATCCCCAAACTCTTTCAACAACTCTCCTTACCTTCCACTCTCCCTCGTCCTCCTCCCCCTCCCATCCCCTGCACCCAAAACCTCCTCCTTCCTCTTCCTGAAAAGTGTGGACCTCAAACATCCTGGGGCTTCGCTCAAACCTGACAGATCTTTCCATACAGGTTGCCACTGACAAACCAGACATGATCTACTTAACAGAAACTTTCCTCCCTCAAGACGTCTCTGACTCCCTAGTTGCTCTTCTTGGTTACTCCTCCTCTGGTATGACAAACCTGAGCCTCGTCCTGGTGGAGGAGTTGTTCTCTTCATCAAAGACTCCATTCCTCACTCTCCATGCACTGCCCTCTCTCCCCACACCCCCAGGAATACCTCTGGCTACGGCTTCCCCTGCCACTCCCACCTCATGTTTATATGTGTGTTGTACCGTCTACCAAACAGTGATGACTCCATTTACATATTGCTCTCTGAAAACATGGACCAACTTCTATCATCTCATCCAAACTCCCTCTTCCTCATATGTGGTGACCGTGTCATCATGCCAGTTGGCCGGGTGTGGGTACCTCTCTCACCTGCCATGGCATTTCAGCAAAAGACTTCTGTGACTCGTTGGAACTGACACAATCTGTCAACTTCGTGACCTGGATCTCAACCAACGGTATTCTATCTCTTCTGGATCTAATATGGACCAATTTCCCTGAAAATATCTGCTGTTCTTCCTCCGCTCCAATCGGTTCATCTGGCCACATGCTTGTCAAAGTAGACATCTCTCTGGTTGTTTTTAGAGAACCACCTCAGTGCCGTCGAGTCTGGCATTTCAC
>CM068966.1:69473297-69487537 GCA_035128595.1 Eptatretus atami | reverse complement strand
AGAGAGATTGATCGTTTTCATATTAGAAGCAGGTGTCTAAATTTCGGTACATCAGAGTGCTGGTGTGCTCCGAGACAGGAAGTTACATTTTTCTCTCTTTTCTTTCCTCTTTTGTTTTTTCATTGCCACGGACATTAGCGAAAGGAAAATAACCTTGGGCGTAATTGAATAATTGGGTATTAAATATGCAGAAATAATCGTTAATGCGAATAATATGAATTCCGGTCAGCACGTACGGACGGTGAGAGCGCAGAAGGCCTGTGGTGGTTTTTTAATTTATTTATTAATTTTTTTTTTTTTTATAAGGAGCAGTACTAGTTCAATTTAAATAAGTTGTTCCTCGGAATCCTAACTGACGTTCACAAACATGACAGAGGATGGATATGAGAGCAATTGATTACCCTGTTTTCAATTTGGTATGCAGTGGTGAAAAAAAGTGTCAAAAGGAACAAGAACACATCAATGGAACACAGCTGTGGATGGTGACACAAACAGTAACAGGCCAATGATTGTTGTAGATATTGTTTGTCCTTATTACTATGAATAACAAGAAACGAGTAATCAGAGATTGCAAGACTCGCAACATGTTTTGTGTGGGTATTATTTGGTGTGGCGTTGTGTTGGTGTGCTTCGTAATTAATAAGAGACATAATTAGAAGTGCACTTATAAATGCTGGCAGTGATGACTGGGTAACAAGACATCCGCTTTGATCAACCACTTTGATTGGAACCTGCCCTGACCAAATGACGTTTTTTATATATAATTAATTGAATTTAGAATGGGATAAATAATCATTTCAAATCAAATGGAAGACAATATGTTACAGTCCCTGCATTGGAAGTATCAGAAGGACTCAACAGCAAAAAGCAAGGATGAAGTAATCAGGAGGAACCCTAGCTAGGATTCTGGGTTTTAGCTGGCTACTCCTTCTCCGTCAAACCATCCAGGCAGCAGGCAAGTGGCTTATTCAGAAAAAATAAAAAAATCCCAAAAAACCAGATCTTTTTTATAATTTTGGGCTGCCAGACATGTGTGATAAGTGAAAGTTAAGTATTCCCATCACGATAGATACATAAGTGAGTTCATAGTTCTTGATTAGCGGTGCCAAGAAACATTCTTTATTTTTTCATTAATCAATTGGGCTGCAACTCGTGTGACATAGAATTATTCTGAACAAAACTGTACGAAGATGCCTTGGGGAACAATTTGTTTGAAGTTTCCCTGCGATTGGCCAGCTGATTCTAGAGAAGAAGGATTTTTTAAGCTTTAGGGTAAATTTCAATATGGCTGTCAAACCAGTGAATACATCATATGTGTGACTTTGTTCTCATGGTTAGCAGTCATCTGTGTAACGACCGTTTTGCCTGATGCTGTTAAGCATTTTAGAGAAGAGTTTTTGAAGGTTTTTCTTTTTTACAATTTGGTGCCAAATCACGTCGAGAATGATGTATAAAAAAACTTTGTGGAAGTGTTTATCCCAGAAGAATCTCAAATTTTTCATACTGATGAAGTAGTGTTCTATTGGCAATTATACCGTCATAACGAGGCAAGTATAAATACATAAAAAGTAACACATATTCCATAGAGGAGTATTAGCATGTGCCATGTTTATTTCTTCTTTGGTGCGGTTTCAGAAGATACAGAGGCTCAAATTTTCCAGTTTTTCCAATATGGTGCCACACCATGTCACGCTATGACGTCATAATTATATTAAAATTTACATGAGTAGTACACCAATGGTGAAATTCCGCTCGATAAACAAGCGGTTTGCGGAGAAACACGAAAGTTTCTGTGCAGCAAACAAAAAGCGGTCGGGCGACGAGGGATCCGGTAGATGGAAGCGTGGGAACTATGCTTTTATATCTGACAGATCCACCGACAAAGATTCATTGCAAGACGTATTGGTTCATACATTGTTTCTCTGCCTGGCAAGATTTTTCTATTGCGTATGTTTGCCAACTGGCATCATCTAAAAAGATGAAGTAATAGACACCCTATTTTTGAAGGACTACATTTGAAAAATAAAAACTAAATCACAAAATCAGCTCGAGTAAATTTTCTAAACTCTCGGTGTTTAATTATGAAGTCTGTTATCTCACTCACATTCAAAAACTGTAGGAACAAGTTTGCAATAGTGAACGGGTTTTTCGGTGCTGTATAGGCAACGGTGGTTTGCTTAGCACGAAATCAACGTGCACACATCCAACTCATATAAGCACTGTTCGGCAAGTTTTTGAAATCGGTTGTGTTTTGTGCTGTGGAGGCTAGCGTTTGCAGAACACACACACACACCACACACACACACCACACACACACGGAAAACCGATAAACTCTCTCAATCTCTTGTTTGAGCCACTCTGAGCACACATTATTTTCTCGATAAGCACGCCCACTTTCTTACTAAGCACGCACACTTTACCTACGCATCCCACTTTTAATCAGCGCACGTCCATTTTCCCTAAGCTCCACCAACTTCTAGCCCATAAAAAATGACTGGTAAATAGACGCTATTTTTGAAGGACTCATTTTGAAAATAAAACCTAATTCAAAAATGGCTCAAAGTAAATTTCTAATATCTCAGTGTTTATTCCGAACGTCTCGTTTTCTATCTACATTCAAAACTGTGCAAGTTATTCGAAAATGTGAATACGGTTTTTGGCCGTACGTAGCAACGAAATCATAACGCGCAACCACCCCATATGGCACTTTGTTTGCAAAGTTTCTTCGGAATGGTTTGCTGGTTTGTGCTGTGGAGCATACATTGCAGACACCAAACACACACCAACAACCACAAACGCCACACACACGAAAACGATAACTTTCCCTTGCTCGTTTGACACCTCCTGAGCACACATTTTTTTCATAAGCACGCCAAATTTTTTTTACTCGTCCAATTTCTAATGCACGCCACTTTGCTAGGCCACTCCATTTTAATCACCCGTCACTTTCCCTAAACTCACATTTCTAAGCTCATAAAAAAATGAAGGTAAATAGACGCCTATTTTTGAGGGGACTACATTTGAAAAATAAAACCTAAATCAAATCGGCTATGAGTAAAATTTTCTAAATCATTCGGAAGTGTTTAATTCCGAAGGGTCTCGTTTTCATTCAAAACTGATAGACAGTATTGAAAATAGTGAGTTTTTTCCCAGCCGGATAGAAACGGGTGGTTTTTGTTTAGCAACAAACTAAACGCGCACATTCCACCACATTGGACTGTGTGCAGTTTCATCGAAATGGGTTTGCTGTTGTGCTGTGGAGCTGGTTGGCAGACACCACACAACATCACAAACAGATCAGACGGGAACCGAAATAAGGGATATCTAGCAATCCAACAACGGACAATGCATAACACTCTCTTCACCAAAAGTTTAACGAGAGATTAGCTTTTAAAGATTACTGGAGAATATTACATAGGGACAAGTGATTCGATAAAAGGGCAGAACTTGCTTTGGTTTATTATGGTGATGAGCAGCCTGTTGTCATCAACTGACGGATAATGGAGGGGGGGGGGGAGAGTTCGAGAGAGGAGAGGGAGAGAGGGGGGGAGAGTGAGGAGATGGAGGGGCAAGAGAGAGAAGGGAGTGAGCGAGGGCAGGAGGGGGAGCGAGCGGGGGATGGGGGAGTGGGAGGGGTGGGGTAGGGAAGGTAGCGAGAGGGTTTAGAGGAAGGGAAGGCAGACATGCGGTGGAGCTTATTATGATTCATACGGTCTGCATCAAATGCTTCTGCACAGATAAGTGAAAATGGAATAAAATAATGTTCTGAAATCCATTTTTCTAACGGTCTACTGTAATAGCTGGAGACAAACCGCCAGGACACATGTATGGAGATAAATGCAGTCTGGAAACAACACGCCAGAAGACAACAGCGGTCACATAACGTCGGAGCAAAATCAACCGCCTAAACATTAACACACCAGACATGTTGGAGACAACTGCCCCGGACGCGTCTGGAGCAAGTGTCCGGAGACAAAAGCACTTGGATACATATGAGACAAACTCTCTCCTCACAGGTTGGAGACAACCCGCTAGCGGATAAGCTGATAAGGAGACAAAAACCGCTGGACACGTCCAGTAGGACAACTCCATCGGATGCATACCGGGAGACATCACTGTCAGACACATCCAGAGACAAACACCGCGCGACAGGAACGGGATAAAAAATTCGTAAAGATGGGGCTCTTAAAATAGACATGTTTTACTATATAACAGAACACAAATTTTAGTTTGAAGAAAATCGATTATTAGCTTTCAAAAGGAAGTCATTGTTATTATTGGATGAAAGCAGGAAACAGCTGCTAAAAAATAGCTTGGTCGCAGAAACGTTCTTTTTAGTAAAAGGAAACCAGCTTCGCTTCACCTCCAGAGAGTGAACAGAAGGTGTTAATACCACTCTCATCCGAAAGAGATCACTGGATTTTACCGTGCACTATCTCTGTGGCAGTGAAAATCGCATTGTCGATATCCGCCTTATGCGAAGGAGGAGGTTCGGGATGGGGGGAGGGGGATTAATTTTGTGTTTGTGCCATGCTGACCTGTGTACTGATAATATGCAAAATATGGTGGGATTGGGCTTTAAATAGTAGGAATGTTAGATTTATGAGCATAAATACACTTACCAAGATCATTCGGGCTTCTCAGAGATATAACACTTCTGGAAGCATACTTTGTTCTGAGAATTTAAGGTCATTGACTTTGAAGTGCATTACTTTGTTTTTCAAAAAGCCATACATTCTACCACAAAATCATTATGGCTGCATTCCAATTTATTAATCCTCCTCTCATCTTGTGAGATTGCCTCTGGAGTCCTATAATATGCTCTTTCCTCAGTTATTCCAATGGAAAGCTTTTCGCATCCCTGGTTCTGTTTCTAATGATCATGAAATTTTATTTATCACTAACCCTGAAGGTGACAGTCTGACCATCTGTCTGGGGCCCGAAGCTTATCGTTCGCTATGCTGGTTGTTTCTTGGTATCGTTATTTGTCTTCCCGTTGCATTTTTGTCTCATTGTCACTTGCAATACTCTACTTATGCTGCCCGTCGTGAGCTTGCGCTCTGATTACAAAAATTCCTGCTGGATTGAATATTTAATTTAGCAATAGCTCTGTTAGGGCTGGCTGGAGTCGTTGGAAGCCTTCTACTCTCAATCACTGATACAAGATGGGGGAGGATAAACTATTTTGTGGAGCCAACAAGTGAGGGCATGATTTCTACAGCTGTGTTTTTTATCCTGAACTTTATTGTCTATTCACATTTCATACTTTGGCAGGTAGGGGTGTTGCAATCAATTGGGCCGCATTCTGGCGAAGGAAAATTTTTATCGACAATATATGCTGGTCTTAATTTACAAGTGATGGTGGAAATAATTATTTATCATAGTTATTTCAAGCAACCAATTTTTACATAACATGATTAAAAATTGTGTCGGTGTGTGTGTGCGTGTGTGTGTGTGTGGTGTGTGGGTGTGTGTGTTGGGTGTGTGTGCTGTGTGTGTGTGTGTGTTGTGTGTGTGTGTTGTGTGTGTGTGTGTGTGTGATAGCGTGTGGTGATGTGTGGCGTGTGTGTCTCCATAACTCCAAAACATGAAAATATCAGCCTGACACTTTGCATTAATAGAAGAAAACTCCAGGAAGTGGCGTGACTGAAAATTGGGTGTTTAGGGTTAATTAAAACACCCCTTTTTGCGTAATTATGGCTCATATAAATTATTATCAGGTGTCATCCTCAGTCCCACTCCGATGGGTCTGAAGGCATATCCGAGGTAACTTCGCTGTGGTCTGAGGCCGCAATGTTTTTGGCCTGCCTCAACAAGCTCAAGATTCTTACCCATAAGTTTTGTTTTTCCCATTATGAATACATGTATAAGCTATAATGCTGGTATACATCGCTTTGTAAGTGTATAAGTTTTAAATTACAGAAACTTGAGCGATTCCATCATTAACTAATAGATTTTCCACGATCTAAACTCACGGACTAATGAAAGAAGTATATCGGGAAATATTATTTCGGTTTTGAGGATCAGATAATCGTCTAAATAGGTGTTGAATCTGGAGTGAAATCTGATATTGGGAAAGAAATAAACGAGTTTATAATAAGGCCAATGTACGATTTTACTTAGAGCAGGTTAATGTTTCTTCTCATGCACAAATGGAAATTTCCAAAGAGTTTTAACTTATCTTTTTCCCAAATGTTTGGAGAATTAATATTGAGTGAACAAAGATTTAAGAATGTGCAAATTCACCAGCTTCATTGAGCTAATGAAGATTCAAATGGCTTGACCACCATATATCGAAGCCCACGAGCGGGCTGCTTATCCTAGCATCATGGCAGAATACGTGTTATGTTTTCGGAGGTTTTTGTGACATTGCTCTACAGACTACCAAAGAAATTCTGGGTTAAAAAAGGTTTGAAATAAGTTGTACGCTTGGCGGACTGCGGACAATGTACCAGCGAGCGTGAACAGAGAGCAGGCAACTTGGCGGATTAATCCTGCAATTTAATTTTAGCGGGTGATTAAGCTTTTGGTGAAGTCTCCAGGTTGTCTGCATTAAACAGCAACTCTCTTTGTGGATAAAGTCATATTTGAAACGAATGCAATTTATTTTCTTTAACTGTCATGTGGTGAAGACAGGGCTTTAAAATAAGTGATGCTTTGTTGGTAGCAGCCAAGCCTGGACAGGCTGGAGTGACTTGATATATATAATATATATATATTATATATATATATATATATATTTATATATATTATATTGTTGCGGTTTTCCTAGAACGCATGCATAGCAACGTAGTGTCCAAGACAGTTATTCCATTATTATGCATTGTAGATAGTCTCCTTCTTTGTTTTAAATGGGAAAAAGGGTGCGTTGCGTGATTAAATGCTCTGGTTGCTTTAGATCATTTTCCTTTTGTTTTTCGTCCTACATCTCTTTTGTCTGATTATTCCTGAGCGTAATCAGGCGTGCGGGCCGGGGAGCAGTGCTTCCCCTGGGCGACCCTAAACCGGCATGTGTGGCGGTGGAGTGGCTTGGCAAGTGCGGGGTTAGTCTGACTCGAACTTACCGATGGACTGGGCGGAGGATTGCGGTTTTGCATTAAAAGGCATACGAATGTTGTCCTTAAGTTCCCGTGCGTGAAAACACGATGGTGTTTTCACGGCAGGGGAAACACGGCAGCACGACGCCCATGCTGCACGACACGCGGTACGGAGGCGATAAAGCTGAACTCATGCATGTTGGGCGGGACACGAGTGTGCGGGTAGAAGCGGCTTGATTCTTTCACTCAATATCATGCCATATTGGTGTTCGCCCACACACACCTAGAGGAGTCGTGATGACAGCGGCGGCTGGCATGTCGTAATGAGCGGAGAACCCAAGCGCACTGTATGTGATGTGGTTCGAAAGCAGACGACCGAATAACGCAGCTCGTGAAACGTGCATGGATTTATCCATGGCATGTCCATTCGTCCTACGTGGCAGCAAAGCGGGTTCTTAGGATGGTGAACATCTCGTTCTGGGATCAGCGAATGCTGGACTGAGCCGGGGATGTACAGTGTGGGCCACATTGGCGTGCGGCGAGCGGTTATCACGATGGTCGAACGCGCCGAGCAGACATGCGGGAGCCTGAGCGTCCCGGGGCACGACGGGTTTTTGAGGATATTCATGTTGCATTTCGGTGTGGGACGGATTCTTGTTGTGTCGATGGGTCAGAGCGAAATATGTTCGTGTCTGGGGATTGGCTTGCCGCGAAAGAAGTGGGCGGTTTTTCCGGCCCAGCTGGCGGGCCATGTGAGGAGTCGGGGAATCGGAGTGCTGAATATTCAGGGTGATGACGTTAATGATTGGGTGGCCTCCAAATCCAAGTGCAAATCCTATAAAGGGTCGGAGAGTCCTCTGCTTTTTCTTGTTTTTGAGTTTCTCCGCTCTTTCGCTCGCCTCGTCGACACGGCACGACCACTCCTGTGCCCGGATCCACTCTGTCTCCGCACAGAAGTCGACCACGCCCGCTACCTGGTCCCGATACTTCCCGCTCAGCACTCTGGACTCCGCCATTCTTCGACTGAAGGCTCCTCTTACGTGCAATTCCTGGAGTTCTAAACTCCCTTTTCATTAGGGTTTCTGTTCTGTGTGTGCGCGACTGGCGTATGTATGTGTCTGGCACTGGTCTCCTAATGTAAGACTGCAGAAGATGTTATTATTATTGTTTAATTTCGCGTTAAGTCTGTTGTTTTCCCTTTTGTAAGTTGATTGAAATAAATATTAATAGGATGTTCCTGGTCGTTTTTGTCTTTTTTCTTCATTGATCGCAGCATGAAAAATGACTAGCTTAGCCGTATTTATTGCCAACCGATCTGTTCCTTTAGCCGGTACGTCTTTGCAGTGTCGCTGCCTGGCATCTGATCCGGTAAAGTGCTCGGTCGGTAGAAGATGTGTCCGGTTCGGACAAGGCGTTGAGGGAGTGTTCCGGTAATTTAAACAGTGATTATTGTACCCGATAACCGTAGAAGGGAGGAACCTAGGTCACTGCGGTTTGAGTTTTGGCTTCACGGATTGGTTAGGACCGCCGCGTCCGGGAATTATACGTGTGCGAGCCAAATTCCGGGGAGTTGGGTGGGAACGATAGCTTCCCCACTATGGTCTTCTCACGTCGACCCCCAGCCCGAACAATATATTTTCATTCACCGTTTGGCTTGATTGGCTGGAGCAGAGTTTCCCGAGATCAAGTACATTAAACTCCATCCTTGTGGAGAAATCTGTATCTTTCTGTGTTGATATAGATTAAGAGAATGTAATTCCTTTGTGCACATGTGGGTCATGGAATGGATGAAGTTGGCTTCTAAACATATGCAATTGTGTCGAATCGGTTAAATCTTGAACATATCTGCTTGTATGGTCTGCCATGGCTGGCCTCCGGTGCCGTGCACTGGCGGGAAGAAGATGTAATGGCCGACGTTTTTGAACGTTATTGCAGTGCTCGTATTGGTTCGTCCTTCGTTGCAAGATTCTTTCCTCGGATCCCAGGGGGGATGCTGTTTGAATGCGATCAGCCAATTTTTGGGTTGATGTGTCCAACGTACAAGCTTCACATCGGCACTCATCATAATTATATTGCTAACTTGTTGAGGTGAGGAAGCAACTCTTGTTGACTGAATGTAAGCAGATGGCAAGAGGTAAATTACTCGAGGTTGCACAGCCAGATAGTGTGAAGAAACGTATGTTTAATTTGTTTCTTCGAACTTCGTGATGAAGGTCTTTCCATGGCATCCGATTATCTGGAATTTCTCAGGAGATTTGTGTTGTTTGTTGTGTTGAGAATTGTGTAGTATCTCTTTATGATCCACTTGGTAACCATTGTCACGAAGTTTCATGATTTGTTAATTTCAAGAGAAGCGTTATACGGGTAGAGTCAAATCCTCTGAGCTGCTTGTTAACAAGCGGTGTTCTAAGCATTTTGTGTATTATATTATATACTTATATTATTATTAGATGGACTTTCACGGCGTGATATGTAATATATTACACCCATAATAATAATATATAATATATTAAATTGTTAGGCCACGGCTAAGAGTGTATATGATGGGGTTAATTCCGTTATCTGAGAGACGGACCTGGGGGCCGCGCACTCAATCAACTTCATGGTATGGTTGGGGATTGGCTTACACCACGAACGGCCGATCAGTTAACCACAGGAGTTTCAGTTTCCACCGTCTAATATTTTGGGGCCATTTAATAGAGGTCACACTGGCTTCTGATGGGGAGTGAGCCTGCGAATGGCCATCTATGTGAGCCGGGCCCGAGCGTTTAACTGGCTGTGCAATGCTGATATGACCAAGTGTATTAGTTTGGTTAATTACTTCCCAGTCTATCTTAAGGTTGACAATGCTGGAATTAAAGGAAGGAAGGACAAGCATGGGAAAGGTTGAAAAATCAACAAGGAATTTTTATAAGGAAAAATAAATAAACTAGAAGAACTTTTTATTTTTTGAGAGAAAATAGGTAATTAAATAATCAAAATATCTGAAGAAATAAAGATTAATCAGGCATTGATAGAAAAACAGACAAGAAGAGATGCTTTATCATCCTGCCTTCATGAAGAATAAACCGAGACAAGGTACAAGCAGTTCATTCAGGGGGAAGAGGAACATTTGCCAACACGGTAAGTCGTATGCAATAATAATGCTTCCATAATGTTTGAGCATGCATTGGTCATTGCCAGACCTGCCTTGCCATGCACCCGCAAGGCTTGAACACCCATGACATACGTTGTGTTCAGGAACCAGGGATGCCATTCTAGGTTTACGCAGGAGCTATGTTTGAGCAGAACCAGCATTTACGGTACAGCGTACCACGTATGACCACAGAGTCATCAATGGAAGTGTAAGGAGCTGTGAAGGAACTGTGAGGCGCTGAGGTGCTGGTTTTGAGGCACTGTGAAGGCGCTGTGAGGCGCTGTGAGGCGCTGGAGGATCTGTGAGGTGATGCATGCACTGGCAGGCTGCACGCACATCAGAGCTGCAAGGCTGCAAGGCCGTCACACTGTAAAAACTAACCTTGATGCAAACATCACACTCTGATGGAAACTGACTGAGCTGAAAAATCACAAACAGCTGTCACAAAACTGTCAGAAAGAAGTTCTCCATCTTTTTATGGGCAACCAGTGGGGAGGAGATCAAGCAGATTCAGCAAATCATGCTTGCCTATGGTGCACACTGCCACGTCACCACGCATCTCGTGACGATTCCTTCCTTAAGAGCGAGACGAACCACAAATATGCACAGGCTGGCATGATAGCGATGTTTGTGGTGCGGAACGAAGGGCAGAAATCAGCCATTTGCCAGAATTCAAGCGAAACGTGAGTGCTCATAAAAAGTAAAAACCATCACCTTCTCGTCAACCCAACACAGAACAAGAGCAGCTAGTGTTCCATAAGAGGCTGCAAACGGGGCATAACGCGGATGGAAAAAGTGGGTGTGACGTCATGAATGTAGTAGTGAGTGAGGTAATGATACCCAGAGTAGCCGTATTTGAACACAAGAATAACTGCTCAGGAAAATCCCGTGGTTGTGATTATCAAATGTTTTGCAAGATCAAGGTGTAATTTCGTCCCTCCAAAGCAATGTGGCCTGATGGAAAAGGGGGTAGACGAGCTCCGTTGGCTAATGGGCTAATTAATATGCATTGGGTGTGTCTGTCAAAGAGAAAAAAGGCCATCATAAGAAATGGGATTATTCTATAACCCTTTTTTTTTTTTTCTCCCAAATGCCCCATTAAAAAGTGAGAAAAAATTTTCAAACCAAAGAATTTATTGGGGGGGACTGGGGGGGTTTTAAATCAAATGGACATGGATTTGGGAATGAATGGCGAGGACATAAATATTGTATGCATTCGTCGAATCGATTCTGAAATCATACAATTATACAAATATACTACATAAGATATTATATATATTATATTATATTATTATATATATATTTATATATTATATTATATATATATATTATTCTATTATAAACAAGCTTGACACTAAAACTCGGCTCGCCGTCCACACCGGTCCCTAGAAATTGTGTTGGCACTTAGCGGACATGCGATGTTGGGCGTTTGGATTCATAGTATTTGGATTTTGCACATGCGTATTTTTGTCATTTCCCATGTCGGTTGTCGTCCTGTACCCGCTATGTTGTACTGCTATCCGTGCATGTGCACGGGTATGTGTATACTATATATTATATATAATATAATATATATATATAATATATATATATATTATATATATATTCTTTGTTGCGAATTTGGAATCGTACACTCAACATTCGGTCCTTTATCTCAGTTATCTCGATAAGTAGCATGATTCTATCGATAGCTCGCATTATTGTTTAATGGGTAATCTATGTAAGGCTGTGATTATTTTAATAGTTAGGTAACAAAAGAGAACTCTGTCAGTGATTCAACATTAAACGCGTCTTGATCACAGCTGATCAGCAGCGTAAAAGGAATGACGGGGGTTGGGAACGGGTTCGTCACGAATTCACAAAGGTAAACAGCCACCGGTTTTGCGGGGGGCGGCGCCAGGGCGCATGAGTCAGCAAAGCGAGCGAGGCGGGGCAAAGAGGAATAAGAAATGGGACCTCTGCTTGGTCAGTTGGTTGGGGTTTGTGGAGTCGGGTCTCATTGGTGTGGACGTATAGCAGTGAGTGTGTGGTTGTTCTTGCTCTGCTTCGGGCTGGTTCGGCTTGGCTCTTCTTGGTTGTGGAGCTCTTCGTGGTCTTGTTGGGTTTCGTGGCTTTGGTGCGACTGCTTGACTCATTTGAGTCGGTGGTTCTTCGGGGAGGGACGCATCTTGGAAGGACAGGCGATCGTCTACCAGCACGTGGTCGGAAGCGAGGGGATCCGCCGAGCTGGAAAGGATCAGGCTCGCGGTGATTGGGCAGCCCGACACAGATGGTGCCCGGTCCGAACAGCTGGAAGACAAAAGGTGGAAAGGTCCGAGGCAGACCTGGGCTTCAGCTCATCTGTTCCTCTCCGAGCTGAAGTCCGTATTAAAGGCATCAGCACATTTTTGGGTGTGTGGTGTGCGCGTATGTGTGGTCCTGGGGTCTAAATGGAACTGTTAAGTGCTTTGGTGTGCTGTAATGATTGCATTGGCATTTGTATGTCGGTTTCTAAATCTGTCTTACGTGTTCCATAGTTCTTATCTATTATTATCAATTCAGCAATTCTTAGTGTTGTGTGTGTGTGTCTGTCTGTCCTGTCGTACTGTTTTTTGTCGGTTATGTCTGCGGCGGGTTTTCGGAGCGCCGTCCGATATGATTGAAATTGCAGGAATATTGGCGGGCGCGGGATAGTGCCTTTGAGTTTGATAATTTAATGGACGAGCGGTTCCAATTCGGCCATTGTATTGCTTTTTACAAGTGTTGAAAAGGTGTATTATGGCAGCTGAGTGTGTTCCACCTTATCAATTATCATGCATTTTTCTCAGAATATGATAAAGCATATTATAGAATAAATACAATAATATAGCACAATATTGGCAGTTAATAAAAGAATAGTGTCATGACAATGTCATGTCACCAATAACGAATATATATGTCCTGTCACCAGCAGGACACGGTGCTATGAATCACGAATGATGTACAATGTTCCTCTTTTTTTTTTTTTGAAATTTTATTGCTTTTTTCAGTGTTGAAAGGTTGTTATATATGGCAGCTGAAGTGTATTCTTAATTCTTATCATCATTTTTTTCTCAGATAATGAGTAAAGCATATAATAATAACATAATAATAGCACAATATTGGCAGTAAATAAAAGAATAGTGATACATGACACAATCCATGTCAAGCAATCCGCTATAATATTTGTCTGTCACCAGACAGACACGGTGATGACAATAGATGAGTCAATTATGTTTATTTATTTGTTTTTTGTGAATACATTTTACAGAGAGGGGGTGAGAGAGAGGGGGGGAGGTGGAGGGGGAGAGGGGGGGGGAGAGAGGGGGGGAGAGAGGGGGGAAGAGGGGGGGCGGAGAGGGGGGCGAGAGAGGGGGGGGCGAGAGGGGGGGGGCGACGAGAGGGGAGGAGAGAGGGGAGGGAGACGGGGAGGGAAGAGGGGGGAGAGAGGGGGAGAGGGGGGGAGAAGGGGGGGAAGACGAGGGGGGTGAGAAGAGGGGGGTGAGAGAGAGGAGGGAACGTCAGACGATATTCAGAGAGGGAGAGAATAGTTGGGAGGGGGCGGGGTGTTGGGGGTAAGGGCGAGAAAGGGGAGAGTGGGGGTGCAGGAGGGGGGACGGAGTGGGGGAGGGGGGAGAGAGGGGAGAGAGGGGGGGAGAGAGAGGGGGGAGAGAGGGGGGGAGGGTGGTGGCACATTCAGCGCAAGAGAGGGGGGAGAGGGAGGGGCGAGAAGAGGGGGGAGGGCGAGGAGAGGGGGGGTGGGGCGAGAGAGGGGGGGCGAGAAGAGGGGGCGAGAGAGAAAGGGGGTGAGAGGAGGGGGAGAGAGAGAGGGGGAGAGAGAGAGGGGGGAGAGTTAGAGGGCTGCATAGAAGCATCACCTACGGGCAGCACATACGGGCCGCCTCTAGGGCCGTACTAGTTTTTATTAATAAATACCCCCATTGTTGAATGTAACAGCTCGTTCTGTGTTTCTTTCATTGGCTCGCCATGACTCGTGTTTGAGGATTAGTGTTCGTAACTTGTTCATTTGGTCCGGCCCGACTTTGGTAATTCCGTTCGGTTACGCCGGA
>CM068966.1:69450561-69465892 GCA_035128595.1 Eptatretus atami | reverse complement strand
CGTCTTTGGCAGTGTCGCTTGGCTGCATGTTGGCAGTGTCGCCGGTAAAGTGATCCATTCGGAAAAGGCGTACCGAGGGCGTGTCCCCCGGTAATTAGATCATGTGATTATTTTTTAGGTCGTGACCTAAATTCCGTGACAATTCCGTCGTGACCCTCCCGGACTAACGCCGGGATCTAGTCACGGGTGGGCCTTTCGGCCTCACCACGATCGTGCCAATCGGCCACCCGCGTGGGATAGGGTTGTTCGCAAACTCGACCTACCTAAGTACCCACGCGGATGGTAAACCGGGCGACCGCACCTCGCCGCAGGTCGACTTCGGACACGGGCCGCTTAAGCGATCCGTTCCGTGCTATCGGATAACCGAGCGTGTTATCGTCGGCCTCGACGGTTCCTGATTAATTATCGGGCGTCCCGCGCCCACTCAAACCTTTATGTAAAGCAAGATGGAGACCACAAAGGAAAGGACGCAGCGAAACGGGGCAACAATTCAACAAGCACGCATTTTATTTACACACAACACACAAAAAGCACACATAAAGCATGTATTTATAGCAAGTTAAAACAAACACAACAATGCAGCAGAGCTACCACCGACTTCGCGTACACACGGCCACACTTACACAGTTCTACTTGACGGGACTCGGCGCCACACACACACGTTCACACAAAACCCCAAAAGAAATGGAAGTCGCGACTTCCCTTCCCTCGAGTCCTTGGCGACCGTCCTCTGACGTGGTCCCGTCTGGCCGTGACTCCGTTCGAGCGTGGTCGGCGAAGCCTCTCCGGCGTGCTCGTGCCTGCCCGTGCTGGCCCTCGACGCCACGGACCGAGCACCGACTGCGTAAGAGCCGAACCACGAACACACCGGACTGAGAGCACCGAGCGAGAATACCGAACCAAGAGAGACCGAATACCGAACCAAGAGAGACCCGAATGCCTCCTGCGCCTCCGACTCTTATACCCCCGGCGCCCTGCCCCGTTCTTGGCTCCACCCCCTTCGAGGCGCTTCTAGAAAAGGGGCGTTCCCTCTCGTTCCCCCTCCCCGCGCCATCGGGGGGCGAGGAAAATCCGTCCTGGCACCGTGCCAGGGAAGAAACAGGCGGGAAAACCGCGCGCCATCGCTGTGGTGACTTCTTCTTTCCCTTCTCGCGTTCGACGGTTTCCAGCGCGGAAACGTCGTAGTGTGGACCGCGGAGGATGGCGTTCGTTGGTGTAGGTAGTGGCGAAGATGGTGGTGGTTGTTGTGAGATGGCGGTGCTGGCGTTGTTGGAGTGGTGGCGTGGTTGAGGTTGAAGCGTGGTTGGTTCGAAAATAATGAAAGAACAGAAAAACGACGAACTCAAAGTGTCGCAGCCTGAATGAATCACATTAATTCCCTCTAAACAATGGGTTTGGGGCTAACTATACACGTACTTCAGAAATACCTCACCTACGGGACCTGAATGGTGTTTGCGAATTTCCCAGCCGTAACACTACCCCTCCCCTTTTTACAGACTCGTCCCGAGTCGTCAAATTATCGTGTGCCATCATGTGTAGTTCTCCCCTAGTACGTTTTACCTACGGATCCCTGAGTGCGACAGTCATGGTATTCGTGTCCCCAAAATAAATAACCTGAGGGCTGAGTAACTAACTAAACAAACCCACTCATACGGACGACTTAAATAAATTGCCGGCGCTAAGACATACATGCCGGGGGCGCACTCATATTTACAATACAAACTTAACAACTTGACCTTATAAATTTTACACTAACCATGGCCCAGGATCAATGGACTCTGCAGGGAACAAAACAAGGAGTCAAAAGAAAAAGAGTCAACAGAGCACGGTGCACGGGCCTCCATTACAGGCCCGTGTTGTAGCTGCCTACAGGACAGTTCCTGCAGCTTGCAAACTGTTGCTTGATCCTGGCGCACATGGCAATGAACAAGGGGGGCAAAGCAAAATAGAACGGGGCTGGTGAACGGGCAGTGGGCATGGGCAAAGCAAAGGCAGGCAGGCAAGGCATGACAAGGCCGCTGTAGCAAACCAGCGGCAGATGAACCGGCCGTACAGGCCTCGAAGCAAACAGCCGTCGGACGATCCGACCGGCACAGGCCTTGCAGCAAACAACAGCTGCCGATGAAGTTGGCCGGCCTCTTGCCGTGCAGTGCAGGTTGGTGGAGGGAGTGCGGTGGTGCTGGCCACTCGGAAGGCGGGCTCGGACCTACCTACCTGTCTCCCTCCCACCTATCGCCTTTGCCTGTCACTGTCCTACCCACTCCCTTAATTTGTAAAACCCAATTTAGCCCAACTAATTTTTTTTGTTGTTTTTTTTTATTTCATCCTTCCCCACTATAATTCGTCCCTAACCCCTTTTCATCTTTGTTCGGCTAACCTATCGTCCCTAGCCTACTCCAACCCTACGTTCCCTTCCCGGAGGGGAATGAGGGAGAGCTAGCGTCCTGTGTCGAGGCCCAACGAAGCCTCAGGATGGCCTCCCCAGACTTCAGCGATCTAACCCAAAGTGGGTCCAGCGGCCCACAACGAAAGCGAAGGGATGGATGGTGCGGAGGGGTACACTTCCTAATCTACCCTATCCATTTAACTGTTAAACTACCCAGGGCTTTCAAAAAGCGCCTCTCGCTTAATCTATTGGTTCTAAAAACCCAGATTCCCGTCGCCTGTGTTGGTGTCCTTACAATTTCGGGCCTCGCCCTCCAATTTTCTCTCATGCCCTTGCACGGTTTCATGGCTGGGACGCGTGGCTCCCCTTGGCAGGCACGACCCTCTGCCAGTTCCCTACGATGGCACCCCGGGCACTACACTGCCTCCGAGCCTACCAGCTCCCTAAACCTGGGGAGTGCCCTCCATGGCGACTCCCCTGAAACGCTCACGTGGCAGGCTGGCTTCCCGGGCCCCTTTCCGAGGGTCACCCGTGCCCACGACACTGCCCACGGCTAATGGCGCCCCGGCCCCGCACCAAGCGGGCGCACCCGTGCCCACTACGCTATCCCGCCCCCCATGGCCCTTGGCCTACCACGGCCGACTAGCCCGGTGCCCGGGGTACCCACTCAGCGATACTCACCGTTCCAGCCATGCTCCCAGCCCGTCAACAGGGCTCCTGCACCCCTCCAAATGGGTATCGAGCCTACATTCCCACAAACAACAAAACGACCTCCATTTTTCAATTTAACTACCCCCTAACTCACTCTACACTGACCCGGGTCCCTTGGGCGGGAGTCACTCCTCCCCCCAATCACTCATCGCACCATGCATTCCACATTCGCTCCACTCACACAGACCCGCTGGCCTCACCACTCACCATGTACTCACCTCACAGCTTTTCAACACACACATCGCTGAATCCTGCCATTCCTGCTGACTACATCCCTAACTAACTCGTGCTCCCACGTCGTCCCTTACACTATAGCACGTTCCATTTAACACTACGTAGCTAAACTACGTCCCTCTAAACATCCACAGTCTGTCACTGTCCCCAAATCTCTAAAATCATTTTCCCACCTAAAGCTCATACAATCCCTCTACCTAATCCATTCCACGGACTCCATGAGGACTTACCCCTGCCCATGAAGTCGCGTCTAACTAACACTAACCCTTCCCCTAACTAGTGTCATCCTGTGCCCAGGCAAGGGGGTCTTCCACCCTTACCCGGGAATCCTGTTCACCCGAAAGCGAGGCTTGCTTTTGTCAATTTTTTTTTTTTCAAATTCTGCGCAGCACCAGCGCGGCAACTCGCAGCTCACGCACTTTGCACCTTGCCCGTGACGTCATGTAGCTGCACGTGTACCTCGTCCCTCTTGGATGGTACCATCCGGCAGGGATACCCCTGCCGGATTCCAACCCTACGTGCAGCCATGACGTCACCTGCGCACCCCAAAAGCAAACCTCACACTCCGAGGGGCTCCCCACGCGAACACATGTGCTCTGCCCGTTGGAGCTTACACAAGCTCGCGTGGAGAACCATCCGGTCCAAATCCGTTATCCTGCCTAACCTTTGTCCGTCCGCGGGATCGGCAAATCCACGCTGGCGTTTCCGGACCGGGCTTCACTCCCGCAAGCGAGCACGTGGGGGCCTCGTGCGTTGCACAGCACGGACCTCGCGCTCGCTGCTGGGTGAACCCGGCACGGTCCCACAATAGCTACAGCCGCTACTCTCGCCTGTGTCCTCTGTCGCCGTCGTCGTCGCCATTCGACCCACGCACACCTGCGTGTCACGACGCACAGACTCCACTCCATCACACTCACACCGGGAGACGCGGCTGCATGCTCCCGCATGCCGACCATCATCTCCCTCACATACAGCGACCTTACACCACTGTCTCCCTCACACTCGCCGCTCACTCACACATGCCACCTCCCTCGCACACGTGGCTCCACTCACACACGGCCTTCCACTTGCACACATGGGGGCACTCACCCGCGGTGCCTCATCCCCACATGGCGCGCTGGAAAGCACGCACTCCGGCACACTTGCCACCCACCACTCACACACGGGGTCGCTTCCACACACGGGGACGCACTCACACCTTGCACCACACAACACCGGGACAACCACACTGGGGATTCGTGTCCCACAAGGGTTCCGGGGCCTCTATACCCCCAAGCTGCACGTGCACCTATCCACAGCACTCGTCCTTCAACTCCGCTTGGCACGACCGAACCCACCTGGTCGTGATTCGCCTCAGGGGCATACTCCTCCCCTCGTTCCTGGAGGCAGCCATCCGCTGCTCGCACCGGGTCTCCACACGCTCGCGAGCTCACCCCATTATCCTCCACTACCTCTGTGTGTGTGTGTTTCTGTTCCTTTAACCCCGTCTTTATCGTGCAGTCTCTCCTCTACTTTTCTGTTTCTCGCGTCTCTATACATTGTTAGTTTCTGTTTCTTTCTGGAGTTTTTCCATCTCTCTTTACTTCAATTTTACTCTCTCCTTCAGTTCATTAATTTCAAACTCGTATAGTTTTTGTTTTCTCTCCCACTCTTCCTCATGCTTCTCACTTTCCAATCTCATCGTTTCTTTCCATTGGCTCATTCCTTCCTGTGTTTCATTCGCTGTTCTCTCATTACCTCCTCGCTTCCTCTCCTGTCCTTCCTTCTCCAGTTTCATGGTTTGCTTCATTTGGTAAATCTCTTTTTGTGTTTCAGTTGCTGCTGTCTCATTATTCTTCCTTGTTTCTTCTCCTGCGTTTCCTTCTCCAGTTTTGGTTTCTTCATGTGGTTAATTTCCCTTTTGTGTTTCATTCGCTGTTCTTTGTCTCTCTCTTCGCACTCCAGCCTTGCCTTTTCTTTCAATTGGTCAACCTCAGCTTCATGTTCCTTTTGTTTTTCTATCCATTTCCTCTTCGCTCTTCCCTCTCCAATCTCGTTGTGTCCTTCACTCTCCTCATTTCTCCTTCCTGCTTCATTCCTTGCTCCTTCAACTTCTCCTCGTATTCAACTTATTTTTTCCTTTTGTCGTTCAGTTTCAAATTCATACTCTTTCAGTTTTCTATTCCACTGTCTTTCTTGTTCCTCGTTCTGCAATCTCGTCATTTCCTTCAGTTGACAGATTTCTTTCTCCTGTCTCATTCCTTGTTCTCCCAGTACTCTTTCTTGTTCCTCTTTTAACACTCTCAGTTCGTTTTGTAGTTCCGTCTCTTTGTTTTGGTGTTTCTGTAACTCAGTTTTCTTCTCTAATTCTTTTCTCATCTCCGCACCTCCGACCTTGCTTTGGCTTCTAACTGTTCTTCCGGCTTGCCCTTGTGTGTTGTCTATCGTCTTCCCAGTTCCTCTGTCTCCGTTTTTACTCCAGTCCCAGCTTATCAACTCT
Organism: Eptatretus atami; assembly: GCA_035128595.1. Taxonomy (NCBI): domain Eukaryota; kingdom Metazoa; phylum Chordata; class Myxini; order Myxiniformes; family Myxinidae; genus Eptatretus; species Eptatretus atami. The sequence continues at coordinate 69,460,082 of CM068966.1, read as the reverse complement.
CTTCGTCATGTCTTGAAGTCTTTTCTCACACTCCACCATTTTTATTTCCTTCGTGCACGTCTCGTCACCCCAATTAATTTTTCCCTCTCGGTTACCGTCACTTTTTCCGTCACCTCCACACTTCTCGCCCAACACGTCTCCCGAATTATTTTTTCCTCACCCGCCTTCACCACGGGCCTGACAACCGTTGCACCCCTCCCAGCTCGTTCGCTCCCACACGTGGCGTCGCCATTAGCACTTCGCCTGTTGTTGCCTTCATGCCCGCCTGCAGGCTCCGGCCCATTTGCTGCGTTTCACCCCGCATTTCTTCCATTTTGTTTTCCATTCCGTTCTTCACCTGTTGTAAGTTCGCATTCATTTGATTGTTTCATCCTGCACACATTGTTTTTATTTCGTTTGTGTTTGTTTCCATTCTGAGTGCGTTTCATCCATTTTTTCGTTCATTCCGTTTGTGTTTGTTTCCATTTGTTTGTTCACTCCTTTTATTTCGTTTTTCATTCCATCCATTTTGTTTTCCATCTGTTGCATCCCCCCTCATTGCTTGTGTGATCATCTCCATCATTTGTGTGATGACTAATGGCGAAAGCAGGACCGATCCGCCACCATCGGTCCCGGTTTCGCTGGGAGCTGGGGAGGGGATTTGACGGAGGTGGGGAGGGGAGATGTCATACGCCACGGCCTCTGCGCTGCGCGCGCCATTACGGGTCTGGATTCGTTTGGGGGGAAACTGTTCCTGACACCAATGTCCTGCATGGGGATTCCATCCTGAGCCATGGATTCTAAACACTCTACATCCATTTCTATTACCCCCGGCTCCCGCTCGCCTTGAGACACTTATTTCACGTAACGGGTAATTTAATCGCTCGTAATTTAGAGGGAATCGGGGTCGTTCTCTCACCCCTGGACCGATTCCTGTGAATTTAGCTGGAGACAGGAGGGTTGTTTTTTCCGCTCTCTGACACCAGTGTTGCGATTTCGCGCCCGCCAGCGTGCGATCGACCACGTAACTCGAATCACGGTACGTCGCCCACGGACGGACAATTCCGTCGTGACCCTCCCGGACTAACGCCGGGATCTAGTCACGGTGGGCCTTTCGGCCTCACCACGATCGTGCAATCGGCCACCCGCGTGGGATAGGGTTGTTCGCCAAACTCGACCTACCTAAGTACCCACGCGGATGGTAAACCGGGCGACCGCACCTCGCCGCAGGTCGACTTCGGACACGGGCCGCTTAAGCGATCCGTTCCGTGCTATCGGGATAACTGAGCGGTGTTATCGTCGGCCTCAACGGTTCCTGATTAATTATCGGGCATCCCGCGCCCACTCAAACCCTTTACGTAAAGCAAGATGGAGACCCACAAAGGAAAGGACGCAGCGAAACGGGGCAACAATTCAACAAGCACGCATTTTATTTACACACAACACACAAAAAGCACACATAAAGCATGTATTTATAGCAAGTTAAAACAAACACAAACAATGCAGCAGAGCTACCACCGACTTCCGTACACACGGCACACTTACACAGTTCTACTTGACGGGACTCGCGCCACACACACACGTTCACACAAAACCCAAAAGAAAATGGAAGTCGCGACTTCCCTGCCCTCGAGTCCTTGGCGACCGTCCTCTGACGTGGTCCCGTCTGGCCGTGACTCCGTTCGAGCGTGGTCGGCGAAGCCTCTCCGGCGTCCTCGTGCCTGCCCGTGCTGGCCCTCGACGCCACGGACGAGCACCGACTGCGTAAGAGCCGAACCACGAACACACCGGACTGAGAGCACCGAGCGAGAATACCGAACCAAGAGAGACCGAATACCGAACCAAGAGAGACCCGAATGCCTCCTGCCCTCCGACTCTTATACCCCGGCGCCCCGCCCCGTTCTTGGCTCATCCCCTTCGAGCGCTTCTAGAAAAGGGGCGTTCCTCTCGTTCCCCCTCCCGCGCCATGCGGGGGGCGAGGAAAATCCGTCCTGGCGCCGGCCAGGGAAGAAACAGGCGGGAAAACCGCGCGCCATCGCTGTGGTGACTTCTTCTTCCCTTCTCGCGTTCGACGGTTTCCAGCGCGGAAACCGTCGTAGTGTGGACCGCGGAGGGATGGCGTTCGTTGGTGTGGGTAGTGGCGAAGATGGTGGTGGTTGTGTGTGAGATGGCGGTGCTGCGTTGTTGGAGTGGTGGCGTGGTTGAGGTTGAAGCGTGGTTGGTTCGAAAATAATGAAAGAACAGAAAAAACGACTAACTCAAAGTGTCGCAGCCGAATGAATCACATTAATTCCTCTAAACAATGGGTTTGGGGCTAACTATACACGTACTTCAGAAATACCTCACCTACGGGACCTGAATGGTGTTTGCGAATTTCCACAGCCGTAACAATATATACATATATATGTACATATATATACATAGATATATACGTACATATATATATATATACATACATATATACATATATATACACAGATATATACATACATATATACTGTACATATATTATATTATATATATATATATATATATATACACACATATATATTGTTACGAATTTGGGAATTCGATCACACACAACATTCAGGTTCCTTTAGTCAGTTATGTCGATAAGTGCATTGTTCCCTAGATAGTTCACCTTCCATTGTTTAATGGGCAGAAATCGATTAAGTGCGCTGCGCGATTCAATTTAAAAGTTAGGGAGCGATCATAACACAATGGAGATGCCCCTCCCCTCTTCTGCGAAGAGGAAGAAGACCTCCCGTCCCGTGATTCATGACGTCAACAACTCCCTCCCACCCGTGTGTTGAGCGGGGGGATGGAGCACGAGGGCATGAGTCATGAGTCACGCCGGGAGCTGGGGAAGGGCGGAAGAGGAAAAGAGAGATCCACTAGTTGGTTCGTGTAGGGTTGGTGGTTCAGAGAGCTTCGCGCTTCTGCCTTGGTCGGAGGGGTGGTTCAGTAGAGCTTCGGCTTCTGCTTGGCTCGGGTTAGGGTTGAGGCTTTGAGTAAGCTTCTTGCTCTGCTTGGCTTGGTAGGCTTTTCGGCTCGAGCTGCTGGTGGTGGCTTCTCTGGTTTGGTTCGTCGAGAGAGTCGCTGCTTTTGTTCATCGGAAGAGAGTTGAGCTGGTTGCTCGGCTTAGCTCTTCTTGGTTCGTGGAGCTCTTTGTTCTCCGTTTGGTTCCGGCTTGGTGCGACTCATCGGCCTCATCTTGGAGGTGGTTCCTCGGGGAAGCGGCGTATCGACGGAAGGATCGGTGCCTCGTCTCACCAGCACGTGTTGAGAAGCACGGGAGGATTCGCTGGAGCTCGGGAAGGATCGCGGCTCACGGCGGTTGGGTCCAGCTCGCTCTCGCTGGAGCCCGGTCCGAACAACTTGAAGACCACACGAGGTGGAGAGGTTCGAGATAGGTCCTGGGTTTCAGCTCACCTGTCCTCCGAGCTGGAGCCCGTTATTAAAGGCCTCAGCCACCATTTCTTGGGTGTGTGTGTGTGTGTGTGCGTACGTGTGTCCGTGGGCCCGTGTCTACTAAGTAGAAAAACTGTTAAGTGATTGTGTAGAACGGTTGTAGTCTCCTGTCATGCGTGTTGGCCTTGTATAATGCATACGTGTTTTCCTTGTTTAATTGCATACGTGCATGCCTGCATACGTATTTATTACAATAAATGTCCTTGTGTGAATGTAAACCTGTTCGTTGCGTCCTCTCCCTCCATTGAACCGCCGTATCGCATTCAGAATAATAGTTGGTTTTTAAATAGCCGATAATTAATAGAATCGGGTCCAACGGGGCCTCACGATAATACCCCGCTCGGTTATCCCAAAAGGAAGCGAGCTGCTTAAGCGGCTCGTTTCAAGCGGGCCCGTTGAGGTACAGTCTCTCGGTAGTATGCTCGCACGGATTAATTAGGTATATCGACAATCGGCGATTGACCCTGTAGCGCGTGGGTTAGTGTTGACTAGGCTGTGGTGTGCTCAAAAACACCGTTAGCGGGATTCCGGGTTTGATCCGGAAGCTGCGACTAGATTGTCCGTTCGGTGGGCGAGAGTGGCCGCCATTGGCTAGAAGCGGTCGTTCGCGATGCCGCAGGCGGAAATCCACAACAATATATATATATATATATATATACATATATAATACAAATATATGCATATATACATAACATATATATACCTACAGTCCTACATATATATACACATCTATATATTATATACCTACATATATATACATATATATATATATACCCACTTATTATATATATACATATATTATACCTACTGTCCTACTTATATATATACATACAATATATATATATATACATACATACATATATACAAGGTGTCCCAAAAAATTTACTCACATTTTCGCTCCTCATAACTCATTGAATTTTTCATTTTTTTTTAGATCAAATTGACCTAATAATGGCAGAAGTACGACTAGGTGTTGAAGAAAGAAAATTTATCATAAAGTGCTATGGAAGCACGAAAACATCATGGAAGTGCAAAGACAATTTAGAAGACATTTTCACAAAGATCCACCAGCGCGACGCACCATTGCGCGCAACCGAGATAAGTTTGAAACAGATGGAAACTGTGCATGACGTCCATAAGGAGCGTTCAGGAAGACCACGGTCATCAACCACCCCCGCAAAGGAAAATCAATTGTGGAAACCTCCACCGATCCCACGGAAATCTGTACGACAAATGGCTCTTGAGACAGGAATCCCAAAATCAAGCGCCCATCGCTTTTGAAGCGAATTAATTGGAAAAGTTACATTCCAACATTAATCCACGCTCTAAATGAAGACTATCCTGACCGAGAAGCTGAATTTTGTGAGTGGTACCTGGGCAAATGAGAAGAAGATGCAGCATTTCCATTCCAAAATTGTTTTGGAGCGATGAGGCCAGCTTCAAGTTAAATGGCTCAATTAACCCACACAATTGCACCTACTGGGCTCCTGAAAAATCCTTATGTTACTATGGAACACCATTTAAACTTACCAGGGGTTACAGTGTGGTGTGGGATATCAGCATTGGGCATCCTAGGGCCATTCTTTTTTGACCAAACTGTCACTGGGATGTTTACTGAAACTTGCTGCAGGAATCCGTCGGACACGTGTCGAAGAGATATTGGTGACGAAGAGATTTACTTTCAGCAAGATGGAGCCACCTCCCCACTACCACCGTGATGTAAGGGCTATCTCGAAGCAACTTTTCCGAACAGATGGATTGGGCGAAGAGGTAGTGTTGAATTCCCTGCGCGTTCCCCAGACCTCACTCCAATGGACTTCTTTTTTATGGGGATATCTCAAAGATAAGGTTTACGGCTCAAAACCAGCAACAGTCGATGAGCAGAAAGAGGAAATTGAAAGACAATGTCTTGCAGTTCCAATGAAATTATTTGTAATGCTGTTGATCCATTGGTCCGTGTTATCGGCTGTGTATGGAACGTGATGGTCGTCAGTTTGAACATTTGTAAACATGCATTTATCCATTTATACATTTAACCATTAATCTTGTTTCTAATCAATAAACAACACATTTATTATCATTTAAGAGAGCGAGGACATTTTTTGGGACACCCTGTATATATACATATATTTATACAAGCCGGTAGGCGGGATGGGTCGCCGAGCATGGAAACTATAAGATAAGAGCAAAATGGATGTCATATAGCGGATAGGGAATCACCTTAAGATTAGCATATCAAATCTCATCCAGTTCCATCTACTGATAACTACTCGGTATCCATTTGAATGAAAAGTACCGAAAATGCGGTTTGAAATCGGAAATCCCCAAAGTTTGAGGGGGTGCTGTGGGTGAACAAAGATCGTAAATCGAAAATCCGGCTCGATCGTTTGTGCACAATGTATTCCAGACGATTAGTGTGAATTTCATGACCATCCGACCATAACCTAGGAGGAGTAGCATTTGGCGGAAGGCACCTCCAGCTCTCGCATATTATCGATTTTTGCACTAATTGACCTTTGACCCCTGACCTAAGCGAAATCGGTCAATATGTCCTGGCAAAGTTGTAGTACTCATTGAGTACCATGAACCTCAAAGTTTCTTCGTATCGATGCACTCACCTGGTCGCTAGGGGCTTCAATTTCGCCAATTTTCCGCATACCCTAATTGTAGGGGGCGCTGCGGGTAAAGTATTCCATAATCACAAAAAACCGGAATATATTTGATAGAGCATCACCTGCAGATCATTCGTGCCAAATTTCATAACCCTACGTGGGATAATGGCTTTCGGAATTGATTTCGCGTGAACGGTACGATTTGAAGGTTTTTCGTTGTTGCTAGTGGACCAAAGCGTCCCTAGCAACCATCACAATTCCAAAGCACTAGGTCATAAGATGTACCTACCACCCGAGTTTGGTCAAAATCCCCCACGTTTACTACCAATTATGCTGATGACAACGAACAAACATCACAAACACAACAAACAGACAGAATTACTGACAATAAGGGTCACATTTCGCGACCCACACCTATTTCGGCGACCATATATATATACATATATATATACATATACACATATATATCATATATATATACATATAAAAACATACATATATATCTATATATATACATACATATAAAATATTACATATATAATATATATTATTTATATATACAGTTATATATATATATATATATATTATATAATATATATATATACATAAATATATATCACATACATATATATATACATAAATATACACACACACACATATATATATATATATATATATATATATATATAATATATATAATAAACATATATATAACATATCTATATATATACATATTATATATATATACACATATACGTCTACAATATATACATATATACACACACACACACACACACATATATATATATATATACACATATACGTCTACACATATATACATATATACATACACACACACGCACACACACACACACACACACACACACACACACACACACACATATATATATACATATATGTATATACACATACATCTGCACATATATACATATATACATATACACACACATATCATATATATAATATATTGTTATAGATTTCCGCCGGTTCGGCGTGTGCACGCCTTTTTCAGCCCAATCCAGGCCGCGTGTCCACCGAACGCGACAATCTAGTCGTAGCTTCCGGACAAACGCCGAAACCCAGCTACGGGTGTTTTTAATACACCATAAACCAGCACAACTATTCTGTCCACGCTACAGGGTCAATCGCTGAATTATCGATATACCTAACTATTCGTGCGGACAGAAATGCCGGGAGTTTATACTTCGTGGGGCCTGCACGAAAACGAGCGCTTAATCGGCTCGTTCCGTATGCGAATGCCGAGCGGTTTTAATTCGCCAGATCCCGTCGGACCAGATTATTTTATCGGCTTTGTAATCAGCCAGCTAATTTCCTGAACGCATCATGGCAGTCAATGGAGGAAGTGACGCACGAGCGGGTTGACATTCAAACAATATGGTGTTTATTTTCACCCAGCACGTAAGCAGTCATGGGGGAATAGGGGACAAGACACGAGTAAAAGCCTACAGCCGATGTCTATTATGCAATGTACATACAGGCACCTTAACAACAATTCTACTTAAGGACAAGGCGCCACAGACTTTCATGCAAAACCCAAGAAAGAGAGAATCGGGCTCGGTGAGCCTTTAATGTACTTCAGGGCCGGGATGACCGGAACAGGCCCTGAAGACGGGCCGGCTACCTGGCCACTCTCGTGGTGACTCGATGGGTCCTTTTTATCGCGACCCTGGTGTCTCCGTTCGGCCGCGTGCGTCGCGAACGCGCCCAGTCGCTTGGGCGGTCTGATGAGCAGCTTGTCCGGTTCTCCTCGGTCGTCTGGCCTTCACTGCGGCCTTGGCCTAGCCGACGACGCGCTGGAGGAGCGAACGGGTCTCGACCCCGGCTTCCTGTAGGCGATCCTTTCCAGGAACGAACTCCACTGCTCTCGCAGCTCCCACAGGCTCTCCAACCCTTCCACTCCGAACTCCAACGGCTCAACTCCTGCCGGTGGCTCGGCGTCTCTTCCAACGGCTCTCAACTACCGCTCTCCACCCAGCCAACAACCCCAACGGCTCAACTCCTGCGGTGGCTCGGCGTCTCTCCAACGGCTCTCAACTAACCGCTCTCCAACCCAACCAACACTCTCTTGGCGGCGAGCGAACGCGGCCCTTTATAGCCCCAAGGGGAGGGGCCGCGGTGGGCTTTGCACCCAAAATCAGCGCCCTCCCCCTTTTCACCTTGGAACCTTCACCCAGGCTGGATCCACCCCGATCAAATGCGGACGTGGTGGAAATCGCCATCAAACACGGACGTGTGTGGAAATCGCCATCAAACGCGGACGTGGTGGAAATTGCCATACAAACGCGGACGTGTTCGTTGAGTTGTTGTTGTTATTGTTGTTGTTGTTATTGTTAAAATAAAAGATAGAGAAAGAATAACGGCTAACTCAAAGATGCACAGCCCGGCACACGAATAATTCCTTTATACATCGGTGGGGGAAATCTGACCTGGAACACACACTTACCGGAAATAACTGACCTCTGGGGAACCTGACTGGTGTTCTGTGAATTTCCACACCGTAACAATATGTATATATATATATGTATATATATATACATATATTTATGTCCACACAATACAAAGTATATGCATAGATTATATATATATATATATAATTATATATTATATATATATATATATAACATATCTTTATATGTATATATATATATATATTATATATATATATATATGTATGTGTGTGAATTATATATATATATATATATATATATATATATATATATACATATATATATACATATACATATATATGCCTGGTGTTGGCGTAGTGGTTTAGGGTAGCGGCTTGGGATCCAAAAGGTCCTGAGTTCAAGCCCCGTTGGCCGCTTGAATTAATAAATACACACCAGGAGGTTGACTCAGCCTGTCATCCTTCGAGGTCGGCGAAGTGAGTAACAGTGTACTGGCCCGGTGTATGCCCCGGTTAGAATAGGTGTACATATCCCTGTGTCGTAAGAGGCGACCAGGGTTGCGTCAGGAAGGGCATCCGGCGTAAAACTGTGCGCAAATCATTATGCGGATCATAACGGATGATCAGCTGTGGCGACCCTAAACGGGAGCACCGAAGAGAAGAAGAAGAAGACATATATATATATTCATATACATATATATATATATATATTCATAATACATATATATATAATATACATATATATATATATACATGCTTTAGTTCCATTTTATATGAAGATATCTATACCTTCCTCTTGCTGACATTCCTATGAATGGTTTCCCATCGTTTTGCTGTAAATGAATTATGGTTGGGTCTCTATTGATTTATTGTGACTTCCCCACCTCCCCATTGTTTTTATCTGATTTCCTCATTGAGTGGTCAGTTATGTTGAAATGCTGAATGAACATGTTGGTGGACAAGGAAGAATGATAGCTTCATTTGATTTGAAAATGCCATCTCTCTCTTTG
>CM068966.1:69424290-69450536 GCA_035128595.1 Eptatretus atami | reverse complement strand
CGTCCGGAAACGCCAGCGGTGGATTTGCCGATCCCGCGGACGGACAAAGTTAGGCAGGATAACGGATTTGGACCGGAGGTTCTCCACGCGAGCTTGTGTTAAGCTCCAACGGGCAGAGCACATGTGTTCGCGTGGGGAGCCCCTCGGAGTGTGAGGTTTGCTTTTGGGGTGCGCATGACGTCATGGCTGCACGTAGGGTTGAATCCGGCAGGGGGGTATCCCTGCGCGATGGTACCATCCAAAGGGACGAGGTAACGTGGCAGCCATGACGTCACGGCAAGGTGCAAAGTGCGGAGCTGCGAGTTGCCCGCTGGTGCTGCGCAGAATTGAAAAAAAAAAATTGACAAAGCAAGCCTCGCTTTCGGGTGAACAGGATTCCCGGGTAAGGGTGGAAGACCCCCTTCTGGGCACAGGATGACACAGTTAGGGGAAGGGTTAGTGTTAGTAGACCGGACTTCATGGGGCGGGGTAAGTCCTCATGGAGCCGTGGAATGGATTAGGTAAAGGGATTGTAGTGAGTTTAGTGGGGAAAATGATTTTTGAGATTTGGGACAGTGACAGACTGTGATGTATGAGGGACGTAGTTTAGCTACGTAGTGTTAAATGGAACGTGCTATAGTGTAAGGGACGACGTGGGAGCACGAGTTAGTTAGGGATGTAGTCAGCAGGAATGGCAGAGTTCAGCGGATGTGTGTGTTGAAAGCTGTGAGGTGAGCATGGTGAGTGGGTGAGGCCAGCGGGTCTGTGTGGATGGAGCGAATGTGGGAATGCATGGTGCGATGAGTGATTGGGGGGAGGAGTGACTCCCGCCCAAGGACCCCGGGGTCAGTGTAGAGTGAGTTTGGTAGGTAAAATTGAAAAATGGAGGCGTTTTGTTGTGGTGGGGATGTAGGCTCGATACCATTTGGAGGGGTGCAGGAGCCCTGTGAGGGCTGGGAGCATGGCCGAAGGTGGTATCGCTGAGTGGGTACCCCGGGCACCGGGCTAGTCGGCCGTGTAGGCAAGGCCCATGGGGGGCGGGATAGCGTAGTGGGCACGGGTGCGCCGCTTGTGCGGGGGCCCGGGGCGCCATTAGCCGTGGGCAGTGTCGTGGCACGGGTGACCCTCGGAAAGGGGCCGGGAAGCCACCTGCCACGTGAGCGTTTCAGGGGAGTCGCCATGGAGGCACTCCCCAGTGTTTAGGGAGCTGGTAGGCTCGGAGGCAGTGTAGTGCCCGGGGTGCCATCGTTGGGAATCGGCAGAGGGTCGTGCCTGCCAAGGGGAGCCACGCGTCCCAGCCATAGACCGTGAAGGGCATGAGAAGAAAATTGGAGGGCGAGGCCCGAAATTGTAAGGCACCAACACAGGCGACGGGAACTCTGGTTTTAGAACCATAGTAAGCGAGAGGCGCTTTTGAAAGCCCCTGGGTAGTTTAACAGTTAATGGTAGGGTAGATTGGAATGTACCCCCCGCACCATCCATCCTTCGCTTCGTTGTGGGCCGCTGGACCCACTTTGGGTTAGATCGCTGAAGTCTGGGGAGGCCATCCTGAGGCTTCGTTGGGCTCGACACAGGACGCTAGCTCTCCCTCATTCCCCTCCGGGAAGGAACGTAGGGGTTGGGAGTAGGCTAGGGGACGATAGGTTAGCCGAACAAGAGATAAAGGGGGTTAGGGGACAATTATAGTGGGGAAGGGATGAAAAAAAAAAATTAATGGGGCTAAATTGGGTTTTACAAATTAAGGGAGTGGGTAGGGACAGTGACAGGCAAAGGCGATAGGTGGGAGGGAGACGTAGGTAGGTCCGAGCCCGCCTCGGTGGCCAGCACCACCGCACTCCCTCCACCAACCTGCACTGCACGGCAAGAGGCGCCAACTTCATCGGCTGAGCTGTTTGCTGCAATCGTGCGGCCAGTTCGTCTGCCGGCTGTGTTGCTGCAGCGGCCTGTTCTGCGCTGTTGCCTGCCTGCCTTTGCCTTGCCCATGCCCACTGCCCTTCACCCAGCCCCGTTCTATTTGCTTTGCCCCCTTGTTCATTGCCATGTGCGCCAGGATCAAGCAACAGTTTGCAAGCTGCGAGGAACTGTCCTGTAGGCAGCTACAACAGGGCCTGATGGGGCTGCCCGTGCCCGGTGCTCTTTGACTCTTTTACTCTTGTTTTGCTTCCTGCAGAGTCCATGATCCTGGGCCATGGTTAGTGTAAAATTTATAAGGTCAAGTTGTAAGTTGTGTATGTAAATATGAGTGCGCCCCGGCATGTATGTCTTAGCGCCGGCAATTTATTTAAGTCGTCCGTATGAGTGGGTTTGTTTAGTTAGTTACTCAGCCCTCAGGTTATTTATTTTGGGGACACGAATACCATGATGTCGCACTCAGGGATCCGTAGTAAAACGTACTAGGGGAGAACACACATGATGGCACACGAAAATTTGACGACTCGGGACGAGTCTGTAAAAAGGGAGGGGTAGTGTTACGGCTGTGGAAATTCGCAACACCATTCAGGTCCCGTAGGTGAGGTATTTCTGAAGTACGTGTATAGTTAGCCCCAAACCATTTTTAGAGGGAATTAATGTGATTCATTCAGGCTGCGACACTTTGAGTTCGTCGTTTTTCTGTTCTTTCTTATTATTTTCGAACCAACCACGCTTCAACCATCAACCACGCCATCCCCACCACAGCGCCGACCGCGCTGCGGCCGCGCCGCCTCCGCCATCTGCGCGACATGCATCTTCGCCATCCGCCTTTCTTCCCGCGCCAGGAGTGTGACAGAGCGCTGAGTGGGCAGCTGGCGCCGATTGGTGGCGCGCGGTGTGACGCGGCAGGGAGGAGGAACGCCCTCTTCGAGACCCTTTCTCGAAGGGGGTGGAGCAAAGAACGGCGGGTGGAACAACAGGGCGGAGCTCCGTGGTATAAAGGACGGCGACGGAGAGGCTCAAAAGGGAGGCTTTTCACGAGCCGCTGAACTTCCCTGTGCCGGTGGGGCGAACGAACTGCGTCTACACGGCCGGGTGCAAAAAGCTGATGTGGGGGAGCGATTTTACTGGCGGATAATAAAGAAGCTGACCTATATAAGACTTCAACGTTAGAATGAGCTTCCTGATATTCCCTGATCTGCAAAAACTCTCGGTCTTTTCCCCCTTGTTTGTGGCAGCTTGTGGAGCGGAGCTGTTGAGAGTCGTCGAGTCGGCATAAGACGGTGAAGGAGCCGGAGCGGAGTTGAGGGTCGTGGGAGAAGGGCTCGACAGCCGCACCAAGGAAGTCCTTTGTGTCTTTTCGGGATTTATTTTGTGTTGCAACTTGCTGTTGGTGCCTGTCCTGTGAAGTAGTAGAACTGTTAAGTGTGCCGTTGGTGTGCGCGTAGCGGGTGTTAACTCTGCGTCGTCGTTGCTTGGTTATTTGATATATGTGCATTTTCTGACTGTTTGGCGGTAAATACGTGCCTTGATGTGTGCTATCCGTGTTTGTGAATAAACGTGCTGTGTTTGAACTTGTTCCCCGTTTCGCTGCGTCCCTCCCTTTATTGAACCTCCATCTTGCTTCGCGTAAAGGGTTCGTAGTGGGCGTGAGACACCGATAATTAATTGGAACCGTCGAGGTCGACGATAACACGCTCGGTTCATCCGATAGTACGAACGGGCCGCTAAGCGCGTTCGTGTCCGGGAGTTCACCTGTGGCGTGGTGCAACCCCCCGCGTAGGTTACCCGTGCGAGTACTTAGGTAATATCGACTTTCGGCGATTCACCCTACCTCCGCACGGGTAGGTAGAATGCGAAGGGACTGGTTGGGGTGAGGTTAAACCCCCACCCGTGACTAGCTCCGGCGTTAGTCCGAGAGGGTCACGACTGAATTGTCCGTCCGGTGGGCGAGGCGGCCGCGATTCGAGTCCCACGTGGCCGTTCGCACGCCGGCCGGGCGCGGAATTCGCAACAATATATACCAAACATATAATATATATATATATATATATATATATATATACCAAAACATAATATATATACCAAACACTTTATATATATATACCAAACAATATATATATATACAAACATATAATATATATACAAACATATATATATAATACAAAACATATATATATATTATATATATACAAACCATATAACATATATTTTATGTTTATAATAATATATATATATATATATATATAATATATATATATATATATATATCAGGGGGCTGCAAAAGTAGGTATACAGTAATGAAAAACAAAACGTTGCACACAAAACGTATTTGTTTGATTTATACAAGCATATCAATAATTAATATCATAATAAACTATCAATAAGATATAATCCGTACTGTATACCTACTTTGCAGCCCCCTGTGTATATATTATATATAATAATATATATATTATGTACATAATTATTATATGTACAGTATATATATATATATATATATATATATATATATAAATATATATATATTATAATATATATATATTGTTACGGCCTGTGGAATTCGCAAAACATCATTCAGGTCCCGTAGATGAGTATTTCGAAGTAACATGTGTAAGGAGCCCAACCCCATTGTTTAGAAAGGAAATTAATGTGATTCATTCGGGCTGCCCGATACTCGAGTTAGGCGTTTTCTGTTCTGCTTATTTTCGAACCAACCACACTTTCAAACTGCCAAACAACGCCCAACAAACACAACGCCAACCAAGCCACCACTCCAACAACGCCAGCACCGCCCACCCTCACAAGCACCACCACCATCTCGCCACTACCGTCCACAGCAACGAACGCCTATCCCAGCGGTCTTCGTACGACGGTTTCCGCGATTGAAAGACCGCGAACGCAGAGAAGAAGGGAGAAGTCCCACAGACGAGGGCGCGCGTTTTCCCGCCATTTCCTTCCTTGGGGCCCGGCCCGCCAGCAGAACGGCTTCGCCTCGCCCCCCACAAGACGCAGGTGGGAGAGGGAACGATGAAACGCCCCGCTTCGAGTGCTTTCGAGAAAGCGCCTCGAAGGGGTGAGCCAAAGGCGGGCGGAGAAAGAGGGCGTGCGACCGGCGATATTAAGAGTGAGAGGCGCGGGAGGTTTCTTTTCGGCTCTGCTCGCTCTCTGGTTCGACGCGTCTCGCCTCTGCTTCTTCTCTTTTCGGCGGCTCCTCGCTCTTCTTCCTCTGTGGTTCGGCATTCTCTCGCTCTGTTCGGCGTGTGCTTGCGAAGGCAGACGGGGCCGAACGCCGGAGAGAGCTCGCGGACCACGGCAGAGGCACGGGCGCCAAGGACCCGACATTAAGGGAAGTCGACTTCCATTTCTTTGGGTTTTGTAGTGAACGTGTGTGTGGCACCGTGTTTGATAAGTAGTCAATTGTGTAAGTGGTCCGTGTGTACGCGTTCGGTTTTTAACTCCTTCTTTTTATATGTGCATTTTTTTGTTTTCTATTTGGATATATGTTGCCATTTCTGACTGTCTTTGCTTTATGTGTGCTCGTGCTGTTCGTTGTGAATAAATGCTTGTTTGTTGAATTCTTCCCCCCGTTCGGCCTGCGTCCCTTCTTGGGGTCTCCATCTTGTTTCACGTAAGAGTTTGAGTGGGCGCGGACGCCCGTTAACATTACTCAGGAACCGTCCAGGCGCGACAGTAACAGCCGCTCGGTTATCCCGTTGCTGGAACGGGTCGCTTAAGCGGCCCCGTGTCCGAAGTCGGCTTTGGCGAGGTACAACCCCTCGGTAGGATTACCCGTGCGGGTATTTAGGCATATTCGACTTTCGGCGATTCACCCCATTCCGCCGCGCGGTGTAGAATGCGGACTGGAGCATGTGTGAGCGAAAGGTCACCGTGACTGGATACCCGGCGTTAGCGGGAGGTAGTCACCACTGATTGTCCGTCCGGTGCGGAGGCCGGTCGCGATTCGAGTCACGTGGCGCGATCGCACCGCACGGCCGGGCGCGAATTCGGCAAACAAGTATATATATATAAATATATATATATTATACTATATAAGTATTTTATAACGTAGTATACTGATATATGTTTATAGTATATATATATATATTCAGTATTTTTATGCATATTATCTATATATTGTTACGGCTGTTGGAATTCGCAACCACCATTCAGGTCCGTAGGTTAAGGTTTCTGAAGTACGTTGTATAGTTAGCCCAAACCCGTTGTCTAAAGGGATTTTATTGTGATTCATGCGGGCTGAGATCCTTTGAGTCAGTCGTTTTCTGTTCTTTCTTTTATTTTCGAACCAACCAGCATGTCAACCACAACCCACGCCATCCCCACCACAGCGCCAACCACACTGCAAAACCATGCCCCCCTCCACCAACTGCGCTACCAGCATCTTCACCACTCGCCATTCAACCAAGCTCCGTGACGGTTACGATCTCCGCAGAGGGAACTGCGAGGATGCGCAGGTTCCCGCCTGATTCTCCGTCTGGCTTCCCCGCGCTTTGGAGTGGTAGGAGGGGCGGATGCAGAGTCAAAGGTCAGAGCGTATGTGCACAGGAGGGCCTTCTTTTTTGGGGGATATAATTCCCTGGGCCTGCCCAAGACTGACTTTCCTCGCCCCCCGCTGGCGCGGGAGGGGGAACGAGAGGCACGCCCCTTTTCGGGAACCCTCTCGAGGAGGGTGGAGCACGAAAACGGGGGCGGTGGAGGGCGGGGCCCCGCGCTATAAAGACGGACACGGCTGGGTGCAAAATATAGCTCTCTGTCCTTTTCCCCTTCGTGTGGAACTGGTGGAGTGGAGCTCTCTCTGTTTTCCCCTTCGTGTGGAACTGGTGGAGTTGAAGCTCTCTGTCTTTTCCCCTTCGTGTGGAACTGGTGGAGTGAAGCTCTTCTGGTCTTCTCCCCTTCGGTGTGGAACTGGTGGAGTGAAGCTCTCTGTCTTTTTCCCTTTGTGTGGAACTGTGGTGAAGCTCTCTATCTTTTCCCTCTGAGTGGAGCGGAGGAGTCGTCGGTGTGGAGGAGGCGGAAGGAGACGGAGCTCGGAATGAGGTCGTGGGAAAAGTGCTCGACGGCGCCACCAGGAAGTCACCCTTTCTCTTTTCTTCGGGGTCTTGGGCAAATGACTGGTGGGAGGCGCCTGTCTTGAAAGTAGAACTGTTAAGTGTTGCCGTGATGTGCGGCGTTAGTCGGTAGTTATCTCTGCGTCACTGTTGCTTTTCTTTTATTTGAATATGTGCATCTCTGACTGTTTGGCTGTAAATACGTTTGTATATGTGTGCTATCTGTGTGTAAAATAAATTGCTTTGTGTTGAATTGTTCCCCGTTTCGCTGCGTCCTTTCCTTGTGGTCTCCATCTTGCTTCACGTAAAGGGTTCGAGTGGGCGATATGCCGATAATTAATTGGAACCGTCAAGGTCGACGATAACTCCGCTCGGTTATCCCTGTAGCACGGAACGAGCCGCTTAAGCGGTTCGTTCCGAAGTCGACCTGTGGCGTGGTACAACCCCTCGGTAAGGTTACCCGTTGCGAGTACTTATTTATGTATATCGACTTTTCGGCGATCACCTATTTCGCGCGGGTAGAATGCGGACTGGGT
The DNA here is from genome assembly GCA_035128595.1 of Eptatretus atami. Taxonomy (NCBI): domain Eukaryota; kingdom Metazoa; phylum Chordata; class Myxini; order Myxiniformes; family Myxinidae; genus Eptatretus; species Eptatretus atami. The sequence continues at coordinate 69,443,041 of CM068966.1, read as the reverse complement.
TGTGGTGAGGTTAAACCCCCACCCGTGACTGGCTCCGGCGTTAGTCCGAGAGGGTCACGATGAATTAGTCCGTCCGGGGGCGAGGCGGCCGCGATTCGAGTCACGTGGCGTTCGCACGCCGGCGGGCGCGAATTCGCAACACTGGTGTCAGAGAGCGGAAAAACAAACTCTCCTGTCTCCAAGCTAAATTCACGGGAATCGGTCAGGGGTGAGAGGAGCGACCCCCGATTCCCTCCAAATTACGAGCAGGCTTAATTAACCCTTACGAGAAATAAGATGCGGAGTCTCAAGGCGAGCGGGAGCGGGGGGTAGTAGGAATGGATTAGAATGTGTAGAATCCATGGCTCAGGATGGAAACCCGAGCAGGACATTGGTGTGCAGGAAACATTTTCCCCCCAAACGAACCCAGAGCCGAAAATGGGCGCGCAGCGGCAGAGCCGCGGCGTATGACACCCCCCCTCCCCACCTCCGTCAAATCCCCTCCCCGGCTCCCAGCGAAACCGGAGACCGATTTGTGGCGGATCGGTCCTGCTTTCGCCATTTGGTCATCACACAAATGATGGAGATGATCACACAAGCAATGAGGAGGGAGATGCAACAATGGGAAGCCAAATAATGGAGTGAACAAACACTGGAAACAAACACAAACGAATAAAAAAACAAATGTTGTGCAGGATGAATAATCAAATGAATGCGAATTTTACAACAGTGAAAGAACGGAATGGAAAACAAATGAAAGCAATGCGGGTGAGATGGCAGCAAATGGGCCGAAGCCTGAGGCGGCATGGAAGGCAACAAACAGGGAGTGCGTAATGGCGAACGCCACGTGTGGAGCGAACGAGCTGGGAGGGGGTGCAACGGTTGTCAGGCCCGCAATGGAGGCGGGTGAGGGCAAATTAATTCGGGGACTGTTGGGCGAGGGTAGTGACGGAAAAGTGACGGTGACCGAGGGGAAAACTAATTGGGTGACGGACGTGCCACGAAGGAAATAAAAATAGTGGAGATAAGGGAAGAGGACGGAAATAACAGAGACACGGGAGGTAGAAACGGTAAAGGAGAGATTACACGATAAGGACGGGTGAAGGACCAACACACACACACACACAGAGGTAGTGGAGGACCATGGGGAACCTGGGGACTGTGTCGTGACCTGGTGTGAGCAGCTGGATGCCTCCTCCAGGAACGAGGGAGGAGTATGCCCCCTTGAGGGCGACTCACGACCAGGTGGTTCGGTCGTGCTTAGCGAGTTCGAGGGATGAGTGAGGCGAACGGGTGCACACGAAGCTTGGGGGGTATAGAGGCCCCGGAACCCCTTGTGTGGCACGAATCCCCCAGCGTGTTGGTCCCGGGCGTGTGTGGTGTCGAGGTGGTGTACACGAGCGTGGCGAAATGTGTGCTGCAACGTGCGATAGCGCGGGTTGCAAGGCGTGTGTGAGAGCGACCGGGTGGTGACAAAGACCCCGTGTGTGGATGAGACCCCAGGTGTGAGTGCTCCCCCGTGTGTGAGTGGTGTGGGTGGCAAGTGTGCCGAAGTGCTGCCCCAGCACGCCGTGTGTGATGAGGGCACCGCTGAGTGAGTGGAACCACGTGTGCGAAGGAGTGCATGGTGGGTGAAGGCCGAGTGGAGGGAGACGTGTGTGAGCTGTATGTGAGGGAGATGACGGTCGGCATGCGGAGCATGCAGCCGCGTCTCCCGTGTGATGAGTGTGATGGATGGAGCTGTGCGTCTGTGACACGCAGGTGTGCGTGGGTGAATGGCGACGACGACGCGACAGAGACACAAGCGAGTAGCGGCCGTAGTTGTTTTGACACCGTGCCGGGTTCACCCAGCAGCGAGCGCGAGGTCCGTGCTGTGCAACGCACGAGGCCCCCACGTGCTCGCTGCGGGAGTGAAGCCCGGTCCGGAAACGCCAGCGGTGGATTTCCGATCCGCGGACGGAAAGGTTAGGCAGGATTCGATTTGGACCGGAGGGTTCTCCACGCGAGCTTGTGTTAAGCTCCAACGGGCAGAGCACATGTGTTCGCGTGGGGAGCCCCTCGGAGTGGAGGTTTGCTTTTGTGGTGCGCATGGTGACGTCATGGCCGCACGTAGGGTTGGAATCCGGCAGGAGGGTATCCCTGCCGGATGTACCATCCAAGAGGGCGAGGTACACGTGCAGCTCATGACGTCACGGGCAAGGTGCAAAGTGCGTCGAGCTGCGAGTTGCCGCGCTGGTGCTGCACGAATTGGAAAAAAAAAAATTAACAAAGCAAGCCTCGCTTTCGGGTAACAGGATTCCCGGGAAGGGTGGAAGACCCCCTTGCCTGGCACAGGATGACACTAGTTAGGGGAAGGTTGAGTTAGTTAGACCGCTCATGGGCAGGGGTAAGTCCTCATGGAGCCGTGGAATGGATTAGGTAGAGGGATTGAGCAGTTTAGGTGGGAAAATATTTTTTGATTTGGGACAGTGACAGACTGTGGATGTTGTAAGGGACGTAGTTAGCTACGTAGTGTTAAATGGAACGTGCTATAGTGTAAGGGACGATGTGGGAGCACGAGTAGTTAGGGGAGGAGTTAGCAAGGATGGCAGAGTTCAGCGGTGTGCGTGTTGAAAGAGTTGGTGAGTTGTGTGAGTCATGTTGAGTGGTGAGGCCAGCGGGTCTGTGTGTGGAGCGAATGTGGAATGCATTGGTGCGATGAGTGATTGGGGGAGGAGCGATCCCGCCCAAGGGACCCGGGTCAGTGTAGAGTGAGTTAGCTGGTTAGTAATTGAAAAAATGGAGTCGTTTTGTTGTTGTTGAATGTAGGCTCGAACCCTTTGGAGGGTGCAGGAGCCCTGTTGACGGGCTGGGAGCTGGCTACGAACGGTGAGTATCGCTGAGTGGGTACCCGGGCACCGGGCTAGTCCGCCGTGTAGGCCAAGGGCCATGGGGGGCGGATAGCGTAGTGGGCACGGTGCGCCCGCTATGGTGCGGGGGGCCCGGGGCGCCATTAGCCCGCGTGGGCAGTGTTGTGGGCACGGGTGACCCTCGGAAAGGGGCCCGGGAAGCCAGCCTGCCACGTGAGCGTTTCAGGGGAGTCGCCATGGAGGGCACTCCCCCGTGTTTAGGGAGCTGGTAGGCTCGGAGGCAGTGTAGTGCCGGGGTGCCATCGTAGGAGAACTGCAGAGGGTCGTGCCTGCCAAGGGAGCCACGCGTCCCAGCCATGAACCGTGTGAGGCACGGAAGAAAATTGGGGCGAGGCCCGAAATTGTAAGGACACCAACACAGGCGACGGGAATCTGGGTTTTAGAACCAATAGATTAAGCGCGAGGCGCTTGTTGAAAGCCCCGGGTAGTTTAAAAGTTAAATGGATAGGGTAGATTAGGAAGTGTACCCCTCCGCACCATCCATCCCTTCGCTTCTCGTTGTGGGCCGCTGGACCCACTTTGGGTTAAGATCGCTGAAGTCTGGGAGGCCATCTGAGGCTTTATTGGGCCTCGACACAGGACGCTAGCTCTCCTATTCCCCTCCGGAAGGGAACGTAGGGTTGGGAGTAGGCTAGGGGACGATAGGTTAGCCGAACAAGAGATAAAGGGGGTTAGGGGACGAATATAGTGAGAGGGGATGAAAATAAAAAACAAAACAAAAAAAATAAGTTGGGCAAATTGGGTTTTGACAAATTAAGGGAGTGGGTAGTGACAGTGACAGGCAAAGGGATAGGTGGGAGGAGACGTAGGTAGGTCCGAGCCCGCTTCCGAGTGGCCAGCACCACCGCACTCCCTCCACCAACCTCACTGATAGGCAAAGGCCGGCCAACTTCGTCGGCTGCTTTTGCTGCAAGGCCTGTGCCGGTCGGATCGTCCGACGGCTGTTTTGCTTCAAGGCTGTGCCGGTCACTTCATCTGCCGGCTGTGTTCGCCTGCAGCGGCCCTTTTCTGCCGGCTTTGTATGCCTGTTCACCTTTGCCATCCATGCCTACTGCCCTTGTCCATTTGCCCCGTCAATTTTGCTTTGCCCCCCTTGTTCATTGCCATGGCGCCAGGATCAAGGCAACAGTTTGCAAGCTGCGAGAAACTGCCCTGTTGGCAGCTACAACACGGCCTGCAGGTGGCCCGTTGCACCGTGTTTGCATTCATTCTCCATCCATCCATCCATCCATTCATCCATCCATCCATCTCGTTGTGCTCATTGCGTTGCCCATTGAGCTGACACGGAGACTGCGTTTGTGCAGCCATGCACCGTTGTGGTTCACTGTGTTCATTTTCAAAGGGGAGGCCTTGGACTGCGTGTGAGCAGCCGGCCACGTTCCCTGTCACCTGCATTCTTGAACCAGAGACTGCATGCGGAGCAGCCTGGCTCCCTGCTAACTGCTTTCTTTTTGCAGAGTCCATAGATCCTGGGCCATGGTTTAGTGTAAAATTTGAAAGTTAAGTTTAAGTTGTATGTAAATATGAGTGCGCCCCCGGCATGTCTGTCTTAGCGCCGGCAATTTATTTAAGTCGTCCGTATGAGTGGGTTTGTTTAGTTAGTTACTCAGCCCTCAGGTTATTTATTTGGGGACACGAATACCATAATGTCGCACTAGGGATCCGTAGGTAAAACGTACTAGGGGAGAACTACACATGATGGCACACGAGAATTTGACGACTCGGGACGAGTCTGTAAAAAGGGGAGGGGTAGTGTTACGGCTGTGGAAATTCGCAACCACCATTCAGGTCCCGTAGGTGAGGTATTTCTGAAGTACGTGCATAGTTAGCCCCAAACCCGTTGTCTAAAGAATTATGTGATTCATTCGGGCTGCGATCCTTTGAGTCAGTCGTTTTCTGTTCTTTCTTTATTTTCGAACCAACCACATGTCAACCACAACCACGCCAACCACACTGCAACCACCCCCTCCACCAACTGCGCTACCAGCATCTTCACCACTCGCCATTCAACAAGCTCCGTGCGGTTACAATCTCCGCAGAGGGAACTGCGAGGATGCGCAAGTTTTCTCGCCTGTTTCTCCCGTCTGGCATCCCCGCGCTTTTGGAGTGGAGGAGGGGCGATGCAGGTCAAAGGTCAGAGGTCATGTGAAGGAGGGCCTCTTTTTGGGGGAATAATTCCCTGGCCCTTCGCCAAGACTGACTTCCTCGCCCCCGCATGGCGCGGGGAGGGGGGAACGAGAGGCACGCCCCTTTCGGAACCCTCTCGAAGGAGGGTGGAGCCGAAAACGGGGGCGGAGTGAGAGGCGGGGCCCCGCGCTATAAAGACGGACACGGCCGGGTGCAAGGATCTCTCTCTGTCTTTTTCCCCTTCGTGTGGAACTGGTGAGTGAAGCTCTCTGTCTTTTTCCCCTTCGTGTGAAACTGGTGGAGTGAGGCTCTCTGTCTTTTTCCCTTAGTGTGGAACTGTGGGAGTGAAGCTCTCTGTCTTTTTCCCTCTGAGTGGAGCTGTGAGGAGTCGTCGGTAGTGGAGACGGCGGAAGGAGACGGAGCTCGGAATTGAGTCGTGGGAAAAGGGCTCGACGCGGCACCAGGGGAGTCACCCTTCTCTTTTCTTCGGGTCTTTGGGCAAATGACTGGGAGCGCCTATCTTGTAAGTAGAACTGATAAGTTGTCGAGGTGTTCGCGTTAGTCGGTGTTAACTCTGCGTCGTCGTTGCTTTGGTTTTATTTGATATATGTGCATCTCTGACTGTTTGGCTGTAATACGTGCTATATATGTGTGCTATCTGTGTGAAATAAATGTGCTTTGTGTTGAATTGTTCCCCGTTTCGCTGCGTCCTTTCCTTTGTTGGGTCTCCATCTTGCTTCACGTAAAGGGTTCGAGTGGGCGTGATACGCCCGATAATTAATTAATTGGAACCGTCAAGGTCGACGATAACTCCGCTTGGTTATCCCTGTAGCACGGAACGAGCCGCTTAAGCGGTTCGTGTCCGAAGTCGACCTGTGGCGTGGTACAACCCTCGGTAGGTTACCCGTGCGAGTACTTAGGTATATCGACTTTCGGCGATTCACCCTATTTCGGCGGGTAGAATGCGGACTGGGTTGTGGTGAGGTTAAACCCTCACCCGTACTAGCTCCGGCGTTAGTCCGAGAGGGTCACGACTGAATTGTCCGTCCGGTGGGTGAGGCGGCCGCGATTCGATCACGTGGCCGTTCGCACGCCGGCGGGCGCGAATTCGCAACAATATACATGTATGTATTATATATAATATATATATAATATATAATATATATATATATATATATGTATATTGGGTCGCCGAAATAGTTGACCCTATTGTCAGTAAATCTGTCTGTTGTTTGTATTTTGTTCGTTTGTCATCAGCTAATTGTAGTAAACGTGGGCGATTTTGACCAAACTCGGGTGGTAGGTACATCTTATGACCTCGTGCTTTGGAAATTGTGATGGTTGCTAGGGACGCTTTGGTTCCCTAGCAACAACCGAAAAACCTTCAAAATCGGTACCGTTCACGCGAAATCAATTCCGAAAGCCATTATCCCATTAGGCTTATGAAATTGGCATGAATGATCTACAGGTGATGCTCTATCAAATATATTCCGGCTTTTTGTATTATGGAATACTTTACCCGCAGCGCCCCCTACAATTAGGGTATGCGCGAAAATTGAAGGCCCCCTAGCGACCAGGTGAGTGCATCGATACGAATGAAACTTTGCAGGTTCATGGTACTCAATGAGTACTACAACTTTGCCTCAGGACATATTGACCGATTTCGCTTAGATCAGGGGTCAAAGGTCAACTAGTGCAAAAAATCGATGATATGCGAGAGCTGGAGGTGCCTTCGCGCCAAATGCTACTCCTCCTCGGGTTATGGTCGGATGGTCATGAAAATTCACACTAATCATCTGGAATACATTGTGCACAACGATGAGCCGGATTTTCGATTTAGATCTTTGTTACCCCCAGCACCCCCTCGAACTTTGGGGATTTCCGATTTCAAACCGCATTTTCGGTACTTTTCATTCAAATGGATACGGAGTAGTTATCAGTAGATGGAACTGGATGAGATTTGATATGCATAATCTTAAGTGTTTCCTATCCGCTATATGACATCCATTTTGCTCTATATCTTATAGTTTCCATGCTCGGCGACCCATCGCCGCCTACCGGATTGTATGTATATATACATGTATTTTCATGTATTGGGTCGCCGAAAGAGGTGACCCTTATTTTCAGTAATTCTGTCTGTTTGTTTGGATGTTTGTTTGGATGTTTGTTCGTTTGTCATCAGCATAATTGGTAGTAAACATGGGCGGATTTTGACCAAACTCGGGTGGTAGGTACATCTTATGACCTAGTGCTTTGGAAATTGTGATGGTTGCTAGTAACGATTTGGTTCCTAGCAACAACCGAAAAACCTTCAAAATCGTCCCATTCACGTGAAATCAATTCCGAAAGCCATTATCCATGTAGGGTTATGAAATTTGGCACGAATGATCTACAGGTGATGCTCTATCAAATATATTCCGTTTTTGTGATATATGGAATACTTTACCCGCAGCGCCCCCTACAATTAGGGTATGCGCGAAAATTGGTGAAAATTGAAGGCCCCCTAGCGACCAGGTGAGTGCATCGATACGAATGAAGCTTTGCAGTTTCATGGTACTCAATGAGTACTACAACTTTGCCTCAGGACATATTGACCGATTTCGCTTCGGTCAGGGGTCAAAGGTCAATTAGTGCAAAAATCGATAATACGCAGGAGCTGGAGGTGCCTTCGCGCCAAATGCTACTCCTCCTAGGGTTATGGTCGATGGTCATGAAAATTCACACTAATCGTCTGGAATACATTGTGCACAAACGATCCAGCTGGATTTTCGATTTAGATCTTTGTTCACCCACAGCCCCCTCGAACTTTGGGTATTCCGATTTCAAACCGCATTTTCGGACTTTTCATTCAAATGAATCCGAGTAGTTATCAGTAGATGGAACTGGATGAGATTTATATGCCTAATCGTAAGGTGATTTCCTATCCGCTATATGACATTCATTTTGCTCTATATCTTATAGTTTCCATGCCCGGCGACCCATCACCGCCTACCGGCTTGTATGATATATACATGTATTTTCATGTTTTGGGTCGCCGAAATAGGTGACCCTTATTGTCAGTAATTCTGTCTGTTTGTTTGGATGTTTGTTTAGATGTTTGTTCATTTGTCATCAGCATAATTGGTAGTAAACGTGTGCCGATTTTGACAAAATTTGGTGGTAGGTACATCTTATGACCTAGTGTTATGGAAATTGTGATGGTTGCTAGGGACGCTTTGGTTCCCTAGCAACAACTGAAAAACCTTCAAAATCGGTATCGTTCACGTGAAATCAATTCGAAAGCCATATCCACGTAGGGTATGAAATTTGGCACGAATGATCTACACGTGATGTTCTATCAAATATATTCCGATTTTTGGTATATGGAATACTTTACCCGCAGCGCCCGCTACAATTAGGGTATGCGCGAAAATTAGCTTATATATATATATATATATATATATATATATATATATATATATATATATATATATATATACACACAAGCCGGTAGGCGGCGATGGGTCGCCGAGCATGGAAACTATAAGATATAGAGCAAAATGGATGTCATATAGCGGATAGGGAATCACCTTAAGATATACATATCAAATCTCATCCAGTCCATCGACTGATAACTACTCCGTATCCATTTGAATGAAAAGTACCAAAAAGCGGTTTGAAATCGGAAATCCTCAAAGTTCGAGGGGTGCTGTGGGTGAACAAAGATCGAAATCGAAAATCCGGCTTGATCGTTTGTGCACAATGTATTCCAGACGATTATTGTGAATTTTCATGACCATCCGACCATAACCCTAGGAGGAGTAGCATTTGCGTGAAGGCACCTCCAGCTCTCGCATATTATCGATTTTTGCCTAATTGACCTTTGACCCCGACCTAAGCGAAATCGGTCAATATGTCCTGGAGCAAAGTTGTAGTACTCATTGAGTACCATGAACCTGCAAAGTTTCATTCGTATCGATGCACTCATCTGGTCGCTAGGGGCTTTCAATTTTCGCCAATTTTCGCACATACCCTAATTGTAGGGGCGCTGCCGGTAAAGTATTCCATATATCACAAAAACCGGAATATATTTGATAGAGCATCACCTGCAGATCATTCGTTCCAAATTTCATAACCCTACGTGGATAATGGCTTTCGGAATTGATTTCGCCGTGAACGGTAACGATTTTGAAAGTTTTCGTTTTTGCTAGTGGACCAAAGCGTCCTAGCAACCATCACAATTTCCAAAGCACTAGGTTCATAACATGTACCTACCACCCGAGTTTGGTCAAATCCGCCCACGTTTACTTCCAATTATGCTGATGACAAACGAACAAACATCCAAACACAAACAGACAGAATTACTGACAATAAGGGTCACCTATTTCGGCGACCCGATATATGTATGTGTATGTATATTTGTTGAGGATGACGTGGTTTCTTTTCAGATTAGATGTTTATTGCAGAGTCTTCCATGTGCTGCATTTCCATTTCCACAAAATTTGTAATCAATCGTTGATGAATGTAATATTAATCCAATAACCCTCCATTGTTCGCAGACTGATATGCTCCTCTTTAATATCATGTGGTTGCTTTGAATAAAAGGAAGTGACTTGAAACCTTTGCACTGAAGATTTATTGACAGTGAAACTTCAAAGGCTTTTCCCATCATATGCTGATTCAGGAAAGCTCATGGGAAGGACTTCGCAATTGAAAGCAGCACAGACAGAATCGGCAGAAAGGGAAGCGCACAATGTGAGGGAGGGGAGGCACAAGTGGGAAGGGAGGGCACAAGTGGGAGGGGAGGGAGGGGCACGAGTTTGAAGGGGGAGGGGCACGAGTGGAACGGGGCGGGTAATAACCAACAACATTTCGTGTGCTGCGCGTCAAAAGAGATGTGAATATGATTCAGACGAAGTATTACGAAAGAAAGACTTTGCTGTCGGGTGAATACTTTTTGCCCGCACGAGACCAAGTTATTCATTTAATTTTCTCTTTATTTGTATGTTCGTAGTGCCATTGATTTGTAAGAACAAGCTATTCCCATGTGGACGTGTTGGGTGACACGTCGGGTCTGAATGGACCATGGTTCTTACAATTCATCGAAACATGAGCTCGTATTTTCGATCCAAGATGTGGATTTAAATATTAAACACCGTGCGGCTCTCGTACCCGCACAAACTTTGTACAAAGTGGTACAGAAATGGAGGACACTTTAATTGCGTCATCATCGGTCTCGATGGCACTTGGGACGCGCTGTCGGTCACTGCGGTGGACCCGTGGAAACGCTCGCGCTTTAAATATTGTACCGTTGGATCACGATGCTCCAGCCAATGGGAACGCACCCTTCATCATCTCCGGGTACGAGACCAACAGGAACCTTGACTGCTTCACGTACACCCTGCCATGGCTCCACCCTCGCGGCTTCACTACCCACGTACGGTATATATACTGCAAGCCCGACTCGCTCGCCGTGAAAAGGCTGTCATGGCTCACGGAGAGCGGACCACCGACGAGAACCCACTGACGCTGCCATCTTTCGTGCCTCCGCGACGACCTTCGGTAAGACCCCGGACGTGCGTTTCATTGTGCGCACGCGGTCTCTGCGTGGGGGGTTTGCGTGACACGCGGTGACGTTGGTGCGGCCACGGAGTCGTGATCTCTCATCGAACTAGTGCCATCAACGGTGTATCCTCGGTCGTGTTTAAAGAATTGGTCTTAACGAGACCGAATGATCCACACTGTGTTTGTTAAGTTGACCTTATCTAGTTATAAGGGGGTTATTTTATTTTGAACCGAGGTGGTGGTGATGCGTGGGAATGCCCTCCGATGCTGGTCCATGCTCCTGAAGGGTCGATGATACCATTCGTTCGTTGATTCGGGGTCTCAAGGTGTACCTTATCAGACATTGCAGACGATTTCCCACGAGTCTTTAAAGACGAGGGTTTTGCGCCAATTCGACAAGAACTCGGATATTAAAGGGAAGATCCCTGACGGTGGACCCTGGGTCACGGCCAATTGTTTCTGGAATGACAATGTTGGTTGTTGTTTTATTTGAGGACGTGATCGTTTTGGTCGTGATGCATCTGTACATGGGTATATATTTCCTCTCTGGGTCGATTTTTTGATAAATTGCATGGTTTGTGTTCCTGCGATTGGAACGTTGAGGATGGGTGGGGATGGAGGGACATCGAGGAGATGGAGGAGAGAGGTGATCAGAGGAGGATGGGAAGTGAGGGATGGGTCTGATTGGTTTGAGGGGATGAGAGGGGGAGGTGGCGGGTGGACTTACACCCGGGTATTCCGGTGCACAATCTGCGGAAGGATGAGGTCGCAGTCTGGGCAGAGCTTTCCGACATGGAAGATCTCCACCATCACCCCCTTCCCCCCACCCCCACCTCCAACATAATGTTTGCAAGTCAGAACTTTCCCTGGTCGAATGTCAACCCTCTTGCTGTCCCACGATATGCTTCCTTGTCCTTATGCCTGTCCGTCGTAGACCGTAAGTAGCCCATTGAGCACAATCTCCATTCAGAGGAACCGGAACGTCCATCGAAATGTGTCGCCTGTGGCCGAAATGTCGCATCGTTCTGGGATCAATGGCGTTGGTTGGAGTTTATCCTTCACAATGAATCCTTGGAACTGCAACAACATTCGGCATCACAACCTTGAGCATCGTAATGACATCTATCAGGAGGGTGGGGAAGCTGTTCGAGACGACCGATTAATAGGATCCCATATAGGACTGGCCCCAAATGAGCTTGCTCTCCATGAGAACGTCCGTCCTGCACTTTGCTCGTTGTTCTTCTTCTCCTTCTTCACTCTCACTCAAACCCTGGACCATATGGCAGATGAGAAGAGGTGTGCACACTCCCAATATTGTGTCTTCGTGACGTTTCGGTGCATTTACGTCATAAAAAGTATGACGAATGAGTAAAATCTGAGTGCCTTTTACCCGTCTTTACGTCAACGCGCTCATCGCACATTCATTTACACACACTCAAAGTGTTGGTAATTAAAGTTTGTTCAATGCAAGATTACGTGTAAAGGTGTAAAGAGAAAGCTTCACGTTTACATAAATATATGATGGAAATGAATCCTTAAAATCTGGATGGGATGGAGACAGCCAGGCAGGAGGACCGGGGAAAGTGCTGACGTCACAGAGGTCACACTCTCACCTTTTGATGGGATGCTCAGGAAATATCTAAATGCTTCATGCAGCTCAAAATGAAGGCCAAACAGCGTTGGTCCACTTATGATGAAACCCATGTGACCACACTGCTCGTGGTCCATGGTGATGCTGCCATCTATCTCTGTCTCTCTGTCTCTCTGTCTCTATGTCTCTCTGTCTGTCTCTCTCTCTCTGTTTTTCAGTGTCTGTCTTACTCGCCACCCCCCCCTCCCCACCGACTTCCCACTACCTCCTTCAACCCAACCCAAGATGTGGTGAAAGCGCTCAACAAACTGCATTTCTTAACACGCTCAATGACAACTGCAGAATCAGCACTTCGTGGAAAGCCTGAGATGTTAATCCACTCTTATCGGACAGGGACGCACCTCCTTCACGCCTCCCAGTTTGCTCACTTCGTTCAGCTTTTAGTTCTTCCAAATCACGAACATGTCAAACTGATGGATTATTTTCAGACAAGTAAACAAACACAACCATCCAATAATGTCACCTACTCACACTTCATCTCATGTATGTATATACACACACATATTTAAAGTGTGTTCATATATATATATATGAACACACACATAGGGTATCTCTACTTACAAAGTAAAACTATTTTAAACACTCTAGTTATTTTTTAAACTTTCTTTGTGGTTGACTCTCTGCATTATCTCTCAACAGATGCGTGGCATACCTGAACAAATATGTTGCTATAAATGAAAACGATGGGTGGAAATTCAGGACAAACCAGCCCTTAAACCCTGAACTGAGTGCGACGCTCAATCTCATCTTGTAAGAGGGAAAGCGGTTTGTGGTGGCACGTTGAACTGCCCAGCGCTGTCCACCAATAGGCAGTACACCCGTCTCAGTGGTCTACTCGGGGGCGTTCAAAAAATATTCGGAACGAGAAACAGCAGTATAGTAGGCGAGTTGTCGCCGGCACAATGAACAAATTACAAATCCCTTGCCTGACTTCCTGTGTCAGGGTGGTGACTCGGAGCAGATTTTCTACAATCCCAGGTTTTAAAAAAGCAAAAAAAGGTTTCACCGTTTCATAATGACTTCCTTGATTAATTATTAATTAGGCAGATCTCTTTGCGCATGATACAAATTGCAGGAAATAATTTTGTCCAAATGAAGGTTAATGGGGGAGTTTGTCACTTTTCGTTCATAAAGTTAGTTTCCAAGTCTCATCTTTTCTCATCCTTCTTGCGACACCTGCTAATATCTCGATGTGTGAACTTCACAAGGGGTCGATTGTCATCCATGAAGAGCGATGGTAGCCCAATGGGGCTGTCAGGATGGCTGAGATGTGTCATCACCTCTGAGCCGTCTAGCCTGGGTTCGAATCCTGACCCGGCTATATACTGTCATCCTGGTGTCTCTCAAGCAGGACAATTCATCAATGTGTCTGGCGTCCATCAGATGGACGTGAAACTTGGTGTCCTGTCAAATAGCATTGGTTGGTGGCCTTCAAAGATCGCACGGTGTCTGTCACGAAGAGTGGGCGAGCTATCGCTGGCACCCTGAACAAATTCCAAATTCTTGCCCTGATTGACTGCTGCGAAGGTAATGGCAAACCACCCAGCATAACCCTTACCAAGAGACTACTCTTGCTGCACAACGATGTCATCAAAATGGCATGTAGAGTTCCAGTTCATCTAAGTATACATAGGGAGCTAAGGATGATTATTTGGTTGAAAAATGCGTGGACTTCGTATGACTGGGGAGTTTGTCGTTGGGGACAAATTAAGGAGTTGCTGGAACAAGAGACAATGCTTTGTATTTGCTCTGTTGACCTTCAAACACCTTGCCAGTTCTAACAGGAAGATTTTCCTTTTTTCCTCCGAGTGTAGCTCTGCAGCCTCGATCTGTCGTCCATGTTTCAATCTAATATTTCAGTGAAAAAGCAATGTAAAGACAAACGGAAGCTCCTCCAGACATCTTTAGATGGACGTTTCCAATAAAGAGTTAAAGAATTCTTCGAAATTCAAGAATTTGTTTTGCTAAAGTTTACTTTGATCCATCCATCATGACAAGTGAATGCAAAATCATAAAATTCGTGGAAGTAAGGTCTGTGACGTCAAACTTGGGTCTGAAATTCCTTTTCTCATTATCTCCGCCACTGAAGGTGGATGGAGGTTATCTTTTCACCCCTGTACATCTGCCTGTCTGTCTGTCTGTCTGTCTGTGAGCATGTCTCAAAACCTTATGGACGGATTCGGACAAAACTTGGTGGGCAGGTGGGGTGTGTAACAAGGCCAAAATTGATTAGATTTTGGTGAATATTCGGATCTGGATACTAGAATTTTTTAAAAAGTGATTCTTCACCATTGAGAGAAAGGGTCAAAAACGACATATAGCACGATTTCTTTAAAAGTTGTGGACGGATTCGGACGAAACTAGGTAGATGAGTTGGGTAGTTGACGAGAAGAAGCTGATTCGATTTTGGTTCAGGTCCGGATGTAGATTCAGCCCATCAGTGGGACACAAAACGTAAACTTGAGGCTGGCGTAGGTATGCGCTCCACCGAGTGTCGTTCTATTGATTGCGACAACCCAATGCTCCGTGAGAAGATTCATTTACAATTCTCATAGTTCTCTTTCATTGCACATGTTGATGCATTTTTGGAAAGTGAGTTTGTTTTAGTCTTAAATGAACCATTCTGCGTTGCTGACGATGCATCCGTTGGACCCAGAACACCTGACTAGGATTCCTTGTTGAATTCAGCTTTTGTCAGCCAACGTGACCATCGTACACTGCACCATTTCTGGTGGTTGCTCCTGATAAAGATTTTCTTTCTCTCTTTTATTCCCCCAATTATTGCACTTGTTGAACCACCCACGTGATTTTTATCCCTGCCTGAAAGCTAGTTTTTGGGTTGATCGATTTCTCAAGTTCGAGGGCATAAGCCCGAAACTAGCGTCAGATATCTACTGTATGTCACTTTGCAGGGTTGCATCGACATTTCTTCAGTGGGTTTGAGATATTGACTTGCGTCAATGTATTTTAAAGACTGTTTTTTAAATCGTATTTCTCTTCTAAGGTTTTAACCCTTTCAAGTCAGGAGTAGATATTGTCAATTCGAGAGTCGTAATGACTCCATTGAGCCAACCAGACATCCAAAAACTTTAGTATTTTAAAATTAAAGATGTCTTTGCATGAGGGTAAGGTAATTATGACAAATTTGTTGTGTTGTAAGATTTATATTTTCTATGCAGGATCGAGACTGATCATGTAAGAGTAATGTTAGAGAAGGTTAGGAACTTACAGTGTGGAAGTAGCCAAAATAAGCAAGGGAATGAAAGGATAGACAGACAAGTTGCCAAAGAGTGGAGGAGTGGATGTTGGGGTGCAGGAGTGGAGGAACCATAGCAACTTGCGAGTTTAAGGGTTTGGTTAGGAAGGGTTAATTGGGATTGAAAAAATTATATGCAAGTATGAGATGACAGTGCACCACCTGCTTAAGACCAAGTTGGGAAAGGTGTGATTGAACAGCCTCTGGAAGGTGGATCCATATATTGGAGAATTGAGGTGTAAAAGAGTTGAGGTGTGCAGTCATCCTGAATATTGGAAGTTTCACCAGTTACTGGAAGAACGTGTGCATTCTGGAGGAGCTGGGGGAGGATCATGGGGCTGAGAGAGCAGAGGATGGTGGACCAGGTGGTTAAATAAAAACAGAGGCCATTGACTTGTCTGAGAACTGAGAGAAACGGACCCTGTGCTTCAGCCTTATCGCGGGAGATTCCAAGAATTTTGAGAGCTTTCAACGTCCCGCAAT
Organism: Eptatretus atami; assembly: GCA_035128595.1. NCBI lineage: Eukaryota > Metazoa > Chordata > Myxini > Myxiniformes > Myxinidae > Eptatretus > Eptatretus atami. The sequence goes on along the minus strand of CM068966.1, from coordinate 69,427,092 downwards.
CGAGGAGAGACGGATGTGATGCTGCAGTGCCAGCCCATAGTAGAGAGCAGTACTCCATTGATCTCCAGACAAAGGCCTTGTAGACTGTGAATAGTTTTGATTTTTAAAGGAATGATTTGCATTTGACAGAGGTTGTGACTAGCTTTGGAGGCCACATTTGTTCTGTGGTTGGCCAAGTTTGAAGGTGAGGCTTTTGATGACTGAACCTCTTCCAGTGGCTGACTAATCTGTTTGATACGCACCCACTTTTTCTCAAGCACGAATATCAACAGTGTGATTTTACAATCTCACATGTTGGTTGAAAACGATTTCTGTGGAAACATTTGTGAATACTCACCAAACAGGATTCTAATGCAAGGTGAACGTCGTTCCATTCACACCGTTTCCCTGATATCGCTGAGATTCTAAAGTAGTTTTCCTCTATAGTTTAGAAAATACTTCGTGTCTTCTCATCATTTCATCATGTGATTGTATTCGACGATGTATTTGCTGTCGAGACGTCCAACTTCTGTGAAAGCATACACCCATACACCAGGTGTATGCCTCGTGTTGGCTTTATGGTTAGGGTGGTGGGCTTGGGATCCTATGATCCTGAGTTCAAATCCCACCTTGGCTGTTGAATTATTACCAGGTGGGGTTAACTCTGCCTGTCATCCTTCTGAGGTCGGCAAAATGAGTGCCAGCATGCTGGTATACTGTGTCGGAGTGGCGACCCATCCAGGATTGTGCCCAATAGCCAAGGAGACTGCTTAGGAAACACCAATGCTCTGGACAGAGTATGGTCCCAATGGATGGACGGATACACCAGGTGTGGTTTTACCTGTCTGGTTATCCTTGGGTGGGGTGAACTTTCAGGGCTGTGGCCTCCAGAAATGCTCGCTATGCCACAACTCTGAAGAAACTGACAGGTATAGCCTGTGGCATTCGGTTGAGGTTTGTATATTTCTTCTGGTTACACCATTGATGTGAAACAAGGGGAAAGATCCATCCTTTTTCGAGCATTACGCATCAGTGGTTATTTTTAGAAGCTAGCACAGTTTTGTGTGATTCCCATTGCGTGAGTATATGTGTGAAGGGCATGACATATCTTCACTCTCGAAGTATATAATCATGGGTGACTTCACGTAAAAAAAACAAAAAACACATCTATCAGGTTAGGATGATACGATCTTAAATGAAGAATTCCTTTAAAAATATTAATTTCTTGAATTCTTTGCGGCAGCTTTTGCAATACACATCTCAATGCTGACGGAGGAACTCGAACAATGTAGAAGAGGGAAATGAGTTTGGAGGAAAGAATGAAATGCACATTTTAAACGAGGCATGGAGATATTCAGCAAAGCACGCAAGACTTGGCAGATAAGCAACTGTTGTCGTATTCGATTGGAGTCACCAATGGGGGCTTGGCGGACGGAACAGTGATTGTGGAGGTGGTTCTGCAGGTGGAGGTGAACAATTGGCGGGCTAAGCCTGACATTCGACTGGAGCTGGTTTGATTGAGAATTTGTAATTTGTTCATGGTGCCGGCGATGACCTGTCCACTAGCTTCATTAAAAGATACTGTGGGATATTTTACATCCACCAACCAAAGCTAGAAGATGGGGCACCCGGATTAATGTTGGTCTGAGATAGTGCTTATTTGATGCGACGCACAAACCTGATAGTTTGTCATCAGTTAGTGAATCTAATCCAGATTAGACGGCTCAAAGGTAAGTGTGCTACTTCTGCACCCTCCCGTTGGACTGTACCATCAGTATTTGACGATCAATCCTCAAGGTTGGTAGTTCCATTTATAGTTACACAAACGTTACCACTTGGATCGGAATGAACTACACCTCCAGATTCAATCTATTTGTGATACTCATCAAAGCAGCAGTCATTGTGAATATCCTAACAATGAAAAGTATGCTTGGTATGATATTTCTCTGACATCACATTATCGTATGTTAGGTGTACCCTTCATTGTGAGGTCACACGACATAAAAATGGCTTTGAAATGCAAACATTTCATTTTGTGTCCTGTTGGGAATTTGAGAGATTTTTTTTTTCTCTTTTTGCATGCTGAGCATAGGCTTAGTGTGAAGTGCCTGTGGACCTGCCAGGATACCGTGCTATTTCTGAAGTATGTAACGTGCTTCATTCCACAGTAAGCTGAGGAATCGTGGTTCGAAATTGGGCAGAAACCCTGTCCGGTGAATCGAATAACGAATAAATCGAAGATCCCGATACCCCTCTATGTTGGGATGTTGGCAGGACTTTTAGGTAGCTTGAGCATTGATGGGTGATTGTGTGCGTGTGCACGGAGTGCTGTTGGTGAGGGTCTCGTCAAGGGGTGTTGTGCGGTTGACGTTGTGTGTTTTTTTACCCAAGCCCATGCTCCTTCCCCTGGGAGAAAAAAAATACAAAAACTCCAACAAAAAAAAACTTTAAAAAAAACACTAGATTTTTAAAAAAAACAAAAACGTTTTGTATTTTCTTGTTTTGATCCAGTGTTGGTAAGTTGGTGTGGTGTTGATGTGCCGCAGGCATGATGGGCTGAATGGCCTCCACCTGTGTCTAATTTCCTTGTGTTTCCTTGTGTTAGTCATCTAATCTCACCATGTGATGATCTCAGATGACTCACAATCCAGACATAATTCAAATTTCATAAAAATTCACACAAAATGGATCATTCAAGTACTGGGTGTTTAAAACAGGCATGTCATTTCAAATACCTGAGTTCTTGTCCCTTTGACCCCTCACCGTCCCTTTGACCCCTAACCATGTGCCACTTAAATGTTTCTGTTTTCCCACAAAACGTGC
>CM068966.1:69359338-69418447 GCA_035128595.1 Eptatretus atami | reverse complement strand
TATATGTAAAAGCCAAAGCAGTATTTGGCCACCGAATCAGGATTTTAGAATTTTACCAACATGCAAGGGCTTGCTCTTCAAAATACACCTTTAACGTGGGATCTTCATGGTCCACAAGTGGCTAACAGCAAAAGAGACAACCATATTTAATGTTCGGTGGAGAACTGAACCCTCCTTTGATGCAATACCCTGCCTGTGAAACAAGCACAGAATAATTACCTCCGCCACCGAAGGTGAAGGAGGTTATGTTTTCACCCCTCTCGGTGTGTTTGTTACTTACGAAATCTAAAGATTTTGTAAGTATATTGATGACTTCCGTCATCTGTTTGTGTGTTTGTTTGTGTGTGTGTTTGTGTGTGTGTTTGTTTGTGTGTGTGTTTGTGTGTTTGTGTGTGTGTGTTTGTTTGTGTGTTTGTTTGTGTGTGTGTTTGTTTGTGTGTTTGTTTGTGTGTGTGTTTGTTTGTGTGTGTGTTTGTGTGTTTGTGTGTGTGTGTTTCTTTGTAGGCACGATAACTCGAGAACGGAAGAAGCTACCAATGTCAAATTACACCACGTGATTCAGGAGGGTGATGGCTAGTGCTGATTATATTTTGGTCAAAATCGGTCAACGGTCAAGGTCACAGTGAGGTCAAACATTCGATTTTTGATGGTTTGGTACAGAATCATCGTAGAAACTTCTGGTTTGCGTCGCTACCTTCTCTCGAGACAGCTTTTATTAGACAAGGTCAGAGGTCAAGTTGACGATTTCGTAAGTACCAGTCTATGACTGCTTGTTTGGTTGTTTGTTTGTGAGCAAAGTATCTCAAAATGTTTTGGACGGATTCAGATGAAACTTCCTGGACAGATTGGGTGTGTGACCATGACAAACTGATTCGATTTTGGTGAAAATCCGAATCCGAATCTGGATACGAGAATTATTTATTTTTTAATGTGGTTCTTCACCATTGACAGATAGGGCCAAAAGTGATATATAGAATGATATTTCAAAAATGTAATGGGCCAGATATGTTCTTGTGGATGAGGCATTATGTGGCAGAGGTATGCGCTCTACTGAATGCCCTTCTAGTTTTATTCTGATTCTATTCTGCTGCAAATTGAACGCAAGGCTCAACGTTTAACACATCGAACAATGGCTCAAAGGCAAGATGACATGACAAAGCTAAACACGATTAGGCAGTTTCTCACTTATCTGTAGCCATTTCACTGCAGCCATCTGTCTTCAGACGTCATCCACTACATTTACACATCTGTCTTCAGACTTCATCCACTGCATTTGTACATCTGACTTCATCCACTGCATTTATACATCTGACTTCATCCACTACATTTAAACATAAATAAGGAATTTGTGACGTGTTGCTGCCATCATTTCACTCCGTTAGATTCAACCTAAACTTCAAGAGGCTCAAAGAAGATTCCATAATCCATCCATCCCTCCATCGGGACCTTACTCTGTGCAGAGCGTTGGTGCTGCCTAAGCAGTCTCCTTGGCTATTGGCACAATCCTGGACGGGTCGCCACTCCAACACAGGATACCAGCAAGCTGGCACTCGTTTTGCTGACCTCGGAAGAAGACCGGGCAGAGTCAGCCCCACCTGGTATTAATTCAACAGCCAAGTGGGATTTAGAACTCAGGATCCTCAGATCCCAAGCTCACCACCCTAACCATTAAGCCAACGCCAGGCGTATATTCCATAATGTTCAGCAACTAAACAGACTATCTCGTCATTCATAGGAAATCGCAGGTGCTCGACTGTATAAAACTTTTATTTTTTTAATCCATCGTTATTGCTTTCATGGGGAAAGGAAGGGCGGCAAATGATTGTGTGTCTCGAGTCGGTCATTATGAATCATGATGGGCAAGTCCTTGAAAAGAAAGCTCATATGGCTGTTGCAACATATCGGCATTACAGAATGAATCAAAGATAAGGCCAGGCTTGGCACAGCAACTGCATCATCAGCTGATGATTGCATCACACACTCCAACAGATTGCCACACACGCACAGTCGCACACAGACTGCCTTGCTCGGACCCATGACCCCCTAGGTCTCTCAACGTCATGCCCTCCCAAAGATTATTCCTCAAATTGGGGATTTAGGACCAGAAGTATGGATGGGTCACTTATCCTGATGAAGACAAATAACAGATCGACTGCCCTCTAAGTAATTACATGGGGCCATCGGCACACGTGATTTGGCAAAATCTTTGGTGCAAAACGGGTTTCCAACGGTGTTTTGTTATGGTCTTTATTCTGCAAGCAGTTCGAACCTTACGGACAATCCAGTTGAGGGCTAGTCCAATGAAAGTTGAAAGAGATGCACGAAAACATCTGGGGAAAGACGGTAATAACAGTGCCTAGACAGGCAGGGATGTATTTAACGTATTATCGACGGCTGAGTGCGGTGTCTGAAAAGGAAGACAGTCATTTTTAATTTGTGTAGAAGCATCTAACGGTGTTCGCTAATGCCATCGACAAGCATGCATCTTTGTGTTTACCTAAACTGATCTCAATCGATCCTTTTAAGCCTTAGGTTTTTTTTTTTCTTCTTCTTTGTACCAAACCAGCTGTGAACAATTCACTTTGTGTGCCCTGGAGACCACTGGAGAGGTAAACCTTTATGTGGTCCTACCTTAGGGACAAATTACCAGATCTTCGCCATGGTAAATCCACCTGAAAGCATAAGTGTGTTTTGCGAGGGGACTATAGACGAGATTCGAGATGTCACAGCGAACTTGCTGAGACCTATCCAAATTGCTATGTGGCATTTGATCACAGCAGATGCAAAAAAATTTGGGGGGGATTGCATAGTTCATGCCTTGGGTTGCTGTAATAAGCACGTGTGCCATTGCTCATGGGTAAATATCTCTTCGAGGAGAACAGCCCCTTAAGGGGAGAGTCATGGGAGAGGGCTGGGATGGTTTGCAGACCAGAATATCAAGCATCAGTTTTGGACTCATTTATCAATTGAGAAATAGCTTTTCAAGCAAAAAAGACAAACAATCAACATTTGGACAAAACTAAACACGTGCACTTAGGCCAAAGACGATATGTGATTTGCTATTTTGTGTTGTTACAAGGAAATAATAATTTGGATGAAATTGTTTTAAATTTCTGAAAACAAATCGTGACCATCATTCTCTCAAACAATTCTCAGATGAGTGCTGTGTTACGGGTCAGTTTAAGATCAATGACAGTACTCCAACAGGCCTGCACACACCCTTCCAGTATCATTTGAAGGACATACCTGAAATGTTATGCACAAGCTCTTTCGTGCATAGGGAAGACCAGGGTGTAAAAGGAAAGGACATTTAAAAATGAAAGTTTTGAAGAAAGGTTTTACATGGGTATTAACCAAGGCTCATGGAAGAGCAGAAACTGATCAACAGACAAAATGAGAGCAAAGGATAAACAGAGGGATGACAACAAATAGATGCACCAAAGCATAATGAAAGGAATTGCAGGAGAAGGGTGGGGAACAGGGTTTCAGCAGGTGTAGTAAAGCTCATTAGTGGAAATGGGAAGATTTGGATTTGAACTCTCAATAATAATCCCCATTATGAACTTCCTTCGTCCTCTTTTTTCTGGAGGCTTCTTCTCATTCGAGTATCCTTTGCCTTGCTAAGGTCACCTTTCGATGATGCATGTGTCTTTTGGGAGGCGATGACTGCTTTATCATCCCCGTGAGAACTCTTAATTGACCGCTTTGAAAATCAAATCCTCCTGAAGGCTAATTGTTAAAAAAAAAAATAATGTGGATATGCCATTCAAAATCTTCAAACAACTCCCCATCTCAAACTCAAGTTAGGCTGCGGTGCTGACTTGTTCAAATTTTTGCAATTATTGTATTGAAGCATCTCAAAAGTCTGTGATCGAATGCACAGTAGCACTCAAGTAGAGCACGTTCCTCCGCAGGCTGAACAGTTTTTGTTTTGTATCACTGATAGGCCGGATCTGCATCCGGACCTTAACCAAAATCTAATAAATTCGTCCTTGTCACACACCAAACCTGTCCATCAAATTTTGGCCGAATCCTTCAATAACCTGTTGAGATATCCTGCTCACAGATAGACATACAAACAGACAGACAAGGTTGAAAACATAACTTCCGTCCACCTTTGATAACTAGCTGTTTACCCACCATACAGGTGAGTACAGAATGTGAATTTGCAGTGGAGTTCAAGTTATTTGCTAAAAGCAAAGTTTGTATCGTATTATTGTGGGAATGCCTTTTGTGGGTATCTTTGCATAATATAGTGATAGTTATTTCCCATAGTGCATGGTTAGAAGAAGTGTGAAGTAATTAAATTGTGATATAAAGATATGCGTTGTTTTATGCACAGAAAGCTGGTTTATTCCTTCTCCCATGTTTGTGTTAAAGACTACCATCCTTTGACACCCTTCTTTATGTTCTTTCCTTCCTAATCCGTCTTCTATAGTCTTTAAAAAGGTTCTAACAGGCCACCAGGCACCAGTTTAGGCAGGAAACACCGACCATCACCATCGTGACTGGTCCTGCACCACCAGCACAATCTGGGTGAAAAGTCGGGGTGGGTGCCCTGCCCGCAGACTGGGTTGTGGACCAATGACAGCCGAGAAGGAGAGGGTTAGTGGCATCATGGATTTGAGTGGGAACCGGAGCTCTACAAGGGTTGGTATGAACCTAGGCCGGGGAGAATTCTGGAGACCTCGTGGAGGAAGCTGCATGTGGACAGCAGGGGTTTTTCCTCCACGGAGCAAGCATTTGCTGCCGAAGCTTCCAGCCATGCCCCCTTGCAGGCCATTCCCACTTTCCCCTCGAGCTGGCTTCGCATCCGCAGCATGACCAGCTCCTGCCAGGCCGTGTCTCCACCTGGAGCAAGCTGCATCCTGCCCGACGCAGTCTGCGGTATTTCAGTCCTGTCCAATCTCTTTTGTCTATCTACCGAGGTGTGAATGGGGGGCCCATTCAGGACTTAGATAATTATGGAATCTGTGGTTCATTTGTTGCAAGTGGTCACATATTGGGTCGTGGGGTTTTAATCATTGCATTCCTTACACTCCTTATCTACACCCCTGTTGTTATTCCCATTGCACTTTATAAATCCAGTTCATCTCTGGGTGAATTTGAATGTCTTGATTGCTGGTATAGGAGTTATACATGTCCTTTAAAGGAGAGATTGGGTTACGAGACCATGCCTGCATCCGAAGATTTTGCTAGGATTGATAAGTAGTGCGAATGGACATACGGCACCGATTAGTGTGTCACCTGATTGGCTCGGCTATTGCATTGGAGCCCGGTAACGTGGCAAACAGGCCCGAACAGCAGCTCAGAGCACCCGAATCAGTTGGCTGGAGCGACCGCTTTGACTCGGTTCATCTGGATTTGGACCTGGCAACTGGGCCGGACTGATTATTACAACAGTATGGTGATAGTGTTAATAAACTGTATTCGACTCTGTACTTGATAGACATATTCACGTTGTACTACATACTAGATAGACATACTCGCATCTTATTGATGGAGCGGAGCTTGGATAGCGCATGCGCATTTGCCAGAAATTAGCTTCTGCCCCACACACACCCTCTTGCTGTTAGGGGCGAACCTTTCCCTGTCCTCTTGATGAGGATAGGGCTGATCATGCAGCAAACAAGCAAGCAAACTCTGATATATGTATGACTGATTGTGATGCACCACACTCTGTTACAGAGTGTCGGTGCTGCTGAAGCATTTTTCTTGGCAAGGGTTATACTGGGTAGTTCACCATTGCCTTCCCAGCAGTAGTTCAGGTAGGTATTTGGAATTTGTTCATGGTGCCGGCGATAGCTCACCTACTCTTCACAAGAGGACACTGTGGGATCTTTAACGTCGACTAACTAATGCCGGCAGACAGGACGCCTTATTTAACGTCCATCCAAGGGACAACACACATGTTGATGAATCACCTTGCCTGTGAAACACCTGTATGAAAGTTTATAGCTGGGCTGAGATTCAAACCCAGGCTAGACAGCTTTGACGCGAGTGTGCGTACTGCTTAAGATCATTAGTAAGAATAAATGTCAGCATTTTATTTCTATTATAAAGTAATTAAACGGTGGAATGACCCTCCCTTGGACTCTGGAAGCATTTTGAATCATCAGATCAATGCAAGTGTGCCTTCTGTTCAGCTCTAATAATTTGAAAGCTGTAATCATAAATGACTTTTATTTTACTGACAGCTCAGATGTTATAGCATACTCGACTTCCAGCTATCTAGTTTATTCACAACCTGACTATAAATCGTCGCCCTGGTGTATCACTGGCGGGGTGTTGCATCAATGAGTGTGCCATCCTTGGGAGGATTTTAGGCAAGCTTTCCCATCCGTCAGCATTCACTCGTGTATGCTAAAGATCCTGTCGTACCTTTTGAGAATAGGTAGGTCATTGTGTGTTAGTTCTTTCACCACGTCCTGCTCTTATCTAACCCGGAGCTCATGCTCCAAGGGCATAACCACACATCAGTAATGATGCAACCAGCAGACTGAATTTGTGATTGAAATGTGCATTTGTCAGATCGACTGGGATCTTGCTCGAATAGTATCTACAGTGGCAGGTTGGTTGATCGTCATGCACTAAGATCTGGTCCCTCTGGCTGCAGCTCGAAGCTTGGGAAGTGTCTCTTGTGCAGTTCGTGGGTCGTGCCTGGGATGCCATCACAGACCCCACGGTGGGCTTTCTCGTCAGTCGCAGCCCACAGACGCGCCTCGGCAGGTTTATACCATGGTGAGTGTGAAATCTAATTTGAGATCTCTGTCCTCCTCATTTGAGTACAAATCAGTGATATTAAAGGAAAGTAATTTGGTGCATGAAGAGTGATGTTGAATCGTGAAACATCTGTAGGAAATATTAAGCTGGCTATCTTGTCTGCATCTGACTGAATATTAAGCTTAAAACTGCAATAGACTATTATGTACATCCCAGGATATTCTTTTGTTTCCTATATAATGGTTTCTTCCATCAAGGAGTGGTACTTTTTGGTATAATATCCCCTGCTGAATAAATAATAATAATAATAATTAATAATGGGTCCATTTGAATACATGGGATATCTATCCTCGAACTAGACAGAGTATCTTCGATATGTGTTGGATTTACCCTGGGTGTTGAGTAAAACATTTCAATGGGGCTCACACCCAAAAAGGAATAGGCTTTGAAGAAGGGCTCATGCCCGCAACGTAACTTCACCTTCTTCCCCATGACGATTGACATTGACGTACCTTTTCTTAACATTTGGTTGACAAAATGTATTTTCTTTGTTAGAGGCAGTTTTATTACATGTAGGTTTGATTTTGAACTCCATGTTTGGTTTTGAAATGTTTCTATTGCTGCCCGACAGGCTGGCCAAGCATGTCAAAGGCGGTGGAATTTACCATACATTTAATGGTACAATACGAGCAACCGAACATAACTAGGTGGGTTTGACAGGATGGTTCGTCGGTAGCACACTTACCATTGAACCGTCTAGTCTGGGTTCCATTCCAGACCCGACTATAAACTGTAGGATCGGTACTTCTGCAGGCAAGGCGTCGCATCACAATGTGTGCCGTCCCTCGAAGGGACGTCAAGCCAAGTCTCCAATCTGCTGGCAATTTGGTGGAAGACATTGAAGATCCCACGGCATATTTTGCACAATAGTATCGGCAAGTTATCACTGGCACCCTGAACAATTCACAAATTCCTGCCAAAATCAGCTCCAATGTAACGTTGAGCCCTGTCAAGCCAGTTTGTGAAAGACCTGGGCCACAACATTTCCTTGGCCAACCCTACAAGAAGGTGGGAATAATTGTGGTTGTTGAGGTAGTAGAAGAAAGGGATGGGCAACCAAATTGGTAATACTTTTTACAAAACATGTATGGTACTTGGAATTTGAATTTTCATATTCAGGAACTTTTGTGCAACGAAAGTCTTCATCGAATCCCCACTCGAGAGATTACGAGCACAATGGCGCGTGATGGAGCAACGCATGCTTGCATAAGCTTATGAGCAAATCTATCGCGGTGCGGAGCACTCGTATGAAAGCCTTCTCCAGGTGCTTTCCCGTGCGAGGCAATTTGCATCAGTATTTCACAAAAGCACCTGTCAGGTAGTCGTTAAGAAACGCTTATACCTGTACCGTGTGGTTATCCATATTCTCAGAAACCAAAGCAGCTGCAAAATTCAAGGTCAGAAAGAAAGCTCAAAATGCCTATACTCCCACAAAGGGGATTGGCCAAATAACACAGGTGGCCAGGTAATACGTACTGCATCATTGCATGTGAAAACAATTCGTCATCATCATCATCATTGTCATTATCATGTACCATGCTCTACGCAGAACGTTGGTTCTGCCGAAGCAGTTTTTTGGCTTGGGGTGCAATCCTGGATGGGTCACCACTCTGACACAGGATACTCGACTGAGGATTCAGCAATTTGTAATAATTTGTTCACGGTGCCGGTGATAGCTCAACTAATCTTTGTGAAGTACACCTTGGGATCTTTAACGCCAACTAATGCCAGCAGACAGGACACCAGTTTGACATCCATCCGAGAGCACACTCATTGATGAATCATCCTGCCTGCAAAACACTGGGATGACAGTTTATCGCTGAGTCAGGATTCAAACCCAGGCGAGACAGGTCAGAGGTGGGTGTGCGTACCTCTGGGTCTCAGGTATCCTGTGAGCCCTGAAAACAATAAATTGGGATTATTTAAGTATCATGAAATCAAGTGTTTTCTTGATGGAATTTGTGATTGATTACCCCGAAAGGTCATTCGATGCAACAGTTTTGGATTAAAAGTACGGCTGTTTCTGCTTTCCTGTCATTCCCCTTCTTCAGGATCGTTTTTTCGACACCATTTGCTGTTGTGTTCTACTTTTTGTTATGGTTTACCCCATACTTCGGCAGCTGTGGTTCCTGCAAGGTCGGCTGGTATTTGATCTTCTATTGCCTCTTCAAGATGGTTTTAAATGTAAGAAGGAAGACTCATTCAATGCAATCTTTGCACCTGCCCTGTTATTATAATGACAAATGATACAGGTGCGCCACGACCCTCCTCCGCCGCGGTTAATGCGAAAACATCTCAGAATTATTTGGTTGGTCTTTTTTAGTGCTCATATCTGAGCCTCTGTTCAAATCATATGTTCTGTGCATGTTTGTTGGTCCATTAGTCCACACAAGTACTTACATGGGTGAAGTCCCTATGAAAGTATACACTGATCATCTTTATGTTCTTGTTCTGTCGGTGTTGCATGTGCAATCTCCACCTTGTACTTTGGCTTATTTTAAATAAAATAAATATATAAATACATCAATGAAAACCCACAACCAGTGATGTGCTTATGTACAATGTTGATGGACTGTGTTGGTTCCGGTGCTCATGTTCTCTGCTACGTAGAGAGTTAAGAGGGCTTTCAGGATAGCCTGGAGGAAAGCGCACCCACCTCTGAGCCGGCTAGCCTGAGGTCAAATCTCGACCAGCTATAAACTGTCACCCTAGTGTTCCTCATGTGAGACATCAATGTTACTGCCATCCATCAGAAGGACCTTAAGCTGGTGGACCCTTGTACCACCGGTCATTGTTCGACATTAAAAGATCCCACGGTGTCTTTTGCAAAGAGTAGGCGAGTTGTCGGCGGCACCCTGGACAAATTACAAATTCCTCCTTCAGCAGCAGATATCAAGTGGTCTGGTCTTCTTGGGTATTCCATGACACTGGGTTACACTGTTTGCCATCTCAGAGTGTTTGCTGTGCGGTTGTAACTCCAATTCGTGCTCCCAGGTGTTCAAGCCACACGCAAATGCCCATATTCGGCTACGAAGGGCAATCCATTGTTACCTCCGCCATCGAAGGTGGACGGAGGTTATGTTTTTCACCGCTATTTTGACTGTCTGTTTGCTTGTCTGTGAGCAAGATATCTCAAAAAGTTATGAATGGATTTAGATCAAACTTGGTGGAAAGGTTGGGTGTGTGACGGGGATGACTTAATTCGATTTTGGTGAAGATTCAGATCTGCATACTGGAATTTTTAAAGTGATTATTCACCATTGAGTGATGGGGAAAAAAATGATATTATCGCACAATGTCTCAAAAAGTTATGGACGAGTTATAACAAAACTTGATGGATGAGTTGAGTAAGTGAGATGAACAATCTGATTAGTTTTTGGTTCTGGTCTGGATCCAGATTCGGCCTTTCAGTGAGATACCAACTGTAAACTGTTCAGCCTGGTGGAGGTATGCGCTCTGCCGAGTGCCGTTCTAGTTATTTGAGTGTTAATGTGCTCTGCTCTGTACAGCGATGATGTCCATTCAATCCTGGTGATGTGTTTATTTGCCCACAGGTCCTTCATGTGCCATACAGCTCCTTGACGATGTTTCTGAGCCATAAAACTGAAGAGCGAGACTCAGCAACAGCCTATCGTACGTTATTTCCTATGAAAACATCTCAGCAGCAAAATGTTTCACAAGGTCATTTGTGATAGACAAATGTACCAGGACCTCGATTCAAACATTTGGCTTTTTTATATATATATATATAATGGGAAGAACGACGCGGATTATTCATTCGTTCATCGGTTTTGATTCTGCTTTTACGCGTCCAGGTCATTGAACCAGCTTGAGGTTTTTCAGTCGATAATCCCTCTTGAGTTAGTCTAACTTACCTTCATGTGCTGTTCCCACACCGTAGGAATGGGTGTTGAGCTCTTTGGGATCCTGCTTGGTGCTTTGGTTATGTCTGCATTTAAAGTCAGTGACTCAAAAAAGTGCTCAATGTTTAACGAATCCAATTCGTCACATAGCAACAACAGCAGCATTTCTGAAAGCTCCATTCAGGTAAGCTGTGGTTTCATTACCATAATGGGATAGCAGGGACATCACATATAACCCGCTTAACTGCACACCTCCATCCGTCACATGCTGTCCGATCCACCATTTTGTATATCTCAATGTTTGCTTTGAACCCCTTCCATGACCATCCGCCCGACAAATGTTGTATTTCACAGTGTATTCATTTTCTGATATAAACAAGTAGAACTATTGGCCTGATATGAGGTAAATCACCTCTGTAATGGTCTAACAGGGTAACCGTTCATGTGTCTGTCTTTGCTTATCAGGAGAAAGAAGCATACAAGATGGCAGCCATTGTGGTATCTGTGATCTACCTCGTTTGCATCCTCTTGCTTTTTGTTGGTGTTCGGGAGTTGAAAGGTATTTGCGATTGAGAAAAATCCCAACACACTTTAAACACTTTCTGCTCTTTAATCCGAATTAAACCACTCTCTTCTTGTTGGAAGCTTTAATACTGTCTCATGGTTCTAGTTGTGCCCCCAATCAAGTTACAGTAACTGTTTGATCGATGTAATTATGCTAAAGTCCTTCACTGCCCCTGATTCTTTATTTGCTCCATTCATTCCCCCATTCTTGTAGCGTCAGCCAGGTATAGATTTTGGGCCAAATATTTATCAAATCGCTGGCCAGGCCTGACTTATTTTGGGCAGCAGTTTGTAATTGCTTCACTGTGCCAGCGATAACTCACCTACTCCTTGCAAAAAGATACCGTGGGATCTTTAGCATCTACCTACTAATGCGAGCAGGTTGGACACCTGACTTAACGCCTATTCAAGAGACGGTACACTTTATGTTGCCCTGCCTCTGAATGTTGAGGTCGTGGAGAGATTCGCTTACCTTGGCAATCAGAGGTCAATAGACGTCTGGGTCAGGCCTGGGGAGTCATGGATTCACTGGATCATGGGGGGTAGCGCTGCCGGTACCTGTGCGGGAGGACGAAAGTCTGAGTCTTCAGGTCCTTGGTGCTTCCAGTCTTGCTCTATGCATGCGAGACTTGGACTCTGACCAGGGATCTGAGAGGGAGACTTAATTCCTTTGGTACCAGGCCTCTTCGGAGAATCCTTGGCTATCGCTGGTCGGATTTTGTGTCCAACGAGCGGTTGCTGAGAGAGACTCGGATGAGATTTGTTACCTGCATAGTCCGTGAGCGTCAGTTGCGGCTGTATGGACATGTGGCTCGTTTTCCTGACGCTGATCCTGCTCACCAGATTCTCTCAGCGAGGGAGTCTTGTGAGTGGAGGAGGCCAATGGGCTGACCACGTTCCTCGTGGTTGCAGCAGGTTGACCAGCATCTCAAGGAGATGGGGATGGGCCTGGCATCTGCCTGGGGGATGGCCAGACGGAGGCCCCTGGAGTACCGGTGGAAAGTGGACGCAGCGACGCGCTGTTCTGGCACATGCTCCCATACCTGACCTGACCTGCTTCTGAAGCACCAATCGGGTCGAGTACTGAGCGCAGACTCGACGGAAGGTGGAAGCGTCATTCTGGTTCCCTGCTATGTCAATGTAATAAGTTCATTTGCTGTGTATCGTTGACTCAAATTTATCTCAACTTGCATTTTCATCAAAGTTTAAGTAAATCAAAATTCCACATTTTATTATGAGTACTCAGCAACCTCATGAAACTTTTGCTTTTAATTGTGTTCCGTGGAAGTGGTTACCAGGCCACTCAATAATACTGGAAAAGTTTGTAGCAACAAAGAGAACTAAACTAAACACAGTCATGGGGTGGAACACAGAATGAGAGGAAGTGACACTAAATGCCTGCCGTTTGTTACTCCACAGTTTCAAGTCCAATGGCCAGGAGGCCAAGCAGACAGGCTCTGCCATCACAGCTGCGCCTCATGTTTACCCACGAACCATACCTGAAGCTCACAGCGTGCTATGTGTTCACATCCATAGCTCAGCAGGTACACCGGCACCATTCAACCGCACTCATGCCGCATCCTACTCAAACCTTATCTTCAACACTACAAATTGAATCCAAGGTCAAAATAGTAACTTGCTGATTATTTCTGTTCATTCCTTAAATATGGTGGCTATATAACCACTATACTATGTCAACCACTCACAATACCATGAACTTCTTCATTAATTTGTCTGGCCCATGCATGTTTGCCTGTTGCCAACCACTCAAATACACCGCCAGTTCGCAAAGATGAAGCCATCTCTATTCAGTTATTCCATGAGACACAAGAGCTTTCTTGAGACAAGAAACAATACCTAAAGCATAATGAGTGAGGTCCGAGTCAAACTTTTATAATTATTACTTTTTGGTTTACTGTGGTGCATCCTTCAGATTATGGACCTAATTGATGTGGTGTTTAGGCAGTCACAAGAGGATACTGCCAATGACTGCCACCCAGATCAGGGACAAAGATGAAATCATAAACGGAAATACAAAGCGGAGCTTGAAATCCCCCGTAGGCTGATTAACTTTTTTAAAAATTAAAAAAAAACGTCTTGTAGAATGCTGGTGTGCTGATCTTATGGAGGAAAATCTAGCATCTGTGAATGAATGCGCAGCATGGATGTAAATCCTTGCCAAAGACTGGGGCTCCAAGACAAACTCAATTTTCGGTTTGACAACCACCATACCTCTCTGACATGTTCCTATAGTAACGGAAAGCAACGTGAAAAGCAATGGAGTTTGTTTTGGCATCTGTTCCTCCTTGCTTCCGTTTGTTCAGCACCTCGAGATAGAGGAACAGTCATCCCCCTCCCTCCCCCCTGCCCCAACCCCGGTAGTGCAAAGATTTCCTGCTTGGGCTCAAAGCCCACGAGATGGTGTCCCTCACCCTAACAGGAAAAGAATGGTGCTAATGTGCCATTATCTCTTTTCTTACAAATTCCCATGACCTCCTCGCAGCCGTGTACTTTCTATGAGAGGAAGGTCTTTCCATATATACACGGAACAATAAACCTGCACCACCAGTCATCTGTCACTTTCTTTAACTCCAGTGCCGTTGCATACTTTTGCTTTTGCCGGTCACTTGTGCTGCCAGCTGCATGGGCGCCTTTTTGCATATTTTGTACGGTTACTCTCATGGTACTTTGTACTGGAACTTATACTGCCAATCAGTGGTTCTGTCATTATGACTGGTGACGAGCCTTCTATGTTTGCATTACTTTCATTTCCAAACATGACAATAAGCAGTCTTTCCTTCACATGCCTCGACAGGATTGATCAATCTGATTGAAGCTATAGGTGAGTGTTGATCAAAGGATTAAGTTTAATCAATCCTATTGAAGCTTTAATTGAGGAATGATCTGAGGATCAAGATTGATCAATCCAATTGAAGCTATAATTGAGTGATGATCAAAGGATCAAGTTTGATCAATCCTATTGAAGCTTTTATGGAGGAATGGTCTGAAGATCAGATTGATCAATCCGATTGAAGCTGTAATTGAGAAATGGTCTGAAGATCAAGATTGAGTGATGATCGAAGGATCAATGATCAAAGGATCAACATTGAGTGATGATCAAAGGATCAAGTTTGATCAATCCTATTGAAGCTTTTATGGAGGAATGGTCTGAAGATCAAGATTGATCAATCCGATTGAAGCTGTAATTGAGAAATGGTCTGAAGATCAAGATTGAGTGATGATCGAAGGATCAATGATCAAAGGATCAACATTGAGTGAGATCAAAGGATCAATGATCAAGGATCAAGATTGATTGATGATCAAAGGATCAAGTTTGATCAAGGGTCCTTTCACAAATGGCCCATTTACACTGGATTGGATGAATGGTTTGACTGGGTGGGTTAAGCATCTCTTTCTAAAGCTCTTAGATGAGATTTGACCTTGAGATTTATTTCTTTCAACATCGAAATCCCCCATTTCCGATCTTCCCATACTTTCTCTTTATCCGTGATCTGCATACTCCCTTTGTGCAACCATTCCTGACTTTCCGCATCACTGTTTTCTTTTCCTTTTTTTTTCTCATTTTTCCACTCTCCTCCTTGTTTTTTGTCATCTTGGTATTCCTCCCTCACCGTTTGAAGACCCATTCTCACCTCTGCGCTAATCTTCTATGAGTCTTGACCTTTGTATGTAAACAGTGGAATCATGGAAAGTATGAATCTGTATGTATCTGACTGAAAAATCATGGAAAGCAACCATTTTTTGGCTTCTTTTATTGGAGAGAAAACAAAAACTAAATCGACACATCCATGTATCCCTTGTGGACATATCAAAGATGGACAGCATAGATGGATGATGGATTAACGTATGTGATACCTGGTTATTATGGAATTAAATTATCTTTTTTCAGTTACATGCATTTCAGTTAAATCCAAAGTAGATAATAGGCTTGCACAAGATGGTTTTTTCTGATAAAGCTTTGAAATAATCATTTGGTACCATTCTCATCACCAACAGTTAATCCACATGTTTACTACTAGCTGTGTTCAAGATATGTATATATATATATATATGTTAAAGAAAGAACCACTCACATCTCTCACCTGTGAATGGAGGGAATAGTCAATCAGCTCTCACCTAATCAACGAAGCCCAGGTGGCTAGGATTACATAAATAAATTAACACCTCCCATGCTTATCGAGCCAAAACTGCTGTCAAGCAACCAAGAAGGCCAACACAAGGTTAGCACGATGCTACATCAAACCCTTCCCAGAGTTCCTCCACAGCCATAAAAACATGTGGGTGGGTCTTCCTTTATTATTATTTATATATTGACTGCTTTTGACGTTTGCACATGGTGCATGCTTGGGGGCCTCATTGGTATGCATTGCTGTCTGCGCTGTTGCTGATGATTCACCAATAAGTGATGAAACCGGTCCAGCAGCTGAGGGTGTGTATAACATTGGGATTCTCATGTGTGTACTGTGTGTGAATGTCTTTAAAGCTGTGGAGGAACTCTGGGAAGGGTTTGAAACAGCATAGCGCTTACCTGTTGTTGGCCTTCTTGGTTGCTTTACGCAGCAGTTCCAGCTTGAAGAGCATAGGGGATGTTTATATATATATATATATATATATATATATATATATATATGTATATTTATGTAGATAGATATAATACTCTTGTATATAAATAATAAATATATATATATACAGGGGGCTGCAAAAGTAGGTATACAGTAATGAAAAACAAAACGTATTTTATTGATTATACAAATAAAAGATGTATTATAGAAAAAATTACAAAAATAAAAATATTAAAAACGGTAATAATGATTTTAATGAATTAAATGAATTCTAGTATTAAATGAATCCTAGCACCACTATTATAATACTGGTAATACTGGTATAATCCTGACTGTATACCTACTTTTGCAGCCCCATATATATATATATATAGTACATATAATATTTATTCTTCCCCCCTCCCTCCCTGCCTCCCCACACCAAATAGCTCCTGAAGGGAAACATGGGAATCTTTTTCAAACATGCACTACAGATGGCAGACCTTTTTCAGTACTTGGTCATCACTGTACTGGTAAGCATCAGACATCATTCAGGGCACATCTGTTTCTTACATACACAAGGGGAATCTGGGAAAGGGTTAAATTGAGAGAATAAAGAATTGATAAAAGGGAGGAAGGAGGGAGGATAGGAGACACAAAGGAGAGGGTAAATAAGGGGAAGGGCTGGGGGTGGGGTGCTGTTTATCTTTGATTATGTAAGAATAGGTGACTCCTAATGCATTGTTTTAATGCCTCGAGACCCATTCATTCATTTGTTATTACTCTTCCAATGCTGCCCGTTTTCTTTTGTTTTACCATTTCCCATACATTCTGTGTATTTTCCATACCACAAGCCAAAGGGGAGGACTCACTTTTCTTCTGAATGGAGAGGAAATGACTAGTTGTCAGGTGCAGGTTGGCAGAGGAAGGTTTGCCCCACCAACAGCGTGTGCCAATCTTTAGGGCTTCTGCTGTTTGTTATTACCCCATACACGCAAAGCAAAAAGTGGGGTTAAGCAATTGGTTAACGTCCGTCCATCTGCCCGTCTATCTTATCAGTTTATAGGATCATGTATTAGACTGGGTAAAATGGCGGTAAATCCCAGAATTAATTTACGTGCGTTTCAACCTCTTTACACCTTTATATGAATTTAATTATATACTTGAACACTGTAGAACACAAAAGGCCCTCATAATACTTCCAAGAACCTCCAGTTTTGCGGTACTTAGACTTGCTCAATAGAGTGATATAGGTAATAGGAGCTGTCAAGTGCAGCACCTGGGAAGTGGGCGTTGCATGTGAGAGGGTACAGTATCGGGATGAAGAAGAGCATGCCAACATGGCTGTGTACGATGCCAATTGCCACTGCATTTGATGGTGATCAATAAAGCCACTACCTCCGAAACTGTGACGTCCTCATCTTATTCCAGTGTATAAGGGTGATGTATTTAAGACTGCTTCAATGGCGCTAAACTTCCAGATTTTTAGATCCTTGTGGAGGATCTCTAAGTCTTACTCACGTTGTTGTTCTTGTGGACTTTTTTGTTTCACAGCCTACAGTTTTCATCGAAACTTCCTGAAACTTGGCATATATATGTAAAAATACCCGGCGCAGACAGAAACCATCTCCGATTTTGAAAATTCCTCCTAGAAAAAAAGTTATGACGTGAAAATATCTCCGGTAATGGAAATCGCCTAAAAAATTATCTCCAAAACTAGGCAAGCTGTTTGAATTCTGTTTGCGGGAATCAAGCCGGGCATTAGCACAGATAATTTATCGCAAACCTGATACATCACAATGACGTCATCTTCGTTTTTATGACGTCATCATTAAGAGGATGAGGATCTTAGCTCATTTGAGCTTGTTTTTTTAAAACCATCTTTAAAATCATTATTTTATGAAAAAATGAATATATACTTGAACACTGCACAGAGAATTATTGTGTTCTATGAACTCTCTAGTTTATATAAATTATTTAGATGTTGCGGTCGAGATTAATATCCATTTACAGATGAAGCGAAGCTCGGGGGTGAGGCAAGTAGCTGGTAAAAATACAGGTGTAGAAATTGTTTCATTGTTTTGGGGGAAATGCCAAGGAAGTAGCAAATCAAATTTAATGCAGAGAAAAGTATCGGTAATAGGAATAGTTAGAAACAATGGTAACCGAGATTATTCTCTTAATAGGAAAACTCTGCAGTGTGTGGACCAGGAAATAATAATTCTCAATAACAAGAGTTCAGACAATGAAGGAGGCAGCCGAATGCCAGGTTGCTATAAATACAGCAAACAGGACGTTCCGCAGGTCATCCCAAACTAGACCATCTTCTGACTTGATTTGACTGACGTCTCTGACTGGACCGACTTCTTAACGATCCTTTTGAAGACTGGATCCTGATTGGACCAACTTCTTCTCCCACAGGTCATCCCTGACTCCTTAATGTCTCCCCCTGGGTATTGTCTTCTATGGTTTGATAGGCCTGACTCATGTCCTGGTGGTGGAGTTGCACTTATATCAAGTTCCATTTATCACTGTCCATGTACTGCTCTTGCACCTCCCATCCCTCAGGAGTAACTCTGGCTGTGACTTCCCCTCCGCTCCCACCTTGTGTTTGTCTGTGTGTTGTACCATCCATGAACAGTCATGACTACATTTACATCTCTCTCTCTCTCTCTCTCTCTCTCTCTCTCTTCTTCTCTCTTCTCTCTCTCTTCTCTCTCTCAGACACATGGACTTACTTTTAACCAATCATCCATTTCTCTCTTCCTCACATGTGGTGATTTTCAATCGTCACCATGCCAATTGGTTAGGTGTTGAAACCTCTCCCACCAGTCGTGAAACTTCAGCAAAGTACTTCTGTGATTTCATGGGACTGCCTCGATCTGTAAACTTTCCCATCTGGATTTCTCACAATGGAAATCCTCCCTTATGGACTTGATGATGACAAACTTACCTGCAAAATTATTCTGCTCCAATTGGTTCATCTGATCATATTATTGTGAGAGTTGGCACTCTGGCTACTCTCAGAGAGCTGCCTTAACAATGTGGCGGGTCTGGCAGTTCACTCGGGCAGATCGGCAGAGAATGCAAGCAGCCATTTCTCTCCAGGACCGGTCTCCCATATCTACTGCTCCTGATGTTAACTCGGTCTGGGAATTCTTCCACAGAAACCTGCTCTCTCTCAAACACAGATTCATCCCATCTCATCTTCAGTTACCTTACCCTTCCTTCCACCCATGGATACACTGAATCCTGTGGTGAGGCTTCTCTCGATGGTAAATCCTGTGACGAATCCTGTAGTGAGGGTGTTGTGCACTGCATTTCTTCCTGGAAGGCAAATTGGACTGAAGGCAACTGCAAATCATTCCACAAAGCCTGCAGCAAGTATGCGTCCGCTTTCAGGAAAGCTAGAAAACATCTGGCCAACCTCAATATTAAACTTTCAAGCTTGTCTCCCTCCTATAAAACCTGATGGTGCCTTGTTAACTCTGTTTCCCCTCCATTCCTTTCCTCACTTCAAATGGCTCCTTGACTCTGTATCTTTTACACCTGAAAAAGTGGAGAAGTTTCTGTTAACCCCCGACTCTGATTCCCCAACTGTACCAGACGGCATCAGCTCATGTGTCCTAAAAACCTGCTCTGCTGGTCCTTGACATCCTCTGTTCTGCTCTTTATTTATCTGCAGTTCAAGATCCACCCCCTCCCAGCCATGGCAGCGATGTGCCATCAGCTGAGTCTTGTCGATGGATACTTACGGACAGTTTTGTGATTTTTTTTTTCTCTGGAATCATGGCTTCAAGCAGTACATCAAATTTAAACATTGTTACCCACCTAGAAAGTACTGAACATTCATACTAGTGAGCCATTGAGTGAATGGAAAGAGCTTTAGATATTTTGCATGTCAGGTTGCACATTATGACGTCAGCATCAGTCAGAAAATGAAATGAAAACACAAAGTTATATTGTTCAAGATCACAAACCAAACACACAGAACCCCCGGTGGTGGAACTCCACCAGTTGTGCCCTGCAATGCCACAACTAGTCAGCCTTTAGAGTACTTTGCAAAGAGGTTTCCCTGGATATGTCCAACTTTATTTTATGTCTGTGAATGCAGGTATCTGCAGTTGTCTGTCTACCTGCCTGCCAGTTGCTACTCAGGGTGGTGAGCAAAACAAAGATGATAATGTTCGGCATGATGGTGAGAGTCCACAAACATTGACACCTCATCTTATAATGGACTGAACTTTAACCTTCTGTGACGAATGTATTCTTCAAAGTAAGAGAGAGAGTTAATATTTATAGAACACAAGCAGCTTTTCTTGTCATCAATGGGATACAGTTCACACAGGCAGAGAGAGGGAGGGGGGTAGTGTCATAGTTTGGTGGAAGTTTTCCAGAGGAACCGAGTGGTCACCTGGTATTGGGGCTTTACCGTGACAGAAAGAGATCCATGCATGGGTTTAAGCAGGTCAGCAAACCCAGTGAAATGAGTGAGCATCAGGAGTATGTTACAATTTGGCAAATATTTGTCCTTGCCTTCCTGCAGTGGTGGATCCCGTTCCTCATTGCATTGGTGACAGTCCCACGGAACGTGCCATTGGCGTTCGTTGTGTGTGCGGCCTGTGGTGTCACAGTGGCTACAACCTCTCTCATTCCTTGGTGGGCAAACAATATCTGTCCTGCTCTTTGACATTGTGGTTTTGACTTTAGAGTTTTTGAAGAGAAGGATGAAGTGGTCTGGGAAACCATTAGGATTGAATGTGTTCTGATTGGCAACAATATTAACCAGTTTCAATTATTTATTTAATTCTGCAGTGGAACAACCAATAGCTGCCTCTATAATTTAATAGCAAACCCAAAGGTGTGTGTGTGTGTGTGTGTGTGTGTGTGTGTGGGTGTGTGTGTGTGTGTGTGTGTTGTGTGTGTGTGAGAGAGAGAGAGAAAGGAGAGAGAGAGAGAGAGAGAGAGAGAGAGAGAGAGAGAGAGAGAGAGAGAGAGAGGAGATACGTACCTACCTGTGCTCTCTCAGTTGTCAGTTTACTTCTCGACATAACAGTTGTTGCTTTGCCTTTCAGAGAGGAACCAAGTTTAATGTGCAAAACCTGAGAAGTGGAACAAAGAATGCTGACCTAGTAATGTACAGCATAGTAATAGGGTTGTTCTTCTTTCTGTATGTGTATTTACAGGTCAATGCTTCCAGATACAATCATGGACTTTAAGAAAAAGTATGGAGACTATCCAGGACAGGAGGCTTTATTCTACTCTTTCTACGTATTTTTCAACAAGTTTGCAGTTGGAATCTGCTTGGCCCTATCAATGCTCATTCTAGAGTAAGTTTTCCCTGCCACCTCGACCCATTGCAACGTGCAGGCCTAGATTTATGTTTGTGCAGAGTTAGTTAAATGAGAAAAAATTCCCCATGACAGACAGTCATGTAACATATGACATCTCTCCAGTTATCCACGCATGGCTTACTGACTTACACTTCTTCCTGCCCATGGTACACTGAATCTTGCGGTGCAGCATTTGCCCTGAAACAACTTGCCTTCTCTTCCTGGAAGGCAAATCCGACTGAAGGCAATGTCATTGTATTCCAAAAGTCCACAACAAATGTGTGTTTACTCTCAGGAGAGCCAGAAAACATCATCTGTCCAACCTCAAGAAAGAACTTTCAAACTTTTCTCCCTCTTCAAAAACCTGGTGGCACCTCGTTAAGTCTGCCTCTGGTGTATGCTCCCCTTCCATCCCTTCCCTCAGTTCAAATGCACCACAGCCAACTCCACTTGTAAGAAGGCCGAATGCCTCAATACTGGCTTTGCTTCCAAATTCTGTGTTCCCTAACCCTCACTCTCAGTACCCAGCCTTCCCAGTCGTACCCAACCACTCTTGCACTCCTGCAACTGAATGTCATCAGTTCACGTGTCATAAAGACCTGCTCTGCTGCTCTTGCACTTCCCCCCCCCTCTCTCTCTCCTCTCTTCTCTCCTCTCTCTCTCTCTCTCCTCTCTCTCTCTCTCTCTCTCCCTCTCTGCCCTTTTCGCCCTATCATTTGCCCAATGTCACTTTCCATCTGCTTGGAAATTTGCCAACATCACTGCTTTACATAAAAAAAGGTGCAAAAACGGAATCCCTTAATTACAGACCTGTCAGCTTACTTCCAGACATCAGCAAGGTCATGGAATCCATCATTGCTGTTGATATGAAATCCTTCCTTTTCTCCAATAACCTTATCTCAGATCACTAATTTGGTTTCAGACCGGGTCAATCTACCTTGGACATGCTGCTTCTACTCACCCAACAATGGATGGAGGTCCTCAATGTCAGACATGAGATCAGGTGCATCTCTCTGAACATATATCGTGTTTTCGATACAGTGTGACATCCTGCCTTACTCTCCAAACTCTGCCGATGGCATCCAAGACCAACTCCATGCATGGATTACTGACTTCCTCTACTCTCGTAGCCAAAGTTTGGCTCTCGACGGAATCCTTTCATCTCCTCTCCCTGTCAAGGCTGGAGTGCCCTAGGCAGTATTCTGGGACAAATTCTGTTGCTGATCTTCATCAATGATCTCTCTGACTCTCTTGAAAATCATCTTTATGTATTTGCTGATGACACCACCCTCTGCCATGACATCCCTCATCCTTCAGACAGTATGCTTGCTGCAGCCGCTTCCCTCTCTTCAGACCTTGACAAAATCACAAGCTGGTCAAACACTTGGAACATGTCTTTCAATCCAGACGAAACGCACACTCTCACTATGTCTCTCTGAAAGCACTGTCTGGCAAACACTCCAATCTACTTTCTTAACAACCCTCTTGAGGAAGTTCATTCACTCAAACTCCTGGGTCTCACTCTGAATCACCATCTTTCTCGGGCAAACCACAATTCAAGGTTGGCCTCCAAAGCCAGCCGCCGACTGGGCATCCTCCGTCATACAAAGTCCTTCCTTGGCACACCTGAACTCCTATTCACCTTCAAGGCCTTCATTTACAGCTTGATAGATGATTGCTCTCCCCTCTGGACTGACACCCTTACCTCACACCTTGTTCAGCTAGACACCGTGGAAACCAAGGCCTTCAAGATTATCGGGATCTCCCACACTGTACATGAGTCTTTTTGCCAATCACTTTCCCATCGCAGACAGGTCAGCGATCTCTCTGTCTTCTCCCACCTTCTTTCTTCTGGTCTTGCACACTCTGCTCTTGCTGTGCTTTGTCTCCCCGAGGTTTCGGCAGGTTACACATAGTCCACCATCAACCCCCTTCTGGTGAAACTCTCTAAATCTACAAGCAATGCTCACCTTCACGCATTTGTTCCTCTTTTTTCCCCACCTGTGGTACCAACTTCCACCATTCTCTTCAATCTCATTCTTCCCTCGAGGTCTCCAAGACAACTGTTCACCACGTTGTCAGATCAGCCCCAATTCAGATAATGTTTTCTACACTTACTAACCCTCCTCCCCACTCCATCCACAAGCCCTCGTCATTCCAAATTCCCAGTTTTTCCTTCCTGGGAGATTCTTGCATATGACAGCTTGGCTGCCGGGTAGCTATCATTTTGTTGGGGAACGACTATGCCACTGATGCTGTGCCCCTATACCAGTACACTGGTACTCATTTCGCCAAACTCGGAAGGATGACAGGCTGAGCCAACCCCACCTGGTGTTAATTCAGCGGAAAACGGGGCTCAAACTCAGGACCATAAGAACCCAAGCCAGCCATCCTAACCACGAAGCCAACACCAGGCTTTGTCTCGTAGTTGAGCACCAATCCTGGCCACCATTTATAGCAGACAATCGCTCATCCCCTCAACAGAAGTGAGTGAAGACCCTGCACTGGATTGTTGGATGGAACAGATATTCCCATTTTAGTGACAGTAAACCTGTATAATGTGAAAAAATAACATTTAGGGAGTGTTTGCAGTGTCGGCCAAGTGCCAGGACAATTAATTGAACCTTATATTATATGGAATACCATAGAAGAGCAACTGCATATTGGCCAGCTTCCATCACTGAGGTCAATGCATGGCATTTCACGGGCTGACAGGTTCATGTGGAAGAAGAGTATTCATCTTTGAGCTTAGTCGAGGTTCGATTCCTGACCCGACTGTAGACCTTCTCCTTGATGATTTTTGGCCAGTTGCATCAATGAGTGCTCCTTCTATCAGATGCGATGCTCGGCCAGGATCCTGTCTGATGGCATGCTTTGCTGGTGAATTTTTGAAATCCTATGGTGCCATTAACAACAGTAGGCCGTTGTGTGCTAGCACCCTTGCCAAATTCCACATCCTTGCCCTAAACTACAGGGGATACGTATTCGTGACACAGACCTAACTCCCAGAAATGATGCAACCAGCAGCCAAGTGCTACACACAAATGAATGATAAATGGTGTTACATGGTCTTCTTCCTCGTCTTCTTTCATGTGCAGCATGTGGCTGTGGCCTGTGGGTAGTATACTGTGATTTTCATGGAGGTGCAGCTGTGCTGCTGATGCAGTGCATTTGTAATTTGTTCATTGTGCCGGGAGAGCTCACATGACTCTTCATGAAGGTCTGGGAGCTTTAATGTCCACCAAGTGATGCTGGCATGTGGTAAGCCGAGTTTAACGTCCACCGAGGGATGGCAGACACATTGATGCCTTGCCCTGCCTGTGAAACACCAGGGTGACAGTTTATAGCTGGCCTGATATTTCAACCAGTGCCTGACAGATCACAGGCGAGTGTGCATCCATCTCTTGCTCTTGGCTATCTTGCGAGTCATTTTGCATGGAATGGCAGTGAATCTCATCTCCAACTGATTAGGAACTGGCAACAGGTGTTAAAGTTCTGGTGCTGAGATCTGGGCACGTGTTGGCCATACAAGATAATATATGGCCGCCCACCAACGCCTGTTATTCATTATCAATAATAATGTGTATGTAGCATGATTTTTTTTTTCTCGGATAGTGTTGATAAATTTGAATAAGGTGCCGGTGATATAATTGTGCTCATTGGGCATGTGGTGTTAAGACTTTATATTGAGTATGTGGCATGAATATGATGTACACGGTGTGATGTCTGCAGTTCTGTGGGTTACAAAACATGCAAGGACAATACTAGCAGCTTGGTGTTGACACTGCGACTTCTTATGGCTCCAGCACCCATTATATTCGGCCTCATTGGAATTTCTGCACTCATCTGCTACAAACTGTGATGATTCTCAATATCTGCAGACCAGTAAGCTTGTTCAACTCTTTCTCACACATATTTCCATTGTTGCTGCTTTTCTTGGACATGTTACTCTTCACTCTTGAGATCGGGAAACTCTTTTGCTATTTGGCATGTGCAGCAATCCACCTGGACCACTTTCAAATTGAAACAGCTGCACGCTGAAGAGCAACAGAGTTTCCAAGCACAATCGAGTCAATCGTCTGATTAATAGATACCATCTTTATTATGAAAATTGGAGATCTATCATGAAAAATACACCCCATAATTTTCCTTCGCAAACATAAATCAGTTGCTTGAAGCTTAAGCTCCCTATCTACCAGGTTTGTAGATAGTCCTTGGATGGGATGCCTGCCTGGATACTGCATTAGAAGGATCCTGTTGAACAGGTAGTCTGCATATTATTCCAGTCATGTTAGTCGAATTTCCCAAGGGGAAAGAAAGCAGAATGTGTGTGCTACTAAATGTCCAGAAATGAACATCAAAAACATGGTATATGAGAAATATCAATCTTCTCTAGCTTTATTACGGTAATCAGCAATATTTTCAGTTTCTAAACGAGTAAAGAACGTGATTATATGTATTCACTTCCTCTTTTGGATTAGAATCAAACCCTTACCATATAGGTTTTCCATGTAAATGTGATACTGTCGGACCCCGCTATTCGCGGAGGATACGTTCCTGGAAAATGCTGCGAATAGCGAATCTGCGAATAGCAGGGTATAGTTTCAATGAGAAAAGTGGGGATAGGTTCCTGGCAGTTAGTGATTCATGAGGGAAAAATCAAAAATCGCATGAAAAACTGTGAAAAACAATGAATATGTCCACAAAACAACAACATGATTACGCGAATACGCAAAGCACAGGGCCATGAATGTCGAAGCAGGTCGCATTTTCTAAACCGCGAATACACGGGGTCTGCGGATAGTGAATCCGTGAATCGCAGGGTCTGACAGTACTGTATACTCAACTACCTGCTCAACCAATGTCTTGTCCATGTGAAAATGTGGTATTTGTGTTTGCCAGTGTTCAAACAAACAAATCTTCGTTTTGGCCCAATATTAATATCATTTTCGAACTATAATAGCTGAATGATCCAAGCTCGATCCTAGGACAATACACAATCTTACCAAAAGCCACAAAACACATTTTATAAGCAATTTATAACCAGTTTTGGTGTGTGTGACCATTTCTTATGTTGGAAGGCCTTCCAATGTCCCATCTATCAAAATCAAAGGGACCAGCTTGTTGATTATGAGATCGATCTCTCCATAAATCCTCACATGGTGATGTAGCTTTTTTCAAATTTGTGGTCAATGTTGTGAAGATCCTAATTCGAATTCAAACAAATCTCACACTCCCTGACATTAGACTTGAGCAACATGCACCTGGACATATAACTTCTTCAAGAATCTTTTCTCACATTTTAAGGCTCCAGTGGACAAATTTATTGCACTCAAGGTTTCTGCCATTCCAGTCATCACCTGGGAACATCAGGCCACAACCAGGTCAGCTTGGCGCAACATTTTCTGCAAAGGCCTGGACCACTTTGAATGTGGGAGACTTGCCATTTAGAGACAGTGGAGGCAAGAAAGGAAAACCTGCCAACGTCAATCTCCACAAGGACCAGTCTATACTTGTGATATTTGCAGTTGATGCTATGGGTCCCGCATTGGCCTATGCAGCCATCGCACAATGCTTAGTGAGCATGCCAACGAAGGGGAAATATTCGTCGAAAGCGACGACTCACACCACCATCATCATCCTACACATTTGCACCATACCATGCAATGTCATGCATTGATCACATGTGAACAGCTTGTGTACAACTGCTCTTCAGGATATTGTATGGAATGCAAGGCTCAATGATTTGAACCAGTGCTAGCTGAACATCTTGCTGACCGCTCCCCCTGAACGCATTCCTCATATGAGTGGGTTGATGTTCGGAAAGAATCCGCACCTGTTCCATCGCAAAAATATTCACAGGGTTTTCTTCCGTCTCAAAGAAATGTTTGATCGTCTTTCAGCTCGATGGTTTTGGTTGGTGTTGTTTGTACTCCTCCACTCCATGACAAACATCCCCACAATTTAATTGTGGATGAGTAGGAAGGTTGAAATCATCCCGACGGAAGTGCCCAATGTATGGTAGTTGATTTTAATTCCTCAGTGGAATTCAATTAACTACTTCTGGTACAAGGTGATCTGAAACTGAGTGATGAAACCATTGCCCATCTGTTTATACTGTCTCATGATGATATGCAGGTTTGAGAAAATGAAGATGCACATGTGGGAGGCAATTATAATGTGTTGAAAGGGGTAGCCTATTGATTTTGATAGGACAATGTATACAAGATCGTGACAAAAGCATGAGTGTACCTTATCATATGCACACGAAAACCCATTTCTCAAACATCACTTGATTGGCCGAGATGTAGCACACTTCTCTTTGAGCTCTCAATTGTATTATATTCCACCCAGGTGGCCTTGAGGTAGCACACGTATCTTTGAGTTCTCACATGCGTTCAATTCCTGACGCAACGATAAGCTGTGGGAAGTGCTGATTCGACACCCTCCTTCGATCCAAGTTTCTCCTTTGAAAATCAGAGATACTCGCTGTCTACAAGGCCTTTGTCCATAGATCAATGGACTACTGCTCTCTGCTATGGGGTGGTGCTCCAGCATCTCATTAGTCTCTCCAGCATCTCATCTGGATTCTGGGAAATCAAAAGCTCTCAAAATTATTGGAATCTCCCATGATGAGGCCAAAGCACAACGTCAGTTGCTCTCCCATTGCAGGCAAGTCAGTGGTCTCTGTTTTCTACCATATGTTCTCAACATTGCTCCTTCTGCTCTCTCGGTCCTCCAACCATCCCCAACAACTCCAGGATGCACACATTCTTCCAGTAATTCCATCGTGATTAATCTTCCAAAATCCAGGCTGACTGTGTGCCTCAACTCTTTTATTCCTCACTTCTCCCGTCTATGGAACTACCTTCCAGAGACTGTTCTGTCTCAGTCTTCCCTTCCCACTGTTTCAGCAATGTTATGATGCTTCTCATTTTGGAAGTTAAATGGGTAATGCAATCTGTAATATATCTGAGAAAATATCAATTAATTTGGAATGAAATTGTGAACGGTGTGCGACTGGGGTGGGGGGGGGGGGGGGGAGGTCTAGAATTTATTTCTAAAATTGCTTTACAGATAACGACAACCTAACGTGTGTGCATTACCTGTGCCAGGTGTAGAGATGGAGTTGTGACATGAAGGAAACAAGAATGGCGGGGAAACAGGAACAGATAAATTATTTATTCCTTTACAAGCACGATGTGGGAAACGTGCATTTAATAGATTTTTTTAAAATATATATTCTATTTACTTTTGCACTGAAGTCAGCACTGTCATGGAACCTGGGGTGCATTGGGTTTCCCCCCATAGCAGCTCTTCTTGGCCAATGATATTTGGTGCAAATGTCTCCCATTATATCCTATGTCCCAAAGCACCCTGATTACCCAACATTGTGGCACTGCAGACTTTTATAGAAAGGCCACAATGAGGAAATATTTTTGCAATGCAGTCCGTATTGTCAAGACACCGATGTTTTTGTGACATTTTAGGCCTGTTTATAGCACAGTATTAGCGTCGAAGCCCAGCCTAACAGAATGTCAAATTAGGCCATCCAAGAATTACGTGACGCATAAATTACTAGCATGACAATGTTTGACTCAAAAGACTATTTTCTATTGTATGTCGAAAATTTTGATGGGAAAATGGGCTGACAGGATGGCCTAAAGATACACCAACTCACTTCTAAGCTGTCTCGCCTGGGTTTGAATCCTGAACAAGCTATAAACTGTCATCCCAGTGTTTCACAGTCAGGGTGATTCACCAATGTGTGTGCTGTCCCTCGGATGGACGTTAAATGGGCGTTCCATCGGCCAGCATTAATTGGTGGACTAAAGATCCCATGGTGTCCTTCGCGAAGAGTAGGCGAGCTATCGCCAGCACGATGAACAAATTACAAATTCCTATCCTAACCGGCAGAAGGCACTGCGTCAGAAGCACAGCCGTGCCCTCAGCCAACGATGCTACCCCGCAACAAAGGCGAAGGTGTGAAAATGGTGACACAAAATGGAGATGGCATTGTTTTTCATTGTGTTTTCGTCAACACGGATTTGAAGGCAAGACGATGACACTTCCACCATTTCACGGCTTAGTGAGCACAAAAACAGTCTTCGGCAATGCTCGATGAAATTTTTGAATACGTTGATGAAATTATTTTCACCACCCTTGCCAAGAAATCAAAACTACCTCTCTGGGTGGGAGGCTTGAATGTCAAAGTTGGTAAAGTGTACATGTTCTGTTCTCGGAGGCCTCTTTGGCTTCTTTAGATGGTAACATGAAATATAAACAGGCCTACAGTGTTTGCCAAGTAACTGTGTTATTCCCACCACCCCTCCCCCACACTTCCCATCTTCCTTGTCACTACCTTCAACGTCGTTCTTATCATAACTGAAACCTCATTATCACACGAACTTAGAATTGCATTTATTTTTGAGAATTTCTCAACAAAGTCTATTGCATCCCCAGCACTGCTTTCTCTTGCCTAACGCAAACTTACAAGTGAACTTACTCCTTGCCTATAAGGATAAATGATCAAAAAAAACAGCGATTTAGATATCGTGAAGAAGATTCCTACTTGGGTGATTGCATTGAGCAATTGCCAGGTGACTGTGCCAAGTGGAACAAAGTTTTTTTTTTTATATACAGGATTCGAGGCTCATGGAAGAGCAGAACAATAGGTGGAAATGGATCAACATTACAGACATAATGGTGCAAAGGACAAACGGTGAGACTCGAAAAATGGATGCTCGGCCTACAATGCAAGGAGAGGATTTGTAGGGGAAGGGTGAGAATAGGATCTCAGTGGGTGCAGCGAAGCTCCAGATTGTGGAAGTGGGAGAGGCCATCAGGTGGCGGTGGACAACAGACCTGGAATCCTAAAGGGAAGAGCTTGAGACAGTGGACTCAGTAAGACAAAGAAAATAGGAGTTTGTAATAATGGAGGTGAGGATTGAGTTTATATTTGAAGAGGATAGCAAGGAATGGGTTTCTGGCAGACACGTGTGACCTGAAGGGGCGGGATCTGGGCAGAGAGGTGAGAGGGCCGGAGGAGCAAGAGCAATGGAACCGGTTTAAAAAACATGCAAGGCTACGACCCTGAGACTCAGCTTCTTGACACGAGAGTCCGATGACACAAAGGCTAGTTATAGACTAAGGATTGCAGAGGAAGAAACTAGGCCTGTGGAGAATTTTTAAACAGTTGCCAGGTTCGGAGGTCAGCTGGCTTGGAAATATGATCTGCCCAACACATATAACAGCAGATAGTGAGGTACCGGAGATTTGAACTTTTCCAGAGGTTGACCACAGAAACTAATTTGGGGATTTTTTTTCTGCTGGTCCTTATGGTGGGACAACTTGAGAATATGGATCTTTCTTTCACTGAAAGACATGTTCCAGGTAGATGACCAGTTGCTTAATATCTACAGGTTAGCAGGGCCGAATGCTGCCACAGCCTGGCTGACAGACAAGTGCATAACTATAATGGAGCACAGAGAAAAGTAAAACAATGGATTTTCTTTTGACAAAGCCATGCCATTGATGCATATCGAGGCCAGCATTGGTCCCACATCACTACCTTGAGAGATGCCAACCTATAGAGGAACAGCACGGGATAGTACGCCATCCAAAGCAATCTTCTGCTTGTGAGCGCACGGGAAATCTGATAATCAATAAGAGGGAACCCGAGATCCCATTAGCTCATAGTTGGGAAATCAGCGCAGGATGCCTGACAGAATCAAATGCATGCTTGATGTCCAATCCAATGTTGACTTCTTGTTTGACACTGAGGGTATCCATCCATGTCTAACTCAGAAGAATCGGCATGTCAGAGGTGGGATGACCTTGGCGGAAGCCAAACTGAAGCTCAGAAATCAGAAAGTTAGAGAAAACGTGACATCTGCAGAATATTAAGATTATATTTGCTTACAATGGTGAGAAGTCTGATTGGTCTAAGAGGATCCATTTTGATCCTTATGAAGTGGGGTAACATTGACGATTTCCTCAGATGGAGGCAGGCAGGTGGCCCTCGGCAAACGACCAGGAAAAGAGCAGTATCTGGCACTGCTTGGGTTGGCGGTGTCGGTTCAAAGTCAGTTGGTTTTGAATGACGTGAAAGAAAGTAAATTTATTTAAATCCCATGCACTTTGGGGGAATTGTATTTCTGAATGTATGAGCTTGATCATATTATCCTTCTCTTTATGAATTTTGTTTACGATGAACCCTGTACATGTATTCAAATGTAGGAAACTGAAACTAACCTTGTACAGCTGTCTCTAACAATGTAAAAGAAATTGTACAGCATTTATATTTTTAAATTTTTAACAAGAACACCCTTTTATATTCTTTGTTTCTCGACTCTTTTTGTTGTTTCTGATGACTGTGAATATTCTTCTTCATATTCCTTCTCATCCACCCACTTCATTGCAACATCACATTTCTCTGAGAAAGTTTATAACTCCATATGGAATACTTTGAAGGTGAGAGTAAGCTCTCAACATTCAGCAAAGACTAACTGATCAGAGAAAGTCCATTGGGACCCTACTCTGTACAGAGCATTGGTGCGCCAAAGCAAGTCTCCTTGGCTATTGGGCACAATCCTGGACGGTCGCCACTCTGACGCAGAGATACTCGAATGACTCGGTCATCCCAGCAAGCTGGTACTCATTTTGCCGACCTCGGAAGGATGGGCAGGCTGAGTCAACCCCCTGGTAAATTAATTCAGCGGGCAACGAGGCTTGAACTCAGGACCCTCGGATCTCGGATCCCAAGCCGCCACCCTAACCACTGAGCCAACACCAGGCTAATCAGAGAAAGCAAAGACAATAAATGTATCGTTGACTTATGAGATTTATTGGGGGTCATATATTTACCACATATGCATGGATTGGGAAAAGACTAGTTTGAGAAATAAATGAATAAAAAGTCATGGCACTTTCAAAATCACGTATTCCGCCCCAAAATGCTCTGCGTGCATGTGCAAAACCACAGGAAACGTCAGCGTTCATGGCATCATAAAATATCCTGTATGTCGGAGTTCAGTATTGTTTCTTAAAATAGCTCACAAAGTTATTTTAAAAATCCAAAAATACTTGGAAAAATACCCGAGAGAAAGGACTATGCATCTGCACAGTGAAAGACCTGGAGAACTTTCTCAGCTCGCTGAACGGGCAGCTGCTCGTTCTGCAAACTCCTGATCATGTTGTTCGGTGCAAGGCTTGAGTAGACGGGCGTTTGCTTCACAAACACCCCATGGGTCACTTCCATTGAATGAACTGTGTATCTGGATGAGGTGTTTCTGATACCAATGGGAAAGGCACATCTGGGGCTGTATTTTCTGGGGGGGGGGGGTTATTTATGTGCTGTATTTTCGACATGACAAATTGGGGAATGTTGGCTTTATGATTTCATTTGAATTACCAATCTTGAGTGTTGCGAAATGTGCTTTGACTTGTATTGAAATGCTTTACCTTCTAAGGGTGCCCAGCATGCTTCCCTGGAGGCTACTGGTCTTGCACGTTGATCCTAAACCCGGGCCTGTGTCTGCTCTGTAGTCTCAGCTGACCTCGAGGCTGCTTGTCATGCATGTTGATCTTCAACCCAAGCCTGTGTCTGCTCTCTAGTCTCAGCTGACCTCGAGTTTGCTTGTCTTGCGCATTGATCCTCAACCTGAGCCCGTATCTGCTCTGTCTGCTCAGCTGACCTGGACGCTGCAACTTGAGCCTGTTTCTGCTCTTTATTCTCAAGTGACCTGTGGAATGCTATTCTCTTTGCATCTGGTTTGTTTTTGCCCATCAAGGGTCTTTTTTGGGGGGCATTTGGCAGTATTTATAATGCAAGTAAGGTAGGTTAAGATATTTCTGAACAGAAGTGTTTCCTTGGGAGTTCCTTTGAAAGTTAACTCGAAGTCAGAATCGAAAATATTTTTGTAGCACAGAGTCACATCGCGTACATGCAAAGTCGTTTTCTTTTCAGGACTTGGGAATGCATAAAATAAATAAATAAAAATCGAGTAATTAACATCAGTTGTTGAGCCCGTGTAATTTCCATGCAACAGACTGGGAGGATTACAGGTGAGGTTGCATGAACATGCTGGTGGTATAATAAATCCGGAGGCGCAATACACCATAAATTGTCTTCTCCAGAGCTATGTCAATTAGCGCGAGTGAAGCCACGAGTCTTGCTCAGGTGGGCATCTCGCCGTGCCGATCTTCAGATTAAAGTTAAAAAATCAAGACGATTCATACCGAGACCAGGAGGATTAAAGGTAGGGGGAGACATGTACCAAGGGAATACACAGTTACCGGTTAAGCCTAAGTCACATTTGGCTCGGCAGGCCGTAGGGTCTACAAAATCTACGGCAACTAGCAATTATAGGGCGGCCGCAGTATTTCCACGGTCACAAAATGTAGCAGTCACATATGTTTTTATTTTTCGGGGAGCCGCACGGGGTATTTAGAAATTGTGGAGACCAAACGTGGGGGTGCCATACGGTCTTTGATTTGATGTCGCACGGTGACCTTAGGGCGTCCCTGCGGCGGCCATAGAATTTTCAAGGCAGACGCAAGGTGCCCGCAAGGCGACCGCAGGGGACCGCAGGGGGTCCCTAAGGCGACCGCAGGGGGGCCTAAGGCGAACGTGCAGCCAGACGGACGGTAACGAGTGGGTATATATACCAATTCTTTTTTACTGAAATAAAAATATAACAGTTCGGAATATACCAGTATATATAACTGATGTACTATAACTATCTAAATATATAAAGTTGAAAATGTGTCTGTGTATTTCTCTGTGACCTATGCACGCGAAAAGTACTGGACTGATCCTCACCAAACTTCACATGCTGACAGAACAGTCCCGGGAGTGTCCCGATGTAAAAAATTGTACTTCCGACTTCCGGTTTCCGAATTATGACGTCATCACCTGATTTCGTAACGTTAATTTTTCAAGTTCAGCCGATTGACATGGGGCCAACGCCATATACAATATATCTAACATATGATTTTAAGTTTTGTTTGTCTGTTTGTTTGTTGTCTGCACGTGCTTATCTCCTGAAAGGTGAAAGATAGGAGCTAACCACTGAAAAAAAAATGTCGGGATGGGCCCCGGGAAGGTTATAGGCTATGTGGCAAGGCCCCTCGGCCGGGGGGGGGGGGAAGGGGGTGTGTTTCCCCTCACCAACACCCTTAGCCTATGACTGCCATGGCCCATTGGGACTGATACTGTGCTTGCGTCAGACATATGTATAGAAGATAAAATTCATTAAAAAAAGAACCCGGGCAGCGCCGGGTGCATTCACCTAGTAATATATATATATAACTGAATATACAGTTCGGAGTACCGTGGTGCCCCAGAATCCGAACGCCCCATTGTTTGAACAAATTGGAATCCGAACAATTTTTTCGAGAAAATTTTGCCCTAAAAATTAATATTTTGTGTTTTAATTAATAACAAAAAAGCAATCCGATCACGTGCGTGGACGGACTGTCGGGCAAGGATTTAATTTCACAGAAAAACCGGTTGTAATTTGGAATATCCATGATTACCTCAGCCCGATGCGTTTGATGAAAGTGATTGTGGTTCTGGGGGCATCATGTTTGATGAGCTCCCTGGGGGCAGCGCTCTCGCAGAGTGCGTGAGCGATCGGAACCCAGGCCGGAGCACGAGCCTGTGTGGACCTTTGCATGTGGTGATTGTACCAGTTTACATACAATTCACCGCCACCGAAGGTCATTTACTCATCTTATTTTACCTTAAACATGGGGAATTTCAGTTGAAAGTGTCTTGGAAGTGGGTTTTCTTGGGGTCCAGGAACGGATTAATTCACTTTCCATTATTTCTTATTGGGAAAATAGTTTTGAATCCGAACTTTTTGCAATCCGAACAGCCTCCTGGAACGAATTAAATTGGGATTCTGGGGCACCACTGTATAGGCAAACACCGATACTCCGATCTCTAGCGGTAGCGCACAGTGGACGCACGGTCGACGCAGACTGCCACGGAGGCCGTACGTAGGACGCACGGCGGGCGTAGGGGAACCGTGCGTCGACCCTGCGTTGCCTGCAGGTAGTCACACAGACCGCAAGGCCACCGTACGTTGAACACAGGGACGCCTTAGGACTACCCTACGGCGACCATGGAAATAGTGCGGCCGCCGTAATTTTTTGGGGGTTGGCAAAATTCATTTTTCATTGATAAGAGCCTACGGCAGCCGCACGAATAACGCAATCCCACCGTACGCCCTACGTACGGTCGACGTGGAACACATATATGTCACAGCTTGGCTTGTCGAATTGCTACGGCGAACGTAGAAATGAAAAAAGTTATAACTCCGTGCTATAATTCCATGGCGACCCCTACGGCCTGTAAAAGATAGCCATATGGCGTAGGGCCACCCTGAGGCCACCTCAGAAACTCTGCGGCCGCCGCATGTTTCTGTCAATTCAGGGGGGGTACGGCCGCCGTATCCTAGCCGTAGAGCAACATGTGACTTAGGCCTTAGTAGCTTGCATACATAATATGAGCTTCACAATAAGCCTACATATTACTTGATCGTGGCAGTGTGTAAGTAACATACTCGCTCAAGGCCTGAACACAGATGGCCTGGTGCTGTTCTTGAATTCAATACTAGATCTGGACCCTCGATTACATCGCTCAGCATTTTTGATGAACCGCCCTGCATGCGAAACACCAGGGTGGCAGTTCATAGCTGGATCGGGATTCGAACCTCATCCAGCTATGAACTTGGATCATATGTACAAGGCATTAGCCTGCAGAGGCCAAACTGATAAATGTGGGTTCCAATATTGAGGACCTTGAGTAGCATGAGTTGAGGCACAGAAATCAGTGACACCGGGAACATTTTACCCTTACGTGCTCCTTCAGTGGAGAAACCCCTCTGGAACATGTCACTGAAGTTGGTACAATGATGAAACACTCTGTGTCATAAGAAGAACAAGGTTATCAATCTGCTGAGTACAATGCATGATGATGTCAGTGTGGCTGAACGTCGACTGGTTGTACTGGCAATGTCGACTGGTTGTTCTCAGAGATGACATGTGCACATGATGTTGAAAGATCATCGGTGCGGTGTGAATGCAGGGCATATAGCGAATATGTGAACGGTGGTGTATGGACCGGTGTTGCCATGTCGGCGCAGTGGATTCTCTGCGAGGTGGATCCTGTGTCGATACCCTGGAGAGATAGGTGTTGACCAAACTCAATCTAGCGAGATGCACTCATTGCTCTAGAAAGTGATAATTCTATCTCCTGTGTGGCAGGAGGAAGAGTGTTCAGCATGTTATTTGTGGGGGATAGCATTGGATTGAGGAGCTCGTTTGGTGTTTGTGAAAGGAGATATGAGAGGAAGGGGGAGGGATGTTTTCAGGTATGTGAGGGTAGCAGTGAGCCCTGGAATCCTTTTTGAATCTCTGAGTTGGGGGGTGGTTTAACATAAAATTGCAAGGGTGTAAGGTATTGTACGCCGCCAAGAAAAACTAAGCACCTCACATGACGAGGTGATCCTGGATTGGAAGTATTTTTGTTTTGATGTGGAAGTGGTGGATGTTCCTGGATTTTGTGCATCCTGTTATGATCCTGAGGGCCTTGTTTTGAGATGCTTGCGAATGTTGCTATCAGATATTACTGGTGCCAAACTTGGGCTAGCCGAGCTTATGGTGGTGTGAATTAATTATTATGGTTCCCAGAGGGAGGCATATAGTGTTTAGTTGTGTTGTCTATGGTTTCCCACTTTTTGAAGAATAATTTTTCCATTATTTTAAAATTTTCTTAATTCTTTAATTTTTCAATTTACAATAATTTTTGGGGGTTTTTTTCCCAAATTATCAATTATTTAATTTTCAATTGTATACATTTTGCCAATTTTCAAAAAAAATTTCAATATTCAATTATTTAATTATGCATTTCTCCATTATTTAATTATTTGATTTTGAATTTTTTAATTTTTTTTTTTCAATTTAATATTTTTAACAAATTAATTTTCAATTACAGTATTTTCTTTTTCAATTTTCAATAATTTAAACATTTTTTAAATTTTCAATTATTGAATGGGGTTCCACTTTTTTGAAAAAAACAATGTTAAACAAAAAATTTGAATATCATATGCTACCAATTGGTTAATATTACGAGTTGATTATACCAGGAACCATCAGTAATCTCCAATTACAGCCATCTAGCTTGTAGTGAGTGACTCTTTTAATTGTCCAAAGGTGATTTGTGTGATTGCCTTGAGTGTGTTAATTTTGCATGTATCTTTGGCATTGATTTTCTTACCATGTTGAGTAAGTATCACGTGTGTGTCGAGAGTGCGGCTGAGTATTGTTGGGTGTCTCTCTGGTGGAAGGATTTGATAATGTAATAATGTATTGTGAAGGTGCAAGTGGAACTCGCATCTACCTGGCGTGAAGAGTTGCCATGGTTAAGAGTTGCCGTGCCACATCTACCTGGGGCTTTCATGCGGTTTTGGGTAATCCC
Organism: Eptatretus atami; assembly: GCA_035128595.1. Classification (NCBI taxonomy): domain Eukaryota; kingdom Metazoa; phylum Chordata; class Myxini; order Myxiniformes; family Myxinidae; genus Eptatretus; species Eptatretus atami. The sequence goes on along the minus strand of CM068966.1, from coordinate 69,380,856 downwards.
ATGTTCTATAAGATGTATATGTTGCTGGAGTGTGTCGGTGATCTCTTGGATTTTGTGATATTGCATAGCAATTATAAGGTCATCTGTGTATGAAAGGAATGTTGTGCCTAATGGTGATAGGGGGAGATCTTGGAGAAACAGATTAAAGAAGGTGGAAGGGAGTATAGATGAGATGCTCTGGTATGAAATAGGGAGTTTAGGTTTTTGATCTGAGCTTGGTGGCCAAACAGAAAATTAGCGAGCCTTCTTTTTTGCTACGATGATGCATTTTTGTGTTAAGAATTTTGTCAATAAGAATATGGTATGGTACCTTATCAAAGGCCTTGTTGATGTCTCTTGCAACAAGGATTGTGAGAATGCGGGTTGGGAAGAGGTTTGTGATTAACGCTGTATTAATTTGACCAGGCTCATTCGCATAATGGTTGGAGCATCTGCTTTGAGTCTGGGAGGTCAGCGGTTTGATTCTGATCCTGACCCTGGCTGAGCCAAAGATTTTAAAATGATCCATGTTGCTTCTTTGCTTGATCCTCAGCATTTGAAATGAATGGAGCATGGACAAAGAATCATAGGTTGGCAACCATTTTTAATTATGTGGCCTTATTTTGAATGTCATTGATGTTTAATTGTAAGATTTTTTGTTTGTAGTTTATTGTGCTTGGGGGTAATGCGTGTGGGTGCGTGTGCACGGGGTTTTGGCATGGTTTGTTGGTGGGACGAGGGATAGGTTGAAGGTTATTGAGTTTGCAACCACATGTCCATTGTGGGTTGTGTAGATTGTGGGAAGTGAACATTGTGTGTATAGCCAATTCTCGCAGCTGCTGCCTTGAGTGAGCAGTCTCCTGGTGATGGGTGTGTTATATGTTTGAGATAGGTAGATATGTGGTCCAGGATAGAGTTCCATATCTACAGCTAGGAGAAGAAGAAGAGCCAGGCAGGCCAGAGTATCTGCAGGTCTTCTTTATGGAAAAAAAAAATGAACAAAGTTCTCTGGGCGCACCAATCTCTTCTGGAGATTGAGGGAAGTTGAGGATTGTTTGTCTTCTTTCGGAACTCCAGTTCCTTGGGTTTCCATGGACCGGGTCGGGTCGAGAATCAAACGCAGACGAGACTGCTCAAAAGCTACTTTGCTTCTCTGAACTATACTGCCAGCCGTACACTCTCTTATCTGCAGGTTGTACCCAGACGACTCCTTCAGTGTCGCCCACCAGGCAGCTGTTTTTGACAGACCTAGTAAATGAAGAGATGGTGACCACACATGGAGTATAGGACGAGAAACTCTCGTCCACCTTACACCGTGCAATCAGTGATGTAGGTAATGAGGAAGGGATTTTTAAAGGAAAATAGTGTCGTGATGTGCAACAGGTGTAGCACATGTAATGCAAGTGTTAAATGGTTTCCAAAGGAACTTTAGTGAGTGACACGATGCGAAATGTGCTTTTCCAACCAAAAATGTGACTTTATTCTCCACGCTTTATTCGTTTTGTTGCAACATTTTCCAAAATATATTAAAATGAACAAACATGACATTTAGTTCAGAAGTTGGTATACAAGCAAAGATGAAAAAGACAAGAAGAAATGAAGATTGAAAGAGAATAACTATCAAATAAAAATGCATTCATTCGCCTAATTGGCAGCCATTTTCTACGAGCCCATTAAACAAGACCTGTACAACGTATGAAAGGATGAACTCAACCTGACATTTCTCTTCTCTCTTTCTGACATGTGACATGATCTTGAAGCATGCACTGGAAGGAGTGAGTCCACCCAAGACCCGTCATGTTACAAATAGATGTCGCACACCATCGGTCACAGATTCCAAACAATAATCGCAAATCATTGCGTAAGGTGCAGCAAGTTTCTCCTTGTACAAAAGATGGTGGCATTATCCACCCCCACCTCTCACCACTGTTTGTATACATCCTCTTGAGTCCCATTGTTCACTATACTGAACATTCGTTTGAAATAGCCTGTTATAAAGTCAGCCAGCAAGAGCTTCTGGTGCAGACATTCAAAATATTGAATATGTAACGAGGACTGGGGATATTGAGAGGTGTGGGGCTGGGTTGTTAGGAGGGGAGGGGGGAATCTTACTCCACCTTTCCTCTGAGGATCATCTTACCCACCTTGCTCTACATGAGTAGCACAAGTTTTGTCTCGCACCGCCACCTATAAGATATGTTTTATGGTCACATGATATTACGAAAACCTAAAAAACTTTATCATGAAAACAAAGCTAACAATCTCCAACCCCCCTCCACCCCACTTGTTCACCTCCACCCTTCCCTCACCACACATGCAATACAGTTTCCAAACTACATTATTACCCTGTGCTCACGAAGTGAAAAGCAGGGTTAAGTGATCGGTAGCATACGTAGATATGTCGTACGTCGTACGTGTCTGCATTTTGTTAAGAGCGTAACATCGAAAACCGTTCAGCGAAAGAAATTGAAACATTACATGTTATATGACCATGTGATACATCGTGGTCAATATTTTGAGGTCAACATAGCCCAAAAGGTCAACATAGGCCACAATTCCTGAAATTGTTAATTTTCATCTGCTTGACTTGTTACAAAGTTCAGTAATCACCAACTGTTATTGCATATTGGAGGAAATTTATAATAAATATATTGCCCCTTCCAGACCTGTTTTCTACTACTTCCCCCATATCAGTCTGCATTATTGATTATAAAGTATTTTGATTTATGTACAAATATGAAAATAAAAATATGTACAAGTTCTGCATTGATTTGTGCACATAATCCAAACTCTTAGATCATTTAAAGATGAAAATCAAATCAACAACTATGTATCTTTTACTTGTTTGAACTCTGATGTGTAACCATTTTGAGCCATCATCATGGTGGAGGCAGAAAGCTTCAAAAGGAAACTTAAGAATGCCTCACTATTCATTACGGTCTTTTTTTTAGTTGAGGTGCACCAGTATGTACACTCACCCTCTGGGTAGGAGTACCCTTTGCTAAAATAAGATGATTTGTAATACCGGCTACCTACAAAGATGGCGCTATTTCTACCCCCCTCTCGCACTCACGCACACATACACACATCACATGTGTGGTTTATATTTTACACATATACATTATACATAGATGTGTGGTTTATATTTTAGTCCCTTGTGCTCTGATTGGTTAACACAAAAGACCTACGGTATTTCAATTGACCAATGGGTTGCTAAGGTTCAAGGAAAATGTTTGATGGACATCCGGCAAGCATCGTAGACAGCTACGACGTTGTCATCAAAATTACTCGCCATATATTCCTGACTGGTGAAATGCAGAAATTTAGATACTTTTTTGCAAAAATCGCAAAAATTAGGAACTTTTAAGATGTACAATCTTATGAGGAGTGACATGACAGTACTTGAGAATAGTGTGTCTGCCCAAGCATGCATCAGATGATCCCTGCACTCCACATCAGTGCCCATATCACGTCCCTCCTGCCTCATGAGCAGTCGAATCGATGCAAATAAAATTTGTTCGTTGTTATTTTTAATTACACTTGCACCTTGCTAAATTGCACCTGTGGTTGTTTTCACCTGTTGTTTGTAAGCAGGAGCATTTAATTAATTATGTGATAGCATCAGGTGCAGGGTGTAGTTCAGGTCAGAGCACAAGTGCTCGTACCAGTGTCTCGTGTCCAACCACAGTACTCAGGAACTTTGACTCACAGGTTGGAAACTTGTATAGTTTTATTTTAATTTTCCTCTTCTTTGAGGAAGGTAAAATCATGAGATATATTCCACTCTTAAATCTGCTTCCATGGGTGGGAGCTTCTCTCCATGAGTGAGCATTTTCTTGAATCGTCTTTCCAATTCTTGTTGATGGATTGAAGAAGCTAACTGTTCTGTAGTTTGTAATTTGAATGTTGGATGAACGCTGCTGTGATTCTCAGCATTAGCTATCTAATGCAATGTCAGCAATGGTGGTTCAAATGTGGCGGATATTGCACGAAGGTGAGAAGTATTCACTATATATTCAAGACATTGTACGATGGTGAGAAGAAAAGGTTTGTGACGATTGCTTCGATAGGCCGGTAGTTCCTTCAGGTGGATTCCAAGTGCCATTGCGGGCAAGGTATGCTTTCCATCGGACATTTCTTCTTGCTACGTCTCTGGCGTTGGGCTCTTCCTTCTCAGCACATCAATTGCACCTTCGGCCCAGCATTTATTGCATGGCTTATGTCAATATCATTGGCATCAGTTGGCTCATTAGCTCATTAGATTTTATTTAACTATTTACCAACTATTTATTTTGGCTACTTCCCTGGGAAGAGTTAAGATGGATTGTTTTTTTTGTTTTTTTTTACAGAAACATACACATTGACTGTTAGAGTGCTATCAGGACTAGGCTACTAGGACTACCAGGAGAAGCGATACTCAGACTTGAGCGAGTGAATGGACTAGGCAGGTAGGCAGGCTCATTGAAGGATTTGAATCACTTGCGTGTACTTTCTCAGCTGGGCATTTCGAGCAGTGTTTGTTCGTCTTTTGGGGGGGCATCCTGAAGTGTTAGAGAAAATACAGTTTCCAAGTATCAGGGCTTGCGCTAGGATCTGTACGTATAGTCTCCAAGTAACACAACTTGTGCCAGGATTCAAACGTACTCTCACAAAATATTGTCCGGTACGTCAGTCGTCGCGATGACGTCGTCACAGTTACCCAAGACATTCTCCAGACGTGCATCGGACATTTTCATGAATGTTACAAACCCCTTAATCGATCTTAATAGGTCTCTTGCTTTATACAATCAGAGCACACAGGATCCACTTATGCTCCCAAGATATCTTGTCCTCTTAGAGCTGTGAATTTAAAAAAAAAGACCCAACAATTATATATTAATAAACCACTCAATTGTTTTTTTTCTTCCTGATGTTAAGAAAAAATGGATACTTCACCATTATGACGTCAGATCTGCAAATTTTGGCCATTTGTAATGTCAGACCCAGAACTGACGACCAAGGCAAGTTTTCCACACTAATTGTAGACAATTGATTTACCTGCACAAGATGGGGGTGCAAAAACTTTTGGCATTTCACATTGAACTTTGAGTTTTTGGAAATGGAGATTTTTGTTTTGGAGGTGATTTAGTCAAAAATAAATAAATATATTTATTCCACTTATGAATGCCGGTTGAGGAAGGAACAGCCATGATGTAAAACAGCCGAATGACGTCATCAATGTTGAAGATGAATTGTGATGATCTCATATATAAGACTTCTGCTAAACTTTGCAGGAATGAATTTTCAGTGTTTTGTCATAATGTACTTTGGGTTGAATTGGGAGTGTCCTCTGAGTCCTTTGAATCCTCATAATCTGCATTTCCCCTCCTCATGCACCAATATATATTTTTTGTAAATATGGTCGCTGATCAATCCACATTTTGCATGTACATAAATGATGGCTCACAATATTAAGTAAGCTATGTATTGAATCACTGGTGGAACTTGGTGACTGTATTTGCATGTTACATGAGCACCATGAACCCATCCGCATGTGCTGTGTGAACCTTGCTTGACTGATGTTGTAATTTTTTTTTTCCTGGTCTCAAGGTTGGTATATCATAACGAATCATAACTAGCATGGTAACGTTATTCTGAGTGAGGAAATGCTCCAGGGATATGTTCCTTAGGCTGCATGGTGTGCAGCAGCACTGTGCTGGAAGTCTGTAGGGTATGGTGCACTCACAAGCCTGTAACGAAATGAAACATCGCTGTGGGGTTGCAAGATGCCCAAACCAATGCGGGACTGATCCAGGGCTGGTACTTGACCCTCTGGCTCCATTAGAGCGATGTCGAAATATGAAAGGACGAGCACAAGAAATTGTTTCATCTCGTTCATGGCGAAGAAGCGACCGGGACACATGGTGACACCAGAGCCAAATGGCATGTAGGAGTATTTGAGTTTCCGCCCGTTCTTCTCGAATACCGTGCGCAACTTCCCATCCTCATCCAAAAATCTATCGTACTGGAAGGCCTGGTGGAGAGAAGGCAGGAAACATTTGGTTGTCAAGAATCGGCTTGGGTTGGATGTGCACAGTACATTTTGTCATTCATACACCAGCTTTAGACGATCATAAAACACATGAAATAGCTTTATACACCAAAGTCTGAGAATACAAGATGAAGATGTGCCAACTTGTCATTTGAACCCTTTGAACCCTGGTGGCCGTTGTACCGGCCACTATTCAAACCAACATATACCCGAGCGGCTGGTTTACCAGCTGCTATTCAAACCTCCATATACCAGAGCGGCTGGATTTTTCTCCAGGAAGCCCAGGGTGGAGGGGCTAAATAACCAAGGAGCTCAGGGTTCAAAGGGTTAAGAAAGCCATTCTTATTCTTTTCTTTTGGATGCAGCACAACACTTTGGGGTAGCACAATTGGCTGAGATCATGGCTGTGCTGCTGATGTAGTGCCCTCTGTAGGTTAGGTCAGGAATTTGGAATTTGTTCAGGGTGCCAGCAATAGCTCGCCTACTCTTAGCGAAGGACACTGTGGAATCTTTAACGTCCACTAAGTAATGCCAGAAGACAGGATACCAGTTCAATGTCCATCAGAGGGACAGCACGCACATTGATGAATCACCGTGCCTGTGAAGCACCAGGATGGCAGTTTTTAGCCGAGTCGAGATTCAAACCCGTGTTAGACAGCTTAGAGGTGAGTGTGCATAGCTCTCGGCCATCCTGCCAGCCCCAATTAAAGGGAGTAAACCAACCATCAAAACCTCGACATAATGCATAAATGAACCCGAAGTAAGAATGAATTGTGAAGCGGTAACAAGCCTCATCCTCACCTCAGGTTTGGGGTATATACTATGATCATAATGAAGTAGTTGTGGGTAGAGAGCAATAACGTCGCCACTGCGAATACGGTAGGTAGCGCCTGAGTCAAGGTCAAGTTCTATGTTCTCTTTGGCAACACGTACGTTCATGGAGGCGCTGGACAACCGCATTGCCTCCATAATGATGCTCTCTGGAAGATCAATGCAACAAGGCACAGTCTAATTCAGTCACAGCACAACAAATTACATTTTAAATAACTTTTGACTGACACTTCTAGAAATAAAAGGGGACACAAACATATCACATGTACAAAGATGGCATATAATGGCACTGCTGTACAATCCCCTCGTCTTTCCTTCCGCCACTTGCATTCACATCTCTTCCATTTTTTTAAGTTTCACCATCCCTCCATCCTCTCATCTCCCTCCATAGATTGCTCCAGATACCAGATAAAGCAGTGATTTGTGGTCGGATGACCTCTTCTTTCATGACTTAAATACAGTGCCGAGAGAAAGCCTATACCCCCCTTTCAAAATTTTCACCTTTTGTTGCCTTATAGCCTGCAATTAAATTACATTAAATCAGACTTTTTCAACCTTTGCTTACACGTCGTAACCCACAACTTCCAAGTGAAAAACAAATTCTACAATTTTCAGAAAATTAATTAAAAAGACAAAACTCGAATGTTGTCAAACGTGCTTCCACCAAGTGTTAACTCAGGGGTTGGACACTTATCCAACCAATATATTCCAGTTTTGTATTTTTAATTAATTTTCTGAAAATTGTAGAATTTTGTTTTTCTCTTGGAAGTTGTGGGTTATGATGTGTAAATAAAAGGTGAAAAAGTCTGATTGAATGCAATTTAATTACAGGCTATAAGGCCACAAAAGGTGAAAATTTTGAAAGGGGGTGTACACTTTCTATAGGCACTGTATGTCACTCTGATATGCTTCAATAAGACAGTCTACAACCAGTTATGATGTCATGATAAATTATAGGTTAATTTTACATTATGAGCAGGTTCCAAATATGGATGCCATGACCTTATCAATATAACAGACAGAGCGATGATGTCAGGGTAAACCAAAGACTGCCTGGTTATGACTAAAAAGTGAAACCATACAATGTGCATTGAAGCTACCCTTACAGTAACCATGTGGGATAGAGATCTCATTTGTGTGAAATGTAGTCTCCATGAACAGTTGGATAGTAGAATGAATGTTTAAGTGGTAAGGCCTGGTCTTAATTGACCTTGTCAGGAGACTTAATATCTTGGGGAAGGGGCTGTGTTACATTTGTACGGGGGTTGGTCAGGTCAGGTCAGGTATGGGAGCATGCGCTAGAGCAGCGCATCGCTGCGTCCACTTTCCGCCGGTACTCCAGGGGCCTCGGTCTGGCCATCCCCCAAGCAGATGCCTGGCCCATCCCCATCTGCCTTGAGATGCCGATCAACCTGCTGCAACCAGGAGCACGTGGTCGGCCATTGGCTCCTCCACTAAGAGACTCCCTCGCTGAGAGAATCTGGTGAGCAGGATCAGCGTCAGGAAAACGAGCCACGTGTCCATACAGCCGCAGCTGACGCTCACGGACTATGCAGGTAAAAATCTCATTTGAGTCTCTCTCAGCAACGGCTCATTGGACACAAAGTCCGACCACCGATAGCAAGGATTCTGCAAAGAGACCTGGTACCAAAGGAATTAAGTCTCCGTCTCAGTCCTTGGTAAGAGTCCAAGTCTCGCATCCATAGAGCAAGACTGGAAGCACCAAGGACCTGAAGATTCGGACTTTCGTCGTCGTGCACAGGTACCGGCAGCACCACCCCATTATCCAGTAAATCCATGACTTCCCAAGCCCGACCCAGACGTGTGTTGACCTCTGACTCACAGCCAGCAGATAGATGAATATCACTGCCAAGGAAGAGAATCTCTCCACGACCTCAACATGCTCACCACAAACAGGCACATACAGGACAGCAGCATCCAAGATGTCATTGAAAGCCTGGATCTTAGTTTTGACCCAGGAAACCGTAACCCAGTGGCTCGACTCCTCATTCACATCTCGAGGGCCCTTGAAAGGACATCTAAAGTCTCCGCAAAGATGACTGCATCATCTGCGAAATCAAGGTGAGATCTTGACATTCCCAAACGATGCACCGCAGCATGATCTCTCTGACATCCTCCCTAGAATCCAGTCCATACAAGTGCTGAAAAGTGTGGGGGCCAGTACACACCCCTGACGAACTCCAGTAACAACTGGAAATACATCAAAGATGGTACCACCACATCTCACAGCGCTCTCAGTACCAGAGTAGAGTTCAGACATCAGATCGATCAGTTTTGGTGGCATCCCACGAAGACCTAGAATCCTCCACAGGGCATCCCAGTTCACTGAATGGAACGCTTTACAGAGATCAACATAGGCTGCAAGCAGCCCCTGCCGAAACTCTCGTCTGCGCTCGGTGAGGACCCAAAGAGCAAGGATACGGTCAATCGTTGACCTCTTTGGTGTAAAGCCTGACTGCTCTGGATGCTGGTGCTCAAGCAGATGGTGGCGAACTCTATCAAGAATTTCCGAGCAAAGACCTTGCCCCGCACTGAGAGCAGCGTCACCCCTCGGTAGTTGTTGCGGTCTTGGCAATCACCCTTCCCTTTCAGAGAGGGACAACAAGGCCCCTCTTCCAGTCAGTTGGGATGATGCCTGTGTTCCAGGCAGAGCACAGAACTGCATGCAACGACACGAGTGCAGCATTTCACCAGCCTTGAAAAGTTCAGCATGTATGCCACAGATCCCTGGACTTTACCCCATTTCAACCGGTTCACCGCAGCCTGTGTTTCACACGCGAAGGTGGACCACAGTTGATTGGAGGGTCAGCAACAGTTATTGTAAACCTCTGACGTCCAACTCGACAGCTGGTGGATCAGCCTGGTACAACCGCTCAAAGTAACCGGCCCAGCAGGCTTCACTTCGGACTTCTCTGTCAAGAGCCTACCACCTTCTGCTCTAACTGCAGTACACTGAGGGATGGGCTTGGATGAACGCAATGCGCGAATTCCCTGTAAGCAGGACGAGAATCACTTGACCACAGGTGATGCTCTACCCCTCACATATTCCTCGCACATAGGCCTCTTGTCCACCCTTAGTGCAGGTACAGTTTTACGCCTCAGCTCCCTGAACAGCTCAGCTCTGCCATTCAGCCTGGCCCTGCGACTCTGGTCAATGATATCCAGTGTCCCTTGAGAGACAAAATTCTTCTTTGCCCTTGGGGTTGGGGGGGTAGATTCAGTTCTTAGAATTGAGGCATAACCCCCAGTTTGTATGCGAGTAGTTTCAGAACTTTTAAAACCCTGTATTAAAGGTGTGTGGACAGAGATAAGTTAGTATGCTGCTGAGAGACGGCGATGTACCCTCCAGCGGATGGAAAGATTAAGGTTGTCTTGACATGTCAAACTATGTAGAAGCCAGGCTAGACGGTAGTGCCTCGGGCATCTCATCATCCATGCTGTGGCACGCTTAAACAACCCCCTCCCCTCGCACCCTGGGGAAGAGGAAGAAGCTCTGGCCCTCCAAAATGGCTACCCCTGATCGGTGACAAGCCAGATGATGTGCTATTGGACCATGCTTCTTGGCAGGTCACGGCTCTGATTGATCCAGGATCGGCATCGTCTGATTGGGTCGTGACACGGTTGCACAGCGTTGGTGATGCTTGGTTGGCTGGGAGCAACAGAGGAGTGTTGACCTGGATGTTTTAGGGGCAAGGGAGCACATGCTGACTGTTCTGGGTCAGCACATTCTAGACGATGTCCATGAATTCTTGGATGGAGAGTTCACGGCATGTCCTGCCAAACATGAACTGCTGCTGTTACCGATGACCTGGAACTTTCCTGCCAGCCTGCTCTTTCTGTCCCACCCTGTTTTTTTGTGGTGCGTGTGCGTGTGCGTGTGCGTGTGCGTGTGCGCGTGCGCGTGCACGTGCGTGTGTGTGCGTGCCTTTAGGGTGCTCTTATTGTTCTGTTTTTGTAAGTTATCATGATTATTTATTGTGCAGTATTTCATTAGGGATCCCCGTAAACGTTCTATCTTGTGCTCAGTAAATATTTATTTTTATTTCATAAGCCCTGCCATATCTCCCATACAAACAGTTTCTGTTTAATTGATAACCCCTCGGCCCGAAGGGAATTATATTGAGTTAATAACCTTCCTCGGTCTCCACGTCAGTCGTGGTTGTGGTTATTGTGGTTGATGTGAAACCCTTCACGTGACAGTATATATTTTTTTAACAATGATCTAAGGTTCCTGGAGGAACTTGCACATTTATCACCTGCCGAAGAAGGGCGTTGAAGTTTTAAAAATATATATATTTATAGAAATTGCTCCAAACACGGCATAAAGCCCCTCCAGGTAAGGGGCTAAGGAAAGGTTAGATAAAGATAAGTATAAAGCAAAACAAAATAAAAGAAAGAGAAAAATAACAAGAAACATGCAAGACACAGGAAGTAGCAGAAGTCAGGTGAAATGTGATGTAACCTCAAAGATGTAAGAAGTCGAAGTTGACATTCTTATTCAAGCTGGGTGGATCATAGGATAATGTGAAGCACGTTACAGGTAGTGAATTCCAAAGCGAGAAAGGATGAGGGATAAAACTATCTGCATCGTATTTCGTTATGTACTTTGGATCAGCCATAGTGCATTGATGTGCAGAGATGGCAAACTGAGTCTTTCATCCAAACACTCGTCCAGGAGGAATCAAGTTAGAAAGTCCAGCAGAACATTTGCCATGAAAATATCTGTAGAACAAGCCACGAGTGGAAAGTGACCTCAGGTGAGAGAGTGGTTGAAGAGTTGAATCCATCTCTGCACCAACCAGGTTCACTCTGCATTTCTGGAGCCTATCAAGTAAAGATATGTGGCAGGCTGGTGCTCCAGCACAAATGTGGCAACAGTATTCCACGAGGGGATCAAGAGTTGGCTTGTCCAGGTACAAAACAGCATCAGGAGGTAAATACCTCTGCTGCGCTCGATAAAGACAACCAACTCGCTTGGAAGCACTCTTCGCAATACCAGAAATGTACTTATCACAAAAGGTTAAAGGAGATGTCCAGACCAAGAAGCCAAAGCTCAGATGATTCTGTAAAGGTTGAAGACCCCATGTGCACAGAAGGGAAAGACCTGTTTCTGGAATGAAACATGGACAACAATGTAGTTTTCTTTGCATTGACCATTAGCAGCCAGTCATGCCCACACTTCAACACATTCTCTAAATCATTGTCCAGCAAAACTCCAACCTCATTACGAGTAATGTTGAGTGAATCAGCAGATGTACAGTAAAGTGAGGAGTCATCAGCATACATGGCTAGCTGAAGCAGAACATTATCAGGAAGAGCATTGATATAAACGAGGAACAGAGTGGGACTAAGGACAGAGCCCTGTGCAACACCAGAATTGATGGAGCAAGTCGGAGAAGATTGACCCTCAAGTACTACCTTCATCTTGCGATTTGTAAGGAAAGCCAAAATGATTGAATGCATCACTCCATATACACCATATGACTGAAGCTTGTGGAGCAGACCCTTGTGCCACACTTTGTCAAAGGGTTTTGAGATATCCAAAAAAAACTAATCGAACTTCACCCTTGAGCTCCAATGCCCTGTTGAAATGATCCGTACTGAAGGATAGCAGATCACCAGTACAGCAGGAATGGCGAAAGCCATACTGGCAGTCATTGAGAAGGTCGTTGTCCTCCATATGGCTGAGAAGTTCTTCATTGATGAAGCATTCAAATACCTTACTTATTACAGGAAGCAGGTTGATGGGGCGACAGTTAACTGGCTCAAAATGTTCACCAGCACCCTTGAAAACGGGGACAACAGAAGCCACTTTCCAAGATGAAAGGCCACTATCAGTGTATGTTTACATGCATTACAAGGACATTCGGAGAACACATTACCGAAATCAAAATGTGAATTTGAACCGTGATCTTATCATCATGTAGGGTAGCATCACTGGCTGAGGTTGTGGTGGTGCTACTGATGCAATGCCATCTGCTGGTTAGGGCAGAACATTTTTATTTGTCCGTGGTGCCAGCGATAGTCTACCTTCTCTTCATGAAGGACACCATCAGATCTTTAACATCCACCAACAAATGCCGGCAGATGGAACGCACGTATAACATCCATCCAAGGGAGGGCACACACATTGATGAATCACCTTGCCTGTGAAACACCAGGATGACAGTTTATGGCTGACTCAGGATTTGAACTCAGGCGACACAGATTAGAGGTGAGTGTTCGTACATCTAGGCCATCGTGAAAGCTCTGTTGTTCACTTATTGGCTTCTACATATCCATATTAGGCCTTTTTGCTATATTGTTGCTGGAATAAGTACATTATACTTTGGAGATCCCATATCCCATTACATTATCTACCTTGATTTTGATCTCTCGCTCAGTGCAATACAAAATCCAGTTTGGTCGGTTGATGTTAAACTGAGCTATTTTGTCATTAACATAAAATAACCTAGGCTTGCTGATTCATGTCAGGCTGTCTTGCATTTTGAGCGCAGAAAAAGAAAAGCATGAAATATCGCCTTATAAAAAAAAAAAAAAAAAAAAAAAAAATATATATATATATATATATATATATATATATATATATATATATATATATATATATAATATTATATATATAGCTAAGACTCATGGAAAAGCTGAATGACACAGTATTGGAGTAGAGGGGGTTGGCAAAAAAGAAAGGATGGAGAGATTGGTAGCACAAGTTAATTTGGGACGTACAAACAAGACAAAGGAACCAAGTGGGTGAGTAGCAACAAGTACCGTGTAAGCAGTGAAGTCGGAAAGGTCAGGAATCAGGGATAACATGAGATGCTGTCTCACGACTTTAAAGGAGCGAAGAGAAGAACATGATTCGGCAGATTCAAGGAGGCATTCCCACATTCTACTTCAGAGGCAATAAAGAGTGGAAGTGAGCAGTTGGCCTGGTTTTGGGTAGGGTAGCAAGACAGGTTGCTATCTGAGTCGGTGTAGGCTGGTCATGCTCATAAGGCTCAAATTACTGAGTGGTCGTGTGGGATGAGACCAGAAATGTGATGTCGAAAACTGTTAGGCCACCAACCTGTCAGCAGTGGGAAAGCGGAGTCGGCCTTGCACTTCAGCCTTGTGTTGAGACTCCTATGCTTCATCAGTTGGATAAATTATTTAAGGAAATGGGTGAAAGAAAACCTTTTATAAGCCGATGGACACCGGTGAATGCAAAGGTGCGTCTGATACGATTCTACAAATTTACAACAACAACAAAAACGACCTTTAAAATAACTTCTTCAGGTGAAAAGGCAGAAGCAAAAGGTATACGTAAAGGAAATGGACAAAGTGATCATAGAATGTAGCAAATGGTGTGCATTTTGATCTTACCCAGAATCGGAAGGTTTGCAAGTTGACGATTGGAAAATAACAGAGGATGATTCTTCTCAAATTTACGAGGAACAGGTAGGCCAAAGCAGCTCTCTACTTCACGTTTCGCTGCTTCATACGCCTCAGGGTGTCTGTGAGAGCCATGCCAGGGGTTATCAAGGTGTGCGGCACCAAAGATCCTCCTAATTCCCCTTTTTTATTGCTTCCAACTTGACGTCCACATCTGCTACTTTGAACAAAACATTTATATCCCACTGTTCCTATCCCCCCCCCCCCCCCCCCGTTTAAATGAATGACAATTGGGGGTGGGGTAAAACCACATTGACTATGTGGTGTCAACTTCATGAATTAAGTTCTCGTACAATAACGCCAAACTGCTATAATCATACTCTTAACCAGTCAACTACCAATGTATGATTATTATAATTTCTCCCCCTCCCGCACAGCTACTTAAACCATTTCACAAATGATCATCCCATCGTAAACATCCCCTCTACCCCCATTGCCATGCTCATCATCATATATATCACGACTCATTCCACAAGCCCCCCCCTCCCCATCACTACGAACAACGCGTTTTACACTCTCAGTCAAAACAAATGATGCCCAACCACATCACAACACAACACCCATGCCTCACAAACTACACTCCTCACCCCACAAAGCCGATTCCATCACCTCCTACTACTCCCACAAAGCCGATCACCTCATACTACTCTCGATGCGATACTACTATCATCCTACTCATTCCAAATTGTCAAGTTCAGCTCCAATCTACACACCGTAATAGTATTGTATTATCCAAAACAATATCTATGCTCACCATGGCCTAATAGTCCCAGTGAACAATGCTGTTAACTTCATCCACTAACCTCAGCAGGTAAAATAGGCTCCAGAAGGTGGCGGGGGCAGTGTTTGCTTGAGAGGCCCACAGGAGCGCCAGATGTGTTTTTGCCTTGTCTTGGTCGTCCAGGGTAGACAACGTGTCATTGAGCTCCATACGAAGAGAAATCAAAGCCGAAATATCCTTGCGCTTCCGTAACCGTTCATGAAGAAGTTCGCTCACCAGACTCTCCCGGGCTTTTCGCGCCGCACGGAACAGGTCTATGGGCAACCCAGCTGCTAGCGCTGGGAATAAACTGTCAAATGTCTTGAAGTTTTCCAAACGAGAGTTAACCAGCGATCTTCCTGGCCTATCGTGGCCGTGTCCAAATACGCTCAGGTAGCTCGCCTCGAACACGACCCGGTAACAGAAAGCATAAAGGTCATCTTCCTCCCAGGCAAGACCAGCTGTGTTTGGGTTTTTCTCAAAAGCAGGAGTGTGTTTACCGGCTCCATCTTCAAACATCACATCTTGAAGGTTCTCAAACATACTGGTAGTTAACTTGTCCAGTGCATCACCCTGAAGAGTGCGGTGGAAGGTCTGGTGGATGTTTTCACTGGTGTTGCCGGCTTCAGGGTCCATGTTGTTATGTCCAAATAGCTGTGGGTGAAGATATTGAGAAAAAAAGAGGGGGGTGGGGAGTAATTAAATCGCCATGTAATTATATCTGTGGTTGCCTGCCTTATGAGACCTCCATTTTTGGGTTTCAATTCTGATAATGTTGAATCTGACGATAAAAATGCAAAGGATACCAATGGCATACCGGAGTAGAAGAAGGAGTATAAATTTGGGCCATATTAAACAGCCAAATGATAAATGAATTGATATGTTGGGCCAATTGTTGTCCTCTTATGAAATTCTTTGTAAACCTTGTAAAGTCTTGAGTCGTACACATATTACTGAGGCAAGAACGATGACTTTTTGACCCCTCCCCATTTCCTGTTCCCTTCCCTTCCCATCCCGAGTGTTTCTCATTCACCCGTCCTTCCCTCTCCTCTCTTTTCTCCTATCTCCTTCCGATCTCCATTCCAGAGACTGTAACTGCACAAGAACATTTGAACCTGGAAAAGGCCATTTGGCCGATCATGCCTTTCCTTTATCCACACCTTGTTCACTTGATCTATCAGACATATTTGCTGACATATTATTTGTACTAAACCCATTCATACCATAATTTGTCTAAATCCCTTGAACAAGGAAAAGCATGTCCTGGCACGTAATGCCCCAGTCTGTTCAAAATAGAAAAATAAAATAAACAAACAAAAAAGGTTTTTTTTTTAACTCTTGCTTATTGCATTTCAAGTATATAATTGAAATGAAATAAAATGTTGGTTTTAAAGGTCGTTTAAAAAAAATTCCCAAAGTTTACCGCCATTGACGCAGTGTCTTTTTAAACCACCTTATTTGACTTGTTAAACCTGGCGTTGGCTTCGCGGTGAGGGTGGCTGGCTTTGGATCCTCGAGTCCTGAGTTTGAGCCCTGGTGGCTGCTGAATAAACACCAGATGGGGTTGACTCAGCCTGTCATCCTTCTGAGGTCAGTGAAATGACCACCTGGAAATGAGTGTCCTGGTAATAGGGGCACTGCATCAGCAGCAAAGCTGTGCTTCCAGAAATGATGCAATCAGCAGCCACTGGCTGCACGTGAAAGTGTGTGTGTGTGTGTGTGTGTGTGTGTGTGTGTGTGTGTGTGTGTGTGTGTGTGTGTGTGTGTGTGTGTGTGTGTGTGTGTGTGTCCTTAAAAACAGTAAGTTTCCTGTTTGAAATGATTTTTAAAAAAAATTTGACTGCTGGGCAGGCAGAGTGATATCACTCCTCTGTGGATGTGCGGTCGAGATAAATTCAGAGCCAATGTACTGTGAAACTACAGGTTCGTTTTCCGATTTATGTTCGGATTGTTGAACAAAATAAAACATTCGATTCAAATTAAGTTGTTCCTCGATCATAAATTGACGTTTGTAGTGAGATGGACAGAAGTGAACCAATTGCTGAACCCCGCTTTTCCCTTTGCGTGCACGTGCGCTAACTAACTAAATCCAAAAAGGACAGCCAGCTTTACATGTAACCTTACCCAAATAGCTCCAACCCGATAATAGCCCTCAACCTTGATAATCCTAAGGGACCCCAATCCAAACAACCTGAACCCCCATCCAAATTCCAGGAGAAAAATTCCTTTATTTTTCCTTAGGTTTGTGCTGCATCCTTTTTCCATCACTCTTGTATAGTGCAGATCGTGAAGATGAGAAAAAGCTGTTAGAAATCAGAAAAGTAAGAGCAGCAGATGCAGAAACAGCTGTTCACTCACCACGGTGGATTTGATGTAGGTTTTAGATTCGATCGTTTGTTATAATAGAGAGAGAGAGAGAGAGAGAGATAGAGATAGAGATAGAGATAGAGATAGAGATAGAGATAGAGATAGAGATAGAGATAGAGATAGAGATAAAACAATAAAACGTGCGCACGCTCAAGTAATCGATAGTCACCTCGAAATGTACTCACCTGTGTCGTTTAAAACACCTCAATACCATACTTTGTGTTTGCATCGGCTGGTTACAGCCATGTGTTTGTGGCAACCATCATCCTTTCCTCCTCATGGCATGAACTCAAAGGAACAGAATTCAGCATCCTTATTCGGTGAGCCTGTTTCCAATCTGGAACCCCATTCATCTCCTTCAAACATCTCCAGCATGTCCCGTGATACAGAATGTCAAAACGGAAACCAGGATTCGACATCCCAGCACCATTATCGCAACATTCCTCAGCATCGCTATGGAGGCTCAGACTGCTCGAGGCTCCAGGCAGGCAAGGACTTTTGCATTTACTGATAATACGCAAAGGTACCCGGCGTTGCCCAGCAACGCCGGGTCCCTATTTCCACCTCTTCCCCTATCTCATCCTCCCACTCCACCCCCCCCCTCGGGATTCACACTCCACCACTTCCCCTCCCTCCTGACTCCCACGCCACCCCTTCCCCTCCCTCTGGACTCCCACGTCACCCCCTTCCCCTCCCTTCTCCAACCCTATCCCATCCCCACGCATCCCACCCCTCCCTCTGGACTCCCACCCCTTCCCCACGACAGGTGGTGGCTCATATGTTTATAGGTCATGAATTGTGAGAAAATGACTGCTTAAAATACCGAGTTAGGTGTATCGTGGTTCAAAATGTTATCCGATAAAGTTTCTTCGGGATTAACCTTGGGAGCTCAGATGAGTAGCGTCACAAACAAGCAAACGTCCCATTGGCTTTTATAAAGAAGATAACATCGCTCCAAGCTCATCATGAAATGAAATAGCATCCTAAATGAAAGCAGATCACACAAAAAGGTTAAACAATTTTCACCCAGGCGAGACAGCTGAGGGCGAGTGTATACCTCTTGGCCACCGTGCTGTGGTGTGGCGATTCCTTGCTTTGGAGCCTCTGAAAACATTTTTGAATTCTCTCTTGAACTCGCAGTTCACTTGTCCTGTCGCTTTATTCATTCTAATCCAATAATTTATTTTGCCTTCCTAACCCCGGGGATGTCCCCATGAAGAATCGAGCCACGGTCTCCATGCCAACCGCGCATGCCGTGAGACCGTGGGAGCCTTCACCTGCTTAATTGTTTTCGTTGCACTGAATGAAAATACACTTTGGGGGAAATGGTAGACAAACGGAACTGCAGAAAAAGTTAAGTTTAATTATTTGGAAATTTCACGTTTTCTTGTGTAAATACGGAGAAGGAGGGATCACAGCCTTGCTTAAAGAAATACGCTTAGTTATAGGAATCGGTAATTTCTTTAAATGTTCAGATTTCACTCCAGATTTCGACACTTATTTGGTCCACGACAGCCGATCCTGAAAACCGAAATCATATTTCAATCATACGCTTTAATTAGTCTGTGGGAGTAGATTGTGTTACCAAGGCAAGACATTTTCTAGTTGGCTGAATCAAAATGGCGGCTAAGACCCCTGGGGGAGTGAAGTTGGGTTGATCAAGGATAAGCCTTTCATGGAGGTAAGCCGTTAATTATCTTCAAAATGGAGTGTTTTCATTTACCTAAACACCCAATTTTCATTCGTGCACTCCCTTGGAGTTCTCTTTGTTTGCATGCAAAGTTTGGGGCCGCTAGGTTTCATGGTTTTGGAGTTATGGAGGACACACACACACACACACACACACACACACACACACTGACGTACACTGACATTTGTTATTATAGATAGATTGGCTTGGTTTGGTGTTCCAACGGGAACACAGCAGCTCCTAATGCTAAGATTTTAGGTACAAATATCATACAAATGATCATGTGTTGATTTGTCTGCGGTGTCCACTCATGTCCGTGTATAGTTCATGTACACTGATGTCCCTTAATGTCCTTTTACACCACGTGATTTAATACATACAAGTTCGTGAGTCTTCCATCATAATCGTCTATTTGGCCACGTGTGTAGTCCTGGGAAGCCACCAAGATGTTGTGGGCTTGACTCGAATTGGGCATTTTCCCAGGCTACTGACTCAAAAGTTTACACTAACAAAAGTTTAAAGATCTAACAGGATCTTGAACATTCACAAGTGCTGGAACAGCCGGCTTCTGAAGAACGGCTTGCCTTGTGACATCGTGCTGCTCCCTGCTGGCACAATGTCGCCATTCTCAACAATACATGGGTAAGAAAGAGCCATAAATCTGGCACTGAATGCAAGGTTTGCTTTGTAGTGTCCAGAACGCATTGAATTAGAGGCTATCTATTTATTATGTACACAGTTGATTGAATGGATTGTTTTGTTGTTTTGCAGCTGTGCACCCCAACTTTTTGATGAGCAACTCCAATGATGCTCAGATCTTTTTTGTGTACACAGCTTCAAGGCATAGAAGATGGGACTTAGGGTCTCATTTGTCACAAGCTGGAAGAGGCTGTGGGAGGACTACACTGGGCAGAGGATAGGGAGTCTGGACAAGATTGTTGGAGCCAGCTTGGAGATGTCTGACCAAAATGGAATGCATTCATGAGGTGGGTCAGAAGAATATGGAATGATGTGGGTGGTATTTCCAGAGTGACAATGTAAAAGTGTCAGATTTACTGTGGTTCATTGATCCACCGCTATCAGACTTGGAGCTTCTGGTCGACTGGTTGGCAAAAAGAGATGTGTATGGTGCCATCTATTGCCTGGATGAGGAACAGACATACATTATCTGGAAACGTCTTTAAAATGGTAAAGATCGATTTCCAGCATTGCAAGAAGGTCATTTATAAAGAGCATCAGGAACAAAGTTACACTCAGTGCGCTGCCTGCACGAGCTATGTTTCCTCAATGACAACCACGTCCATGAGCTGTGCCGCTGGATGCCTGGGTGCAATCTTTGAGCCAGGAGTGCAGAGTTCCTCCGAAGCCAGAGACAGGGAGCTTATCAAGCGGGGCAGGATGCCATACGGTGTCAACATTGTTGCATATGTCAGGGGATTTGACTTATTCCAAAAGGATTTGGGTTGCCATCCATTTCTGTATGTGTATATAATGTATATACTGTATGTATCGAGGTATATGTTTATTGAAATATGTATATATGTATCTAGGTATATGTATGTGTATATATGTATATATGTATCTCCATGTATGTATGTGTATATATGAATTTCAGAGGAACAGGGAATAGTTGTCGTACTGTATACATTCTTACAAGCCCGAGTTGGTTGTCTCTGTTCGGATGACTGAACCCATCTGATCCCCAAAGGGATGTGTTATTCAATGCGATCCTTCAAACTCAAAGATGTGCGGCCCACAAACGGAGCATCACACTGGCACTGAAAGTCATAAATAATCTTACTTAAATGAGAGGCAGGCAGAACATCTTTGTGGACTGACGGAAGCAACCGGTGGGAAGTGAAAAATCACTCATGGTTGAACCGCGTAGTAAGAATGGGACATTTTCCGTTTGATCAGGTTTTCAAACCGTTCAGACACTTTGCATTTCCAAGGTAAGGTCAGGTATGGGAGCATGCGCCAGAGCAGCGCATCGCTGCGTCCACTTTCCACCGGTACTCCAGGGGCCTCCGTCTGGCCATCCCCCAGGCAGGTGCCTGGCCCAGCCCCATCTCCTTGAGATGCCGATCAACCTGCTGCAACCACAAGGCACGTGGTCAGCCCATTGGCCTCCTCCACTCACGAGACTCCCTCGCTGAGAGAATCTGGTGAGCAGGATCAGCGTCAGGAAAATGAGCCACATGTCCATACAGCCGTAGCTGATGCTCACGGACCATGCAGGTAACAGGTCTCATTTGAGTCTCTCTCAGCAACCGCTCGTTGGACACAAAGTCCGACCAGCGATAGCCAAGGAATCTCCGAAGAGACCTGGTACCAAAGGAATTAAGTCTCCATCTCAGATCCTTGCTCAGAGTCCAAGTCTGTCTCACATCCATAGAGCAAGACTGGAA
>CM068966.1:69332365-69344309 GCA_035128595.1 Eptatretus atami | reverse complement strand
GGGGGTACCCCACCATAGAAAATGACTGGCATGAGCCAAGTTATGTACTAGGGATGATATTTGGGCGATATAAGTGATATTTTATGGGTTACCATACAAAGCTGATCCAGATCAACTTTGGGGTAAGTTAGTAATGCCCCCCTGGCCACACCCACCACTGGGGGCATGCCAGTTGTTCAGTTCTGTACCCAGGGATGGACATGGGACACTGTGGTAGGCAATAAAATTGGTTACCTTTCCAGCTAACCAAGTACCCCCGGGCTCTTGCTCTAAATTGTCAAGTCTGGGTTGATTGCACAAACCCTTGTACTTCACAAAGTAAAATGATTGTTTTTATATTCCACGTTTTGGGCAATTTCAAAACATTTGAACGCTACCATTACAACTACTACTATAACCACTACTAATGCTGCAAATTTGTCACTGCTGCTGCTACTACTATTACTACTACTACAAAGTTACTACTTTTACTGCTACTACTACTACTACTACAATTGCAATGGGATAGTAACGACTTCAAAACATTATTACTACTTTTACAGCTTCAGTTATTCCCACCTTTTTCTAGGGTCGGTCAGGGAAAGGTTTTTGGCCACGAATCATCTGGCTCAACTGGAGCTGATTTTGGGCAGGAATTTGTGATTTGTTGGACGGTGTCAGCGACCACTCGCCTACTCTTCACGAAAGACACCGTGGAATCTTTAACGTTACCATCAACTAATTCTAGCAGATAGGACGCCAGGTTCAATGCCCATCCTTGGGACGGTGCACTTCTTGATGCAACAACCTAGAACCTGAGAAGCACCAATCTGACAGCTTGTAGTCGGTTCAGGAATCAAAGCTCGACCAGACAGCTCAAAGGCAAGTGGGATGCCCCATCCACAACCATGATCTTTTCTTCCCCCATTAAGCCTCCCCAGCCCAGTTCTTTCCAGATTTCCAGTTTTTCCTTCTATTTCTGTGATTGAAAGTTTGTGGCCATCTTATATCCATCTTGTTTTATTTTATTTTTCCTGTTGACAACACTTGAATGCTTTAAACATACCACATTAAACAGATTAATTTTTTTTTGGTGCTTTTGCGCAATTACACCTGGTCCGATGCAGGCAGGATTGGGCAGATTAGCCGTGCATGTGGAATAGCCCAGTTTATACTTCTTCGGAGGCTCAAATGAAAACTCGGTCATAAATACAAGGTGGTAACATCATAGAAATTGACCACAGGTATTCCGGCTTGTGCCAGAACTTCACCACTGATATATTAAACTCTCAACCAAATGAACCATGCACTTGTGGGAAAACAAGCACACACTTTGTCGGTTGTGCCAAATAGCCTCTTGGAAAACATTTTATTGGAAAAGTTGATCAAGAAGCGTTACCTTGAACGAAAGAACAATGAGCCAGTGGGCAAGAGTATCTGCTGATATACGTGGGAGCAATACACGTTAAAACGGCTTTTCCATAGCATGTTTGTATTATAACCGAACAATTCATATACCAGGCTCGCTGGTGTAACGCTAAGTGTTTGTTCTGAGTCTGGGAGGTCAGGGGTTTGAATTCCGGCTGAGTCAAACTTGAGTATGTGCTGCTTCCTTGCTTGATGCTTAGCATTTAGAAAGGATAGAGCTTGGACAAACGGCCATATGTTGGCAACCATCGCCCAGGCTTTGATGAGTGTAATGTCCTTTGCGTTGAATTTTTTTTTTGAAAGGGAATCCCTGTTTATAAACGAACAGGTTGGGTTGCTGTTAGCGACAACTGGGAATGTCAAGTTATTACAATTTTCCGCAAGCCCGCCATCAATGACCCGACGCTGGTGTTGTGTGATGACATTTCTAATCACATCTTGCAGTTTATCTCAACGAAAGGTCCACATATGATGCAAACGAAACCAAGTATCAAGGAATCGGACGACTTTTGATATAAAGATTTCAATGATGGTCAGATTGAATATGTATAACGAAATAACTTACGGTTCGTACACTTACTAAGTGGAAGTTCAAAAAGTTCTACAAATAAGATGCAAGATAGCCAATAAAGGTATGCATAAACATATATGTATAATGTATATATATATAATGGATTATTTTTTTACATATAAGTACATAATTAGTAAGAATATACTAATTATGTACTTATGTGTTAAAAATAAAATAGAAAACGTCGCCATGTCTTGGACGATTGCATCTTGTTCGTGCAGGAACTTTTCAATGACTGATATACATTTTGTACGAAGTTGCTGTACAAGGTGTCTGCACTTGAATCAACATCACGATGTTTGACTCACCTTCTGCGGCGACCAAACAAGGTGCACAAGACGAGGCACAGGGTGCTGAAGATGGACCACAAGGTGCTGAAGATGGACCACAAGAAGATACTTGTGCGAGACGCCATGGAAACGCAATGGAGTCCCGTGTATGCAAATACAAGTTGAGGAGAATGAGAGTGGATGTGAAAAAAAGAAAGAGGACAAGCAGGTAAGAACACTTTTTAAAATGCGAAAGTGTGAATCATTGAGTTTTGGAAAGAGGGAGCGTGCGCACGCCTTTGAGATCCAGGCAATTTATTGGGACAGGCAAGAGCTTTATCAGTCCTGTTGGCTCATTGGGGTGGGGGAAGCCACAACGGGAGGGGGGGCGGTGGGTTGGGGGGGTGAGGGTTAGTTTGAGGGAAGTGATGTTATACAGTGAGAACTTAAACAGGGAAGTCGGATGATCGATTATACATGGAGACTGCAGTTTGGCTTCCATATTTGCTTCTGCTTTAACTTGCTTCCATATTTGCTTCTGTTTTAACTTGCTTCCATATTTGCTTCTGCTTTAACTTGCTTCCATATTTGCAATCAACTTGCTTCCATAAACTTCACAACCCGACAGTTTATCATTGAGTTTTCCACTTCTGCAGTTTTTGTTTGGAAACTTTGTGGCATCGAAGCTTGATTTATACATGTCACACGGGTCGGTTAGTTTCATAACTTGCTTATGATGGAATATGTTGGTGTCAATGACTTCACATAGTTTATAAAACGCTTATTGATGACGTGCCTGTTCAAGTTGAGTTTGTTGAACTTGTTGTGACGCATCCTCGCTTCTCCACCAGCATGGGATAACTTTTCATTTCTGACATTTCCTTGATTGTTTCTCCTCCATCAAATTAAAATCGTGAAGTAGCTTCAGTTGTCCATGTACCCTTCATCTTTGTCTTTTTACAACCGTCTTTGTTACAGAATATGCAGTCGGCCTTGAATATCTGTTTGGTTCGATCTGCTGATGATCTCCTTGAGCTACATGATGAGCATGATTGTTCAGGATTCGATTCAGTAGATTTGGCCAATCTGTTTAGGTTAATTGTAAAGCACCGATAAGAGTCTGTGTGGTGTCCTTGGTTCTCCTAGTATACATTGGGTATTAGTTCGCAGGTGTCTTCCATCCTTGAAGCAGAATCTGGTAGTTGTTTGAGTCAGTGGAGTCGTGCTTCATGCAGACGTTGTACAGAGACGTGACAGAAGTAAATAGACACCATGATTTTTATATGAAAATTTTTATTTAACATTTGAAGAACATTTGATCCATTTTAATACATACATGTGAACCATCCGACATTTGATCTATCATACATTTGATCCAGTATTTGGTAGACTTGCCATTTGCAGATTTCAATGCTTTTACTCTTTCAAGCACAGAACTAATGAGTTCTGAAATCTTCTCTTGTGGGATTTCTGCCCAGGCTTGCCATAAAAGGTTTAGCAATTCTGCCCATGATGTTGGTTTCCTGGACGTTTTCCACACAGCTCGATCCAATATGACCCAGAGGTGTTCAATGGGATTCATGTCAGGAGACTGACTTGGCCATGGAAGTCACTTGATCCCATCCTGCCTGCCATTCTTTGGTTTTATTTGCGGTGTTGCATGGAGCTCCATCTCCATGAACAGAGTGTTGTTTTTGACCATCTGACCAGTGGAGAAGACAGGGAGACGTCCATCCTCAAGGATAGAAATGTATATCGTAGCGTTGATGTTGCCAACACACTCCACAAGCTCTGACTGACCAGTGCTCCAGATTGCTCCCCACACCATCACTGAAAAACCACCGTGTTTGACAGTTGGCTGCAATCGGCTCAAAGAGAACTCTTGACTGGGAAGTCTCCAGACCCATATATGTCCACCGTCAGAAAATTGAGCAAATTGGGACTCATCTGAAAAAATGACAGTTTGCCAAAACTCCAAGGGTCTGTTGGCCATTTTGTCAGCCCACCTCTTTCTCCTTTGAATGTTGGCTGATCTAAGAAGAGGTTTTCTCTGAGCTGCTCTTCCATAGTAGCTCAGTTGATGAAGGAACCACCCGACAGTTCTTGAGGTAACTTGGACCTCCTCTGTCTTGCAACGGGGAGTTTTCTCAATGGACCGCTTGACAGCTTGAAGACATCTTTCTGAGGGCCCAGATCGACCAGAACGGGAAGCTGTTGATTCTTTGCCTTTGCCGGTAAATTGTGCAATCACCCGATTGACGATAGAAAGTGGAATGCCAAGGTTCTGAGCTATCTGACGCTGGCTGACTCCACCTTCAGATTGGCCAACAATTTGTCCTCTTTGAAAATCGCAAAGGTCGTGCGCTCCCTGGGTTCGAGGCATAGTTAAATGTCGTACACGACCCAGGAATTCATTTCTCATTGAATATTAGTACAAATCACTGAGTAAAACTTGCTTTATACAGATGAAATGAATAAATTTAAAGTGTCTATTTACTTCTGTCATGTCTCTGTAGTCTAATGTCAGCATATGTTGTTTCAGAGAAGAATGTGAAATGATCACACTTGGAAGCACTGTAGTGAAGCACACAATCCTCTTTCTTTCTTGACTCTTCACTGTCCCTGTGCTTTCTCTTCTTTGTCATCTCTGGTTGATCCATTATTCAGCTTTGAACGGTATCAGTCAATGTCATCTGTAGGAAAGAAACACTGACACGAGCATAGCTGTCACCATCAATAATGACATGTCTACAGTACATTCGGTACCATGATCAAACATCACAACTGCAGCAACTATGTTGCTTTATAGAGTTTGTATGAGCATTCGATCCCACATTTTCTTCAATTGTTATTGTGATTGCAATACTTTGATAAGGTCATTATGTATCAGATATGCATAATATCTACATCATTGAAGCAGGAAATCAATGAGAAGAAGGAAATCAATGACTGTTCCAATAATACAGAACACCTGGAGCAGAACATTCAAAAGGTGATGGACAGTCTGTTGAGCAACCACACAAACAAAATAGGATGGCCTAGAGATGCGCACACTCGACTTTCAGCTGTCCAGCCTGGGTTTGAATCCCAACCCAGCTATAAATTGTCATTTGGTGTTTCACAGGCAGGATGATTCATCAATGTGTGTGCCATCCCTCGGATGGAATTTAAACTGACGTTCCATCTTCCAGCATTCATTGGTGGATGCTTAAGATCCCATGGTGTCCATCGCGAAGAGTAGGCGAACTACCCCAGCACCATGGCCAAATTCCAAATTCTTGCTCTAATCAGTAGAAGGCGTTGCATCAGCGGCACAGCTACACCCTCAGCCAATGATGCCACCCCACAGCTTTGTGCTACATATGATATGAACGAAGATGAAGAAGAAGTCAGCATCCACAGCAAATAAGTAATCCTTGTCCATAGAATCTCGTTCATCGTTCAAAGTACAGTAATTTCCTTTTCGCTGCCAGACCATAGTTTGATCTCAGTGAGTCTTTTTCATCTGTCCATTTTTGGTGAATGAGTAATTGGTTCAGCTTTTCATTAATCAATTCATTTTGTAGTGAAGAATCAATAAATCCCAACAATATCAGTATCGTTACCTCCATGACCAAAGGTGGATGGAGGTTGTTTTTACCACTAGCTGTTTGTCTGTCCTTTTTTGGCAGTCTGTGAGCAGGATATCTCAAAACGTTGTAGACGGATTCAGATGAAACTCGGTAGATGAGCATGGGTAGGCGAGAAGAAGAAGCCAATTACATTTTGGTTGAGGTCTCGATCCAGATCCAGCCTATCAGTGTGATACAAAATGTAAAATGTTCATCCTGGAGGAGATACGTATGCACTCCACCAAGTGCCCTTTGTTTTTTGTTTTGTTCTCTTTTTTTGTTTACATAGTCGAGGCTCATGGAAGAGCTGGCACGCTGAACAGATCAGGACATCAGACGATGCAAAAGGAACAGCAGAGTTGGGGGGGGGGGGGGTGGACACCAACTGCAGAGTTGAAAGCAAAGATGGAGGGAGACTTAGACAAGCAAAGCACTTGTGGAGGAATGGGGGCAGGACAGGATGCATGGGGTGGACAAGAGGAATACAGAAGGAAACTCCAATGAGGGAAAACTGGAGATTTTGATGGAGGAGGGGTTGGGTTGGGTTGGGGTTGACGAGGGTAGAAAAGATCATTGTTTTGGATTGGGGACAATGATGGTGAACCTATCTTGAAAAACTGGAGGGAACAATGACATTGAAGAGATTATGGAAGTTTGTGCCACGGGTGGGAAAGAAGAGGAATGGATGAGTGGAGGCGAGCAGTGATCCTGGATTTAGGTATTTTCACCAGAATGCGGTAAAGGGGGTGGGGACAAAGCAAGGAAAGAGCAGAGGGTGCAAGACCAGAATGGAGGCAGTAGAACACAGAGACACCACCGACTTGTCTGCTATGATGATGTCACAGGCTCATAGACTCAGCTTAATTGCGGGAGATTCCAATAATGTTGAAGGCCCTGGTTTCCATGGCATCAAGCTGAACAAGGAGTGAGACAGGGGATCCAGCCCAGAGGGGGAGAGCAGTACCCCATCAATCAAGCAAGCCTGCTGCACAACGTGATCCGGTGTATGGTCTTGATGTTCCTAATCACCTCAGGAGAACCACTACAACCAGAATTCACCCCAAAACCAGGTATATGTAATAAGAAAAGCAATAATGTTCATGGGGAGGGGTATTTACAAGGAAGCAATAAGAACAAATATATGATGCAACTAGCAATAAACGATCCCCTTACCCACGACTGGTATATGTGCCATTTGTACCAAACAAACGTGTGGCATCCATAATTAAACTATGCCTGAGGGTGAGATCAAGTGCACCACAGTAGAGAAACAACAAACTTATAGAGGCAGACAAGACAGGAAGTACCCAAGCTATGCACAACTGGTAAGGATGGAGGTTGCATCCCTTCGCAGGCTCGGTCAGAATGCATTTCTGGGCTTGAGTGCACACAGGAATGGAGGAGGAGGAGGAGGAGGTGGAGGAGGAGGTGGAAGAAGAAGACGAAGAAGAGGAGGAGGAATGGTGCAGCAGGACAGCCCGTAAGCACCGTGCAGCCTCCTGTGGCATCTAATTTGGGACACTGTTCTTCACCCTGCTGAACAGTCTTTAAAATTTCTGCCCCCACACCTCGAGCTCACTAATTGGGTCGGACCCAGTCTGGGGGCAGAGCGACACCTCGTGACCCATCACTCAAATAACCCTGAGGTAAATGAGCCGCGACGGATGGCACCTATCTATTCTCCTGCAAAAACTTCTGCACCCAGGCCTAATAGATGCTGTAAAATATATATATATATATATATATATATATATATATATATATATATATATATATATACTGTATATATATATATATATATGATGGATTCCAAAGGAAAAAAACCCATCAACTATATTACTAGAGAGTTCATAGAACATAATACCCCACACGGTGTTCAGGTATATACAGAAGGGCATTGCCGTTTGTGGGGGTTACATTCTTTAAAAATCCCCGTGAACCGCAAATCCACAAACTTGGGAAATAGGGTTAATGGTGAAAATAGGGTTAAGGACTTCAAGTTTAAAATTTGTTCAAACTGTACCCTCATTAACATGTTTGTGCATTGTTTGTGTGATATTTATTTTCATGAATTAAAGGGTTATTAAGAACAAAATAAGTATTATTTTCCTGTATTATGGACAAAAATACAGTATATTTTCTTGAGTTATTATTATTTATTGTTTTTGTGGGCAGCCTGTGGCTGCTGGTTGCATCATTGCTGGGAGTGCAGCTATACCACTGATGAAGTTCCCCCTGTTTCCAGTAAGCTGGTACTCATTTGCTGACTTTGGAAGGATGACAGGCTGAATCGACCCACCTGGTGGTATATTAGCAGCACAACAGGGGGATAAAACTCAAGACCCTAAGACCTTAAGCTGTTGAGCCAACATCATGCTTATCTTGAGTTATTAACACCATGAAACTTACCTTTAATAATAATGTTAAACTTGATCCAATAATGCGATGGCAATGTTGATGGTGATGATGAAAACGATTTTATGGAGATGATGATGATGCTGTTGGAGGGTTTGAGGGGGTTATTGTGCTGACGGTCCATGTTAATTAGGTGAATAAATGTGGAAAATAGTTTGCCAACCCGTGATGATTATTCAATTGCATTGATCGCAATCAGCAAACCTTGCCTCAATAAATTAATCAGTCAGTCAGTGAGTTAGTGAATCAGTGGTTCGAATGAGCTTTACATATGAGATGATCACAGACACGCAGATCATTCATAAAACTATGGTTTTTATTACCTTGAGTAAAATGTTTTCTTTACTTTTTTTGTGTTTGAAGTAGAAAAGAATATGTTTTGGTCTCTGTACATGAAAGTGATGGAAAGTTTGAAAAGTAACTTTGGAAGAATTTTATTGAAGATCTTACATGTTTGTTTGATTTGACACAGAATGACCCCAGTGAAGATGTTTGGCCTTGCAAATCCAAACGGACACCGGTTTGTGGGTTACATTAGAACAATTGCGGTCGATTTGTTCATAGTGTAAATACAATACATCTGTAATAACCCAGTTTATCTCTTATGCAATATGCGAATAGTAGAAATGTCAGCCGATGTGACAATTAAGTGACAGCCTTTGTTGTAAAATGTTATTGATGGAAATAATTAATTTGACATTTTAAGATTAATGCGAAACATTTCAGGAAAACGGTTTTCTTGTTTTGAGATGTGTACGAGATCCTTTACCTGTCCGTCGGTTAACATCTCAACATAGTGCTCGAGGTTTTTTTCTGCTGGGAATTAATGAATTATATTTTTCCTGATGTAACAACAAAGGCTTCAATTCAACAAATTTCCCCCATATGGAATAAAATTTAAATTTACCATTGTTCCATGTGCACACTTGCATCTAAGCTGTCTTGCCTGGGTTTGAATCTCATCCCAGCTATATACTGCCATCCTGGTGTTTCACAGGCAGAGTGATTCATCAATGTGTGTGCCGTCCCTCGTATGGATGTTAAACTGGGTGTCGCATCTGCTGCCATTCCTTGGTAGAGGTTTAAATACCCCACGGTATCCTTTGCAAAGAGTAGGCAAGCCATCACCAGCACCCTGAAGAAATCACAAATTCCTGCCATAACATTAGTCGAATTAATCGACGAATTTTTTTATTTTTTGACTAATTTTTTGACCTTTTTGACTAATTAATGACTAAATTCCTGTCATAACATAACATAACATTTCTTGTTTACAGGGAATCAAAATTACCTTCAACAACTGAGATAATTTAACTCACATTTTAAAAGGTGGGTGAAATGATTGAACAATCAGATTGCAGTGAACTTATTGTGGTCCATCTCCTGTATACCTGACAGTTACATACAAAGGTATGTACCTTCCATACTTGGAGTAATCATTAATGATTAAGAAAAGAGAGAAGTGCACTAACTTTTCGAGACCTTCGGCGGTATTCTTTCCATCTTGGCAAATTAGTACGAAAATTTAGAAGGAAAGAAAACAATCACAAGAGAAATATTTGGCTCTTTTATCGAAATGTTTTTTTTGCTTGCATCCAGTTAAAAATGTTTCAATGAGGTTACAAACGGACATAACGAGGTTACAAAAGGACATGATGCCAGCCTCAGTTCATTCTCTGGTTGGCAGTCCGATAATGGGAGAAACTCTTGCAGTGTTTGCTGATGATTGTTAACCTTGCCATGACATGATCCATCATATATTGTATAAGATTACTTTTTCAGGTCACTCAATATTATGGCTTGTCCCATGAGCATGACGTCCAACGCATCGAGTGCTGATTGCAGCCTGCAGTTTCAATGGCATCTCAAACAATTATTTCTCATTAAACAAATAAATGCACTTTGGTAAATTTCTTATATCCATACATTGTTTATTTATGTGTGCCTTTGGTACGTTGAAGTTACCTCTGGCTGTTGCGTTTGAGCCTGGGGAGTAACTGCAGAAATCTAACTGTCCGGGTTCTTCCCGACATCCTTGCTTTTTGCTTATTTGGGTTCCTTCTGATGACTCCAATGGAATATTTGGTCTTCCATTTGATTTGTCAGGTTCTGTTCTTTTTAAGGCTTCAAGGAAGCACGACAAATGGTGACATTGCCCCTCCGTCATCCTCTGTCCTTTTTATGACCTTTCCTAATTGTTGAACTCGCTGCTTGTGAACATTCATGTTGTCTCATCTGCCAAGCCACTGTTGGTTTCAGCAGCAGTATTTTATTTTATTTTATTTTATTTTTTTTACCAAGTTTTGAACATTCCCAGAGCAGACAAATTTTGTCTCAATTTCACTTTCCTATCACCAGTTTTGAAGCACATTCTTTGGCAGTTAATCAATCCTGTTTGTTTTGTATCTCTGGATTGTGTTAAGATGGTAATTATGGCTTTTTTCATCTGAAACTGCTCTCAAAGGCTCTTGGTTGAACTCTTGCAGATATTAAATTTTAGACATCAATGTGTTTTTACATGACTGAGAAGGACATTAGCAAGTTACAACTTGCAGGGTATTGATAACACCAAGATTCCTAATTCTTTCCTAGATATGGGTTTAGGTTTGTCAGGCCACACCAGTCGGTTTGTGAAAACCTCGGCCACACTTCCCTCTCTGCCAACCCCAGAAGGTGAGATTCATTGGGCCATTAAAATAGGAGTAGTAGTGGTCGTAGTAGTAGTAGTAGTAGTAGTAGTAGTAGTACTGGTGGTAGTCAGTCATATTAAAGAAATCAACATAGGGGATGAGGTTGAACCTACAATCCCAGAATATTGAGCCAAGTGCTCAGATGGGATGACAAACAAGTTAAACCAATCTTTGTTTTTTGTTTGCTTGTTTTTTTAAAATGTTATTGGAGGCCATTTATGCTTGTTTTCTTGACCTCTGGAGGTTTCCGATGTTTTTATTTATCTTTCCAAGAAGGCCGCACATACCTTAGCTGTCGCAAAGTGCTGTGATAAATGTATTGCAGTACCACGTTGTTTTTGTTGACAGAAAAGTTAAAGCAGTTTTATTTCTTATTTTTTGGAAGAGTATTTTTAACTACCAATTCATTGAAGATGCATTGTTTTTGTGACAAGTAAATTTAGGGTTTGTGTTGGAAAGGAATAGTTATCAGTCATCATCAGGGAATCCGCAGCCATGAAGGTGGGATTTCAAACGTTTGAAAAACTAGTAATCACTCTGGACCAGGTTTGTGCTGGACAGGTTTTAACTCTGGAATGAATGACTGTCCATATGAAGGTGCGTTGTTGTGAAGGAGAAGCGCAGCTTTCCTCAAGATACCTTGATATTTTGCCTTTACGGCCTGTGGAAATTTTTGCATGAGGCTGATGTAAAGTTCTCCTTGTCATTGTAGTTTTCTACGACATATACTCACTCGGCAGGATTCCCTTGTTCTCCCAGAAAATCTAGGCCATGATCTTGCTGGTTGAGGGTTGGATGCAATATACACTACCGGTCAAAAGTTTTAGAACACCCTCATTTTTCCGGTTCTTACTGAAATGTAAGCAGTTCAAGTCCAGTAAATAACCTAAAATGGTACAAAGCTAAGTGGTAAACTGCCAGAGGTGAAAAAAAAAGTTTAGGTTACCAAAAACTGAAAAATATTGTAAATTTCAGAGTTGT
>CM068966.1:69319718-69332355 GCA_035128595.1 Eptatretus atami | reverse complement strand
TAATAGGTTAGCAACTGCAGCTGTTCTGCAGCAATGGAAGTAAATTAAGCCTTGAAAGTTAATGGAAACAATTCCTGCAGGTGTCCAAACTTTTGTTGATTAGTTCCAAAACCTCTGTCTGTATAAAAGCAGTGTTGGAACAGACTGTGTTGCTACAACCTCTGAAACATTATTGGGGCAATATTGCACTGCAGGAAGTAGTATATTGCTATCATAATGGTGAGAAAAAAGACAATTAATAAAGGAAGACAGACCATTATAACCCTTAAAAGTGTAGGTCTTTCCTTTAGAGAAATTGCAAAGTAAGCCAAGGTGTCAGTGAGTACAGTTTCCTACACCATCAAAAGGCACTTGGAAACTGGAGGAAACTCTGACAGGAAGAGGTCTGGCAGACCCAAAGCCACAACATGATCAGAAGACAAGTTTCTGAGAGTTAACAGCTTGCGTGATAGGCGGCTCACAGGACAGCAGCTTCAAGCACAGCTTAACACTGGTCGAAGTAAGGAAGTCTCAGTTTCAACTGTGAAGAGAAGACTTCGAGCTGCAGGTTTGACAGGTCGAGTGGCAGTAAGAAAGCCATTGCGAAGATGGCAAAATAACAAAAATAGGCTTGCCTGGGCCATGAAGCACCACCAGTGGACTACTGAAAACTGGGAAAAGGTCTTATGGAACGATGAATCAAAATTTGAAGTCATCGGTTCATCACGCAGGGTTTTTGTACGCCATTGAGTGGGCGTAAGGATGGTTCCTCAGTGTGTGACACCAACTGTCAAACATGGAGGAGGAAGCGTGATGATCTGAGGCTCTTTTGCTGGATCCAGAGTCGGCGGCTTGCACAGAGTGACTGGCACCCTGAACCAAAAGGGCCACCGCAGCATTTTGCAGCGCCATGCAATACCCTCTAGTCTACACCTAGTTGGTCAGGGGTTCATCCTACAGCAAGATAACGACCCAAAACATACCTCCCGGCTATGTCAGAACTACCTTAGAAGAAAAGAACAAGACGGTAAGCTTCAAATCACGGAATGGCCAGCACAGTCTCCAGACAAACCTCATCGAGCTGGTTTGGGATGAACTGGACAGAAGGGTGAAAGCAAAGCAACCTACAAGTGCAACACATTTTTGGGAACTTCTGCAACAGTGTTGGGAAGAATTTTCCGAACAATATTTGATTTCCATTGTACAAAGAATGCCACAAGTATGTTCGGCTGTTTTATCTGCAAAAGGTGGCTACTTTGATGAGTTAAAAATTTAGATTAAATTTTGTTCAATAAAACGATTCCATGATTTCTTTTTTTATCTGCAATTGTTTATTTGTTCGATGCTTTTATTTCAGAGTACATTGAAACATTAAACTGCTTAACTTTCTGTAAAAACTGGAAAAATGGGGGTGTTCTAATACTTTTGACCAGTAGTGTAACTTAGGAAGCAGTGATCCCTTGTACCTCTCGATTTGAGGATTACAATTTCAGGTATGGAGTACATTCTTAGGTTCAGAGTCTCAGTGATGAAACAATGTTTTCTTGCAAGCTATCAGATGAACGATAACATTGACCGGATGTGCTTTGTGCAATTTGAGACTTTCTTGATATGACATCAGTGGTCATCTTGGCCTTACCCAGGTCTTTTTGGACAACGGTGGAAACTGTCTTGAGAAATTTCTATGTATTTGGCTATTTCAATCAGCAATCCTGAACTTGGGTCATCTTCATATGCATCAAGTGATTTTCATCCACACTTACTGTTAGTCCACCACCCATTTGTCTATTGTGAGGATATTCAGGAGCACCTTTGTATCCCTTTGCCACAATGAAACGATAGACCAAGAAGAAACCCGAATCAGTAAAAAGCAAAGATGGAGTCCTCAGGAGGAGCCTGGATCGGATTCGGATTTCAGTTGCTATTCCACAACCCTTAAACCCATCCAGGTGCAACCAAGTGAGCCTTACAGAAAAATTTCTGCAAGAATTCACTTCTCCTTAGAGATACTGTAGATAATGAAAGAGAAGAAAAAACAAGAATTAGAATGAATAAAGAGAATTATAATAAAATAAAATAAAAATTGGAAAGAAATGTGATGAAACAAAGAACAAAGATGTCGGGAAGAACCCAGACAGATAGATTTCTTTGGAGTTGCACTTTCTTTCCATAAAGTCATGATGATACCTTGATGCTCAATTTTAGTGGTACCCGTTATTGAATGTCAAGTTAAACTTTTGGATTATTCTCTGAAACGACAAACAATATTGGATGAATTAATATTGGTTAATACTACATATCTGATTTACAGTCCTATACTGTGATTGGTTGACCGTGATGATGTAACGGTTTCTTTCCACCAAATATAAACAAGTGAACTTCAACTTTTATACAACCAAGGTATTTGATATTTCATTGCACTTGAACTCATTGATCAGAAACCTTCATCGTCAAAAACATCAATTTAATTACAATTTTTTTGCTTTTTAGGTGTAATCTTAATCTCTATCATAATTGAGAAAATATATTCAGGGGGGGGGACTTTTGCTTGCTATACTTTGTCAGTCTATATTAATATTGTTGCGGAAATGGCCCTTAGTGTGTTTTAAATATAGGAATAGCCCAGATCCCCCATTAAATGCATGTTTAGCCAGGTGTTCGGTAAAAAAAATTGATGGTTGGGCTTTTACCATTTGTTGTGTCGGGAGGTGTAAGAGGATGTTCATCGTTGGTGCATTGGTGGTGGACCAAGAGGTTCTTCTTCTTCCTTCCTTTCTCCAGACAATAGTCCCCGCCCAGCGCTGAGAGGGGGAGTGGCCTAGAGAAGGAAGTGAAACTGAAGGGAGGAGCCAGTGGGCTTTGAGGCGAGCGTGCGCCGGGAAGACGGTGGTGAAACTGAGCGCCGGTGTGGCGTGATCGGCTGAATATGGCTGGCTGTGTGTGAGTCAGCAGTCGGCTTTGAGGCGAGCGAGGGCCGAAAAGGAGAAGTAAAACTGCAGTGGGCTTGGAGGCGAGCATGCGCCGGGAATAGAAGGTGGAACTGAGAGCACCGAGGTCAGTCTGCGATCGGCAGAAGGTGAACCTGAGCGCGCCGAGTCTGTGATCGGCAGAAGGTGAACCTGAGCACGCCGAGTCTGCGATCCGCAGAAGGTGAACCTGAGCACGCCGAGACTGCGATCGGCAGAAGGTGAACCTGAGCGCGCCGAGTCTGTGATCGGCAGTGGTGAAACTGAGCGCCGAGGTGGGGGGCCGATCGGCTTTCGTGAGGAGCACATCGACAGGTTGATCCGGAGTCCAGTGACGAAGCCTCTGACTGTCCCTACTCACCTCACGGCTCGACGACGTTTTGGAATCCCATGGACCCAGCCTGTGGAGCCCAACACCTCGATTTGGCCTGGTCTGGTGAACAGGCCAGGCCTGACTTGTTATACTGGACCTTGGGAGAAACCAGCTGAAACCCACCATCGATCTTTCGCTCTGGTGCAGTCGACCCCGCGGGTCTGAACGCACCGAGGCTGCGTGCGTGAGGGCTGCGACACATGGACAGCGCCATTTTGCCACGCGGCATGCTCGAGCTTGGGGCTCGAATCCGTGGACATTGGCTTGTCACGAGCCACATTCGTGCTTTTGACACTTCCTCTCGTCCATGAAAACTCACCAAGTACTCTGTGTCTTGTCTGCATGCTGTCCGTGTCTTGTCTGCATGTTGTTAAGCTTATCTCGTTAGGGACCCTTCGAAACCCGTAATCCGTAGCTCCCTAGTTAAGAACGGGTTATAGATTAATTATAACATTGTCGTGAATGCTTTGCTTGTGTTGTGTTTCCCCGATGTGTCCCCAATAAATCTGGCTGATTTGTATGAAGTTGCCGCTTTGAATTAATTCGTGCTGCGCTGAGGAACGATCCGTTCGATTTGGATATAAAAACCAAAATGGTTACTGACTGGCCGAATTCGCTCGGTCTCTGACAAAACCAGTCTGTAACCGGGGTCTATTTCCCCAACTGGTAAGGTCCAGGGTACGTTGGTATCGCGATTCGAGACGCGTGACCCGATGCCTGTGCCAAACCAGCCGGCGTTATAACCCCGGAGACGGGGTGGTTAGGGTGGCGCCAAAT
This sequence comes from Eptatretus atami, assembly GCA_035128595.1. NCBI lineage: Eukaryota > Metazoa > Chordata > Myxini > Myxiniformes > Myxinidae > Eptatretus > Eptatretus atami. Next base: position 69,328,260 of record CM068966.1, on the reverse strand, counting down.
CTGTAACATTTGGCTGTCGAGAGTAGGGTGCGAAAACTCAAACTGGTTACGGACAGTGATTGACGCACTCGTCCGAATCCGCCCCGCCACCACTGAATCCTTAACAATATTGTCACATTGGTTTAATTCTGTCATGTTGATATAAATCTGCAATAATATTGTCACAGGGCTGATGCTTGGAACGTCCCATAGTGCATTTGAAGGTGAAGCCATACCCTGTGAGATGCACAATTAAACCACGCCCTCAAGTGAGTGTCATGCCGATCCATGACCTCAAGATCGATAGAATTGTCATGCCCGATCAATTTGACTACAGTACTCACATGATCTCTGCCTGTCATCCTCCGAGGTCAGCAAAATGAGTACCAGCTTGCTCGTATTCTGTGTCGGATGGTGACCTGTTCACGATTGTGTCCAATAGCCAAAGAGACTGCTTAGGCAGCACCAACGCTCTGCACAGAGTATGTCCCGATGGAGGATGGATGGATTATGGAATCTTCTTTGAGCCTCTTGAAGTTTTGGTTGAATCTAACGGAGTGAAATGATGGCAGCAACACGTCACAAATTCCTTATTTATGTTTAATGTAGTGGATGAAGTCAGATGTATAAATGCAGTGGATGAAGTCTGAAGACAGATGTGTAAATGTAGTGGATGACGTCTGAAGACAGATGGCTGCAGTGAAATGGCTACAGATAAGTGAGAAACTGCCTAATCGTGTATAGCTTATCATGTCATCTTGCCTTTGAGCCATTGTTTGATGTGTTAAACTTTGAGCCTTGCGTTCATTTGCAGCAGAATAGAATCAGAACCAGAGTTGGTGTCAAAGCCACCCAATGCTCGCCTGTTATACATTTATCGTTTTTAAAAGACTCGTCTAATAATTAATATTTTTTTTAAAGCATTGCAGTGAAGTCTGATCCAAATAATTTTAAAGCAATATATGTATTTGTATATTGTAATCAGTAACAAGAGTGCAAGTGAGCACAATATACGCCCAACAAGAAGGTATATACAGAATTGTGCTACATGGAAAACAGCATCCTGGTTGCCATGGCAACCACTTTAGATGAGGACGTATGTCGCTACACACGTCTCCACAGTCTGTACCTATGTACCAAATATGAAACGTGAAAGTTGAAAACTTTGGGAGTTAGAGCGCGGACAGGAACAGACAGATGGACGGACGGGCGACACATAATACGCCCCAATAATATATATATCGGGCATATAAAAATAGTGTGGAAGATAAAAACATTAGAAAGGAAAAAATAACTTGCACCAAAACTTTAACATTTTCACGCTGACGCTCCACCTCACGCCGGGGGTATCGCTATAGCTCTCTGTTCTTCGAACAGGCGAGCTAATAAAACTAGAAGGGCACTCAGTAGAGAGCATACCTCCGCCGCATAATGCCTCATCCACAAGAACATATCGGGCTCATTACATTTTTGAAATATCATGCCACATTTCAAAGTTGGCCTCCAAAGCCAATCGCCGACTGTGCATCCTCCATCATACAGTCCTTCCTTGCCACACCTGAACTCTTATTCACCTACAAGGCCTTCATCTGCAGCTTGATGGAGCAATACTCTCCCCTCTGGGCTGGCACCCCTGCTTCACACCTTGCTTAGTTTAATGTCGTAGAAACCAAGGTCTTTAAGATTATTGGAATCTCCTGAGATGTAGCTGAATCGATGTGTCTTTCACTTCATCATCGCGGACAGGTCGGTGGTCTCTCTGTCTTCTACCACCTCCTTTCTGGTCTTGCACCCTCTACTCTTTCCGTGCTTTGTCGTCAGCCCCCCCCCCCAGGTTTCTGTGGGGTACACATGGTTCACCATCAATCCCGTTCTGGTTAAAGTACCTAAATCCAGAATCACTCTTCCCACCACTCGTTCGTTCCTCTTTTATTGTGCTTGTGGAACCAACTTCCATATTCTCTTCAATCTCATTCTTCCCTCCGGGTCTTCAAGACAGCTGTTCACCTCAATCTCAGATGGTCCCCAATCCTAAACAATGATTTTTTCCACCCTTGTTAACCCGCTCCCTACCACACCCCAATCCCTCCTCTTTCCAAATTTCTAGTTTTCCCTCCTGAGAGTTTCCTTCTGTATCCACTTGTCCACCCCATACATCCTCAACTGCCCCCCATTCCTCTTCACACCCATTGTTCGTCCAAATCTCCCTCTATCTTGGCCTTCAACTCTACTGTTGGTGTTTTCCCCCTCTCTCAACTGATCCTTTTGTACTGTTGTGTCCTGATCCATTCAGTGTACTAATTCTAGCTCTTCCATGAGCCTCGACTATATATTCCCCAAAAATAAAACCATACTGTTAGTAACAGCTTCCACCAATAAGTTTATAACATTGGAAACAGTCACAGCTTGTCGACAAAATATTTTTTCTTTTTTCTTTAAGTAAATGCTTGTCCTCCCCCCCCCCCATTCTGGACATTCCCACCCTCCAAGTTTGAATTGTCACCTAATGACATGACATGGTGGTTACACTTCCCGCCACAGAAAACAAGAGTCTAGGGCACTGTGCGATGAAAAGCACAACAGTTGCCCATGACTATCTGATAAGGAAACGCCATCGTTGAGATCTGCCATGATATCTGGCAAAAACTAGAAAACAATTAACTAGTTCAAGGTCTCATTCAAGGTCTTGCTTGGGACAATTACGTTCGTCATTTATCTTGTTGTGATTGTTTGCCAAAAGCAGAGATATAAACCTACAATGTCACTTACAATTGGTCGTTAATCATTGACCTATTTACGTATACATCCATGTCTTGCTAAACAAGTAGTTGCGTGCTTGGTCGTTTGAATACTCGAAACTCAGCAAGTTGTATGAAGCAATCCTTTTGGGAGGATGGACGATGGAGAATTTTTTATTAAAAAACAAAAAATTCAACAAAACTATGCTGTGCTAATGGATTCTAAAGTTGTACGAACGAGAAGTTTTTTGTGAACAGAGATATAATATATAATTTAAAATTTTTGTCTAGATAATAATCGATGCTCATGGAAGAGAGAGAGAGCAGAATGGAAGGGAACAAATGAAAAGAGGTGAGGGAGAGGGTGAAAAATCCCAATAAACTGGGAAAAGGGAGTGCTTGGGAATGGGGTCATTTGAGGTAGAGGAGGTCATGAGTCTGGATGGGGGTAGTGGTGATTAATTAATGACAAAAAGTTAATTAATAATGAAAGGCTCATACTCTTGAAGGAACTTCTGGAAAATTTACGACAACTCGAGAAATGTTTCAAGGCCAGAACTAGTCATGCACAGATCACAACTCCTTCACAGTTTACTCGACTCCAAGGCACCAAGGAGGTTTTTAACATCCACTAATAACTGGTGATGATGGACGGGTCATCTGGTTTAATGCTCCTCTGTTGGACAACCGCTCACATTGATGCATCACACTGCATGTGAAATACCAGGGTGGCAGTTTATAGATCGGTTGACATTCATAATGATGCTTGACAGCTCATAGCTGAGTTTGCACACCTCTCGGTTATATATATATATATATATATAAAAAAATATATATATATGTATATATAGATAGATAAATATATAAATATATATATAGATAAATATATATATAGATAAAAATATAAAAAAAAAAATATATATATATATGTATATATAGATAGATAAATATATAAATATATATATAGATAAAAATATAAAAATAAATATATATATATAGATAAATATATAAATATATATATATATACATTATATATATTATTTTTTTTGGACAAAAAATGGAAACACCCATGTAAAGTTACCTAACAGGGCGTTGGGCCACCACCTGAGGCCAGTTTGGCCTGAATGCGCCATGGCATCGAGTCCTCAAGTGTCTGAAATTCTGAAGGAGGGATGCAGCACCATTCCTCCATGAGAAAGTCAATCAACTCATCCTGGTTTGATCGAGATGGAAAACTCTATCTTCGGCATCGTTCCATAATATCCCATAAATGCTCAATTGGGTTCAGATCTGGTGACTGAGAAGACCATGACATATGGATAACATCAGTGTCATTCTCATCAAACCATTTGGCAACCACACCTGCTCTGTGGATGGGGGCATTGTCATACTGGAAGATACCCCTCTCAGCAGGAAAGAAATGCTGCAACATGGTGTGAAGATGATCACTCATTACTATAACGTAGTGATTGTCATTGACCTTGCCTTCTCAGGTAATGACTGCACCCAAACCATGCCAGGAAAATGCACCCCACAACATCACAGAACCACCAGAAACCTTCACTGTTGGAACCAAGCACTCAGGATTGTTGAGTTCTTCGTGTTGGCAGCACTCGTGCACTCATCCATTTGTCCAGAACAAAGCAAAGGATGATTCATCTGACCGTATCACATTTCTTCACTGCTTGGTAGTCCATTGCCTGTGCTCTTTTCACCACTGGACTCACAAACGTGTATTGCCAGGTGTGATGAGTGGTCTGTGCACTGCAACCCGACGATGGTATCCTGCTCTGTAGAGTGTTCTTGATGAAACTAGCTGCTCACTCCCCAAATTAAAATTTACAGTCAATTGATCTGCAGTTGTTCGTCTGCTTTGCCTTGCACTTCAAATTAATGCACTGATATCACAATCCTGGAATATGTGCTTCAGCCCACTGTTGAAATTGAATATGATGGCCGCATTCATAAAATCCCATTAAATATAAACTTCTGTCTAAAATTCTGTCAATGATGTCAACTAGAAATCCAGCTTGTAGCAATCATGTCTACTAACTAAAAGGATCTGGTGCTTATCATCATAATTCTGCAGTGCCACAACTATATCTTATCCATATCTACAAACTGTTGTCTCTTCGCTGCGTAACGTGGGCTGACAGGATGGTCTACAACCTAGAAGTTCGCACATTCGCCTCTAAGCTGTTTCACCTGGGTTTGCATCCTGACCCAGCTGTAAACTGTCATCCAAGGTGATTCCATCAATGTGTGTGTGCCATCCATCGGATGGTCTTGAAACATGGTGTCCCATATGCCGGCATTAGTTGATAGACATGAACGATCCCACAGTGTCCTTCACCAAGAGTAGGCGAGCTATCGCTGGCACCCGAAACAAATTACCAATTGCTGTTCTAACCAGTGAAGGTTATTGCATCAACGGCACAGCCGTGCCTTAAGCCGATGAAATCTACCCTGCAGCCTTGTGCTACATACGAAGAAGGAGAAGAACCTGCATCGAAGATTTATTTAGAAGAAAAAAGACCTTCCACTGTCATTGATTCTGAGTGATGAATGTGGTTTTCTTGTCTTGGGAAGACCATTTGAAAAGCTGAGAATCTGTCCTGTTTCGCTGTTGTTGTTTGTTCCCTGTGTTGTTAAGTGATGTGAACCTTCCTTCCTTCCATGTAGGTGCTGACTGCTGATTAATCAGGATGAAGAGTAATACATTGTGGTTGTGTGCAGGTATGGAACAGCGCCGATACAACCAAATTGTGCAAATGTATACATGTGGAAGTAAAAATAAAGGCCAGATGTAATCTTATCTGGCTAGCCCCTGCAACGTGGTTTTGAAGTTGTCGAGTGAGGATGAAGTGTCAGGGTCCTTTTCCAGGTGGTTCCAATCCCTGCCGGTGCAGGGGAAGAAGGATGAGGCATAAGAAGGATGCAGTACCTGAGTACTGCAGCTCAGTATCATGATGCGGGATCCATGTCCTCTGGTATGTGAGGATTCCTCAGTGAGGTATGCACTCCACCTGATGTCCAACAGGTCGGAACAAATGGGGTACATCAAGGCAAGATGGCTTTGGAGTCGTCCACTCTCCAAAGTGGGTCATTGTAGTTCTTCAAACATGGCCGTGACACTGCTGATATGACTGTAATTGCCAGTGGCATACCGAGCACCTCTACGCTGGACAATCTCAGGCTTGTTGATGTTATGCCGAGTGTGAGGATCCCATGCTGTTGCAGCATATTCCACGATTGTTCAGATTGGCCAGTTGTGAATGTGGTGTTCTTAATTATACGGTTGCATCGGCTGAAGTTTTGACTCAAGAAGGCATTGGTGGAGGAGTTAGCTTTCTTGACAGTCGCATCCACATGGGTGTTGAAATTCAGTTTTGAATCGATATGGACACCAAGGTATTTGGCTGAATTAACCTTTTCAAGGGTGTGGTCATGAATGTTATAAGATTGGAGGATGGGTTTTTGCTTGTTAGTGATGTGAATGACCTGGCATTAAGATGGGAGAAACTCCATCAACAACTTCCTCTCCCACTTTTGCAACATGCCAAGATCCATCTGGAGATGAGTGCAGTCCTGTGCAGATGTAATATGCTGGTAGAGGACGCAGTCATCTGCGAAGAGATGTGGTGTGGAGCTTGAGATGCTATCTGGCAGGTCGTTAATAAAGATCAGGGAAAGAAGTGGGCCGAGCACTCTACCCTGCAGAACTCTGGATGTTACTTGAGCTTCAGAGCTAAGTTGGCCATCAATCATGACTTGCTGGGTGTGGTCATGGAGGAAGTTATTTTTATCCACTCCAGAGTGCAGCCACAAAGTCCCGAGAACTCCGCCTTCAACAGAAGTCTTCGGTGGGACACCTCTTCAAAGGCTTTAGCGAAATCCAGCAAGATAAGGTCTATTTGCCCCTTCTCTTCTCGTCCTCTAGCAAGGTCATCCGTGGTGAGAATCAACTGTATATCACAAGATCTACGTTTCTGAAAGCCATGCTGTGCATCTGTTAATACATGATGGCCGACGAGATGATATGTGATGGCACGATGCACGATATGCTCACACAGCTTAAAAAGGACTGACGTAGGTGAGATAGGCCAATAATTGGAGGCAGATGATCAGCAACCCTTCTTGAAGATAGAGATGATTGCTGCTTTCTTCCAATTCTAGGGTCCTGAGTTCAAATTCTGCTTTGCCATTGAATTAATACCAGGTGGGGTTGACTCAAGCCTGTCATCCTTCTGAGGTTGGAAAAATGAGTACCAGCTTGCTGGGATGATTGAGCCATTCAAGTATCCTTTGTTGGAGTGGTGACCCATCCAGGATTGTGCCCAATAGCCCAGGACACTGCTGAAGCAGCACCGACGCTCTGTACAGAGTATGGTCTCAATGGATCGATGGATGGGAAAGATTTTTTCTTGTCCTATACCTGGCATCTTCCTATACCTATACCTGGCTTGTCCTATACATCCCATGATGAGGTCTGGCTTGATTGCTTTGATAAGCTCCAGAACTGCTCCATTTTAGAATAATTTCTCTGGAAGTTGATGACCAGAGTGTGCGAGTTTGATGCACTACTCCATGGATGTAGTTTAGATGATGATAATGAGGCTAGTGGTGAACCTGGGCGGGGGGGGGGGAGTCAGTGCTTGTGGAGCCCTGCTTGAAGTGCTAGTAGTATTCAAATGGGTAGAATTCAAATGGGTATCACTATTGCTGCCCATGATAACCATGTCAAATAGGTTTGATGATTGATTTGGTAAGCCACAGTTAAGGCATGCCCAGGGGTAATCACTTCTCCCCAGGTTAGACAAGAGGATGTTGTCTATGCTAAAACAATCTGCATGGTACCATGTGTCACATGATTCACACAATATGCTCACCTTAGCTCCTTTATAATTGGTGCAGGTCCTATTGCATGTGCCACATGGAAATTTTGGAGGTCTTGGTCCAGGGTTGGTTTTCACTTCATCACCTGTCAGAAGGATGACTAAAATCAAGAACAGAGGGTGTGTGCAAGACAAACAGAGAAGTAGCATGTTATTCATACAAAAGTCAGAATTAGCTTTTTCTGCCATCACTTAGGTTATGCCTATCACTTATGCTGGTAGTGGGCATTTATTATGAAGATGGTCTGGTTAAAATAATCTTCAATCAGCTTGTAGACTAAGTGTTGATCATGTTAAACCAGTAATAGGGCCGAGTTTTCGAAGGCTGAGCCGACGTCGACTTGTCCAAAGGCTGCTTTGCTGGCCTGGTTGGATTCACTGAATCTGCACGTATACCCTGCTGCTGTACTGCTATCCTGCACGTATACTGCTGCTGTACTGCTGCACATATACCCTGCTGCTGTACTGCTAATCCTGCCAAGCCAGATCAGTGGTGGTGGGAAGCCAAAGGTGCCGTACTTCTCGCACAGTTTCCTTCTTGCGTGGCCGTTGCCATAATTTAAGATCTTTAAATCTGATCCTCAGCATATGAAACCAGATCTTGATCGCATTAGACCTGCAATACTAATGGTAGTTTTTTTTTCACAGAGTGGTGTAAAATCGGAAAAAAATAAACGACAAGTCTGAAGACGACGATGGTTCACGAGCGGTATTTGACGATGTAGATTGTTTCAGAAGTCAAGGATGAGACAATGTGATAATGTTTGACCAAGTTATAAAAATGATCAACATGATGTGGTACGAGTGACGGGTTATTAGCTGCAAAATGTCGAAAACCCGGGTTCGTTCAACACTTTTATAAATTTGACCTTTGCATAACCTTTAAAGGTCCCAAAACAATGTTGTGGACATTAAAATACGGAAACAGGA
>CM068966.1:69300996-69318773 GCA_035128595.1 Eptatretus atami | reverse complement strand
TACGTGCTATAGCTTATTGGAGTTAGTTCGTCGAAGAAGGTCGAAAAACCCGGTTCGATTCCCACAACTTTGAAAAATTTGCCTTTGTGACCTTTAAAGGTCAAAGGTCAAGGATTATGACCTTTGGTGCAAAACTTCCTCTGGAACATTCCAGGAACAATATAACGTCATATAGGCTATATGGCATTTCGCACTCATCGGATTATCCTACTTTGATGAAATCAGCATAAAACAAACTTGAAGGGGCGCCAAGGGGCAAGGTGTTCGAGATAGAGAAAAATGGTTTCAAGACTTTAGGTGGGGAATGACCTCAAGATTATGCAATAAAAAATATTGTCATCCTAGCTTCTCAAAGTTTGGGCGGTCGTATGACTTTTATGTCAATATATCTCTCTCTACACACAACAATAACGAATATAGTGGTCACTTATTTTTTTCGTGAAAATATTTTTTCGTGAACCAATATCGTTGCAGCCAAAATGGAGTATATGTCCGCATGGCTCCATGCATGCACGCACAATCACTTATAGTATAACCTATTCTCCTGTCTTATCCCTTTAACACTTTTCTGTCTGAATCACCCCGCAGTACCCAACAGCACATCCCACTACGCACTCCTTCAACTCCTCCCCCCCCGTGATGGCTCCGTGATCCGCTTTATAACCCGGGTGAAGGTGGTGGTGACGACCAAGCGACGCGCTGTTGTACCTGAATCCCGCTCGCTAATTGCCCACAAGCAGTCCTAGTCACGCCCTGCCAGGCTCCTGGGGCCGGAAGTGGTCTCATTCACACATCCGGCGTGACACGGCCGGAGGTCCATACCGAACTCCCGGAAAAGCTCTTCCCGTGACCACCCTCCCCCTCGCTTCCCGTCCTTTCGTGTTTCTGGCAACTGCGAGGTGGTCGTATCAATCTGCGTGCCCACCTGGGCATCCCAGGCGAGATGCGGTTGGTGTCCTAACGTCCGTTGCTTGTCCCCGTACAACGCGGTCTGAGTACCTTGAGCCATGCAGCACGCTCTGTTAGTGGTGAATTGTATCGAGACAGAGGTACGAGGAGGCGCGGGAAAATATTTTTCCCGTGTGCGGGAGATGTTAGTTCGAGTTGGAGTTGGTTTGTGAGCGAGGAGTGACAAAGGTGAGATGCTGTTGGAATTGGCGCCACAGATTTGAATGGAAGGGCGTGCCATGCATATCATGTAGTGTTTTCGTTTTTCTGATGATTCTCTCACGGGAGGCTGCGTGGCGGTGTTTGTTTACTCATATCGTGTGTGTTCTGTTTGCTTGCTTTGATTTGTACCATGGCTAAAAAGGAAAGGGTTGGAATAGAAATCAGAATAGAATGGAAGATAATATATAACTAGACCTAGTTGTAAGACCCAAGCAATGCACTTCGTCCCTTAACCCACTTGACACGAGGGGAAGTCTGACTGCACCGAAGGCACCTAACAAAATTAGCTGACTGGGGACACTCATGTTGGATGCATTGCCTTAGCCGCTTAGTCATTGCGGGTTTGTAGAACATTATTATATTCAAACAAATACTTTCAGATGTATGCATTGTCAGTGGATATGAGGAGAGTGAAGGGGGTATATTCTACTGTATGTGGCAAAGCAAAAAGCAGGTATTTTCGAATCAATCATTCATCTCTGCTGAGGGCAAGAAGTTGGAGTGTCAAGAAGTGTTTCTACAAACAGGATATCATGCAATAGTAAAGACACACAAAAAAAATGATGCTGAAGTATTCATAAAATACATATGTACATCATTCTAATCGTGTATAAAAATAAACTAGAAGGGCACTGTAAGTGTGGGCACCACATATGCTTCCACCCACGGAAAGAAAACAGGCTGCCAAACCACTTTAATAAGATGAGTATCAATTGTTTTCCCCCATACAATTTATCCCTATAAGTGACCGCTTCAAAAGATTTTTCATAATGATTGGATAAGTGTTCGAGCATATGCAATAATGCATTACAAAAGATACCTATGACATCTTAAATAAAAATTAATAATAATAATCACCCATGAGAATACTTGCGTTGTTGCCAAAAATTTCAATTTTTCATGGCACGTTTCATAAGATTACAGCAGGGTCCAAAGATTTCCTTTTTCCAACCTTCCTCCCACAACCATGTGACCATGAACATCATAATAATCTAAAAAAAATACACACGAGTCGTCGTAGCAATGGTCGAAATTGTGTGTCAATCGGAATGCGATTTTGCAGCGAAAACAGAAAATTGAGCGCATGGACAGAACGTATGTACTCAAAGTACGATACAGACAGTATCGGACACAAACCGAAAACATAATGCTTCTGGCGACTTCATCAGCAAGGCATAAAAAGCCTCAACATATTTGACAACTTTTTTTTTTTTTCATTGCCGAGACTCGAATGAGAGCGAAACACACAACGCACGCAATAAGGGGGCATGGCAAACAAGACGGTGGGTAGAGAGGTAAGGACAAAACAGTGGGAGCAGAGACATTAGCGGATATCTGTGAGGTAGAGATGGGGCGGGAACATGGGTTTCTAAAATGACATTACAGGGACCTTTCAGGAAGGAAAGCAGGGAATTTGAAGAGTGGGTTGGTGGATTAACGGGGTAAAAAGATCGAGTTTCTGGAGGGGGAAATAAGAGGTGTGGTGAACCAACTGTTTTGAGGGCTGGAGGGAGAATGATGAAGAGAGTTAGGAGTTTATTTCAAAGGCGGAAGAAACAGAATGAAAGAGTGAAGTGAGCAGTATTCGTGATTTGGGTTATTTTACCAGAAGGTGGGTTGTGGCGGACTTGACGCCCTGCAGAAAATCATGAAGGGGGGGGAGAGGGGACAATCGCAGACAGAGCAGGGGCTGAGGACCGAGAGGAGGCGTTTAGAAACAGAAAGACCACGACGCGTGCCTGCATTGAGTGAGAGCCAAAGACTCAGGCCCTAACCGGAGATAACAATTGATCCCAATAACTAGGTTTCCACAGCCATGAAGCCGAGCCGAAAGCGTGACGCGACGGCCACGGAGCAACTCAGCCCAGAGAGAGCAGCACGCAGTTACTCCATCAGGCTGCGGACGAAAGCTTTGATGTGGTCAGAGAGCTCAGGTGGGCGAGGAAGACTTGCACGATGGAAGGATTTCCCAGTCGGCGAATCTGGTTTGGAGGCCAGGTTGAAAATGTGGCTTTCCCAGAAATAATGGGCAGATAGTGAGAAGGACTTCTTCCAATAGGAATTGCTTGAAAAGTAGATGGGGGGGGAGGCTTCCACATGGTCCTTTCGGAGAGACATAGTGAGGAAGTTAGATTGTCAAGGATTGAAAGACATGTTCCACGCTGCTGGAAGCAGTTGTGCTTTTATTCCAGATCTGCAGGAGAGGCCGAAAAAGAAGCTGTTGCTTGGGATGACAGATGTCTACGCCAACAGTGGAGTCATCTCAAAGAGATAAAGAGTATATTCCAGAGAGGGAGAAATATTGAATGAAAACCAAGAAAAAAGAACCAGGCCCAGAACGCTGCCTGAGGAACTCCAGCCTCGACGGAGAATGAGCGGTGGAGATGAACAGAAAGAACTAACACCACTTTATGGTCATAAATTCTTGAATGCTGATCCTCGTAAAGTATTCAACAAATAGTAAAGCCTAGTCGATTCAGAAAGACCAATCAATATCAACTTAAAGGGAAGAGATGAGTGCCAAAGATATTAGTTACGTCCACACTTGAAGGTAACGGAAGTTATTGTCACCCGTGTCTGTCTGTGAACACCGATATCCTCAAAACAGTTATTTCACGATTTTGGTTTGAAACTTGGTGACAGGTTGATATAGCGCGGACAAGTACGAATTATTTGATTTCAGTGTGAGATCCGGCATTCGATGTACACGAAATTTTTTTTCATACATTTCAAGGCGATTCTTCACCATTGGAGAGACCGGAGCCAAAAAGATATTTCAAAAAGTTGAGGACGAGTCTACAACAGAAACTTGCGCTCGGCGATAGTTGTTAGGGACTGTAGCACAGAGAACAAGTCGATTCATTATTATGAAGGTCGGATGCAGATCGGCCACGCCTACCGAGTTGGATAGAAAATGCAAACTGTTCAGCCGGGCGAGCAGGGTATGTTGCTCTTCCAATGTGCAGGTATAGTTTGTTCTAAAAATTAGGTTTGGGATATTAAAAACCACCCCAAGATGGGATCACCATCAGACCAACTTTAGATAAGAATAATCATGCGATTCGTATCGGGCGATCTCAGGTAACACCAGCCAAGACAGGTAAATGGTGGATCTTAAAAAAAAAAAAATGCTGCAGCTAACATTAAGAACAAAATGATTCTTGAGAATACACCTGGAATTTTATTATTGATCAAATTGTTTTAGACATTCCGTAGTTTACTCTGTTCGGGTTCATTGATATTGTGCAACCAGCGACATGCTTGTGGGATCTTCAAACATTCTTACTATAATTTTATGAATGTGTGTGTGATGTGTATGTTGGCTTCTGTGAGCCTGTGTGTGCTGTGTGTGGTGTGTCTGTGTGTGTGTGTGTTGTGTGTGTGTGTGCTGTGGTGTGTGGTGTTCACGCACGACGATGTGCTTTTCACTACTCCACAGTCTCTGGACGATTAAATTCGCACTTAACTAAACAAGTGCCTTCAGAAAGCTATTCAACCCGCTCAACTTTCTCCACATTTGTTGTGTTTCAGCCTGCAATTTAAAACTGGATACAATTCTTAAATTTTTTGTCAACCGATCTACACAACGTACCCCATAATGACAAGTGAAACATGTTTTTTGAGAAATTTTACCACATTACATAGAGAAATGAAAAGCTGAAACTGTCTTGCGTCAATAAGCTTTCAACCCCTTTGCTTTGACACTCCAAATCTTAAGAGCTCAGGTGCATCCCAATTCCTATTCATTATCATCGAGAGATTGGTCTCACAACTTGGAGTCCACCTGTGGCCACAAATTCAATTGATTGGACACAAAGAAACACACCCTTCCGATACAAGTTCCCACAGCTTGAACAGTGCATGTCAGTGTAACAAGAAATGTACCATGAAGTCCAAGAACTGGTCCATAGAGCCTTCCAAGACTAGAATCTAGGGACTGAGGCTTAGACTGGGAAACAGATTATACAAACAATTTCTAGCGCTGTTGAAAGGTCCCAAGAGCACAGTGAGCTCCTCATTCGGAAATGGGAAAGAAATATGGAACTCAGACTCTTCCTAGAGCTGGGCCGTCTCACACTTCTGACCAAAACCTGAGCAACCAGGGCCAAAAAGAACCTGAGTTTTTTTTTCAGGAGGCTGACCAAGAACCCAACTGACCATTCTGACAGAACCGAGAGATTCCTTGTTGGATTTTGATGAAACTTGGCCACCAAGACTTAATATCTTTGATGCCCAACAAAGGTGTGTATTGACTGCATCAAAATCTGCACTCATTAGAGGTGGTTTTGTGGGGGGGGGTCGCGTATTACCCCCCCCCCAAAAAAAAACCATCAACAAAAGAAAAAAAAAACAGAACAACGGTTTTTTGCTCTCTTCGTGAAAACGACACACAATTTCGATGAACTTGGCCACAACCTTCATTACCCGTAAACCTGGCCTCCAAAGCCAGTCGCCGACTGGCGAATCCTGCGTGTGCAAAGGTCCCAATCCTCAGCCCACCTGAGCTCGCTGACCAAGTAGACAAAGGCTTTCGGCCGAGCCTGATGGAGTACAGTACTGCTCTGCCTTTGGGCTGGTGCTCCTGCCTCTCACTTGCTCAACTTCACGCTGGGTCATTCCATGTCAAATCATCAAATAATCTGCCGTCATCTCTCAGATTTTTCGATAAAACTTTGCGGAACAATTGATGGACCCATGAACAAACGCGCAAGACTCAAATATTTTTTGCTAACAAGCCTCTTAATTAGTGAGATACAGACTAACGAACTTTGGACTAATTAGCACGATGTCACGAATGTCAAATGGCACATATCTCTAAAAATAATAACACCTAGAGAGCTGGTTTTGGTGTCATTTTGAAGGTATTTTCATTGCCCTATGAATTTTTGCGTGGCAACAATTTTCCTACTCCAAACACAAAAAAGTTGATGCACAAATATAAACTGCAATCGTGAATTCCCCAAAAATTGTATCCTTCACACATTCCTCAAAAAAAATTTCATCCCAGAGGTACCTATGGATGTCAAGAAGCTTCCACATTAAGTTTGTGATGGCACTCCAATAGTTTCTGAGATTGAGCAATAATTGTAATTACGTATGGCATTTATGTTCGAAAATCAGCATTTGTAATTGTATTAACAATCATTCTACTAGCCTTATGACAGGGACACACAGGAACGACCATCAAATTGCTTGAAGTATCAATATCCGTTTCATTTTCAACATGGGCCTCTGAGGGGAGAAAACAAGTGCTGCTGTTCCTGTCAGTGTAAGAGGAAATTGATAAGCCTAAGTCAGGTAGTGAACACTGTGTACTTGAAACTACTTATTGATGTTAAATACATTACAAATGCTGATTTCGAAAACATATATGCCATCGTCATGTACATGTAGTTGCTCATATCTCAGAAACTATTGGATGCCCATCACAAAAAATTTAGTGTGGAAGCTTCTTGACATCATAACTACTCTGGACGAATGAGGAAATTTGTAATGATACATTTTTGGGGGATTCACGATTGAAAGTTTATATTGTGTGATAACTTTTTTGTGTGGAGGTAGGAAAATGTTTGCCCAGCAATCAATTTAGGCATGAAAATACCTTTAAAAAAGACACCAAAAACCAGCTCTACTAGGTGTTATACTTTTAGAAGATATAGCCCATTGAATTTGCGACGTCGTGCTAATTAGTCCAAAAGTTCGTTAGTCTGTATCTCACTAATTAAAGAGGCTGTTAGCAAAAATATTTGATTCTTGCCGTTTTTTCATGGGTCCAATTGGTCCCAAAGTTTTCAAAAACTCTGAGACATGACGGGCAGATCTTATGATTGAATCTGGAAGGCCCCTCTTGAAGCCTAAGGCATTCGGACTCATTTGGCATCTCCCGCTGGATGAGCTGATCTGGGTCTCTCAAGCAATGGCAGGTCGGCTGGTCTTTCTGTCTACTCTACGCATCCTCCTTTACTCCGTCCCCCCCCCCGCTCCCGTCTGCAATTTGTCCCCCCACCATAGCTTTCCCACAGGCGCTCAAGGTCGCCACACAACCCCTTCTACGGAGTAAAAACTACCACAAAAATCACGGAATCACTGCTCACCTTCAGCCTTTCATTCTCTGTTCCCCATCCTTTGAATAAATTCCCTCACTCTGTTCAATCCCATTCTTCCCCTCAAGGCCTTCAAAACAGCTGTTCACAACCACCTCTCTATCTCCCCTATCCAAACTCCTCGATCTTTTTTATACTCCCGTTAATCGACCCCAAAAATCCACCTCCTTCAAATTCCCTTGCTTTCCTTCCTGAAAGATCCCTGTAATTCCATCTTTGCTTATACCCAAAACTGTGTCCCTGCCCACTCCCCTTCTCCCTTTCACAGAAACTCCTAATGTCACTGCTTCCCCACTGTTTTGTCCTTCTCCACCCTGCCCCTCTTTCTGCACCTCCCTTGATGTTGTTGTGTGCAATCTCATATGAGCCCTGCGTACGAAAGGCATTACATAAAACAAACAACAAAAACATGTACCAAGTTTCTTCACAGCATTTTAAAAAACTAAGCGGCGGTTGAAGGTCGGTTGTGGCGTGACTGTTGCTCCCTGAATCCAGGTGTGCTTCAGGACACACTCCAGAGTTGTGCTTCCAGATATCTAGTATTAGATATATCTTTAGCTCACCTTAGCCTTGATCTGGTAGCTTTTCGGATCGAGCTAGTAGTCGCTGTCCACAGCCATGATGGAGTGATGACGCAGACCGGTTAAACAATTTAAGTCATATCGCATCACACCAAAACCACTAATTTCTGTAAGAAACTTTGGCTACAATGCTTCACATCTGATGCCTAAACGAAGTGAATTAATCCGCATAAAATATAGCGCTCCATGCAGCGGGGTCTATATGCAGGGGTATGGCCAAGTAGAGCGCGTATCCCATTACGGGTCACAACGTACGGACTTCCGTAGATAGTGAATGACTTACTGTAATCTAATAATTTCTCCAATTTTCTTATGCGCATTTATAGATAAACACAATGCCCAATCCAGTCGTCGGTTTACCGAGAGCGAGAACGGCCTTGTGGTTGTTTTGAAAGATTTATTTTTGCACGTACGGCCACGCATGTACGGGCCACGCCACATGGAGACGAAAGGAACGTCTGGGTGGTTGTTGTTTGCACGCGTTTGGAAAAAATTTTTTTTTTGCACGTACGGCACGCACGTGACGGACGCGAGAGCGAAGGACCGGTCTGCCTGTGGCTTGTTCTGTTTCTGGCACGCCGGTTTGAAAGTTTTTTTTAATTTTTTTTTTGCTACGTACGGCCTACGCACTCACATTTGTAACTACACACAGTCACACATTAACAAAGAACACAAGTATTATACATTACCTGTTTACCCCCTCTTTGGACCTATCTGTTGTTTATCCGCGTCCAGTAGAACGTTTTGACACAAAACCGCCCCCCCGTGGGAATTTACAAATCACAAATTAATTTAAAAAAAAAAAATCGCATGGAGGGACGGGGGTGACAAGACATATGCGGCCACCCATTACATACACAGGACGAGGAAGGTATCGTTCAGGAAAAGTATTGGACCGACTGGATGCGATGAGGAAAATCGTGAACTTGAATCGTCCTCTGGGTCTACAAAATTTAAAATTAGGCCATTTCGATACTTTTTATCTGAGTTAAACCAAAACCAACCAAACCCCTCTCCGGTTTGAGCACGTCCAAGTTGAAACGATCGACAATGAAAACGTGCCACGCCACTACGTGAGCCGAGCGTAGAGCCGAGGCCTCACGGGCGAACACAGTAACTCTCAAACACCATGTTATCGTACCTCCCCCCCCCCCGGGGGCCTACCACACGGACAATGAACCGGACACACTCACACACCATCGAATAAAAGGGGACACAGGAAACCACTCCAAATCTAACAAAAAAGACCCCCAAAAGCCGACAAGGCCTCAGGTAGGCCTCGGAAGCTTACAACCCGACACCAAGCAAACCATCAACAAATATAACGTGAACGGCTATAATGCAAGACCCGATTTTTAATGCTGATCTCCATGACTTTGCCCGTAACCCCTGAAGAAGGCCTCCACATCTTGCTCGCCAGCGCAGGGCACTCAAAATTCCCCAAATGTACATCTCGGCATTGCACTTGCTTTCTCACACTCAGCTTCCTCCTCTTCTTTCCTATTCTCCGTCATCCTTCCCCTCCTTCCTTCTGTTCTTTCTTCACAGATTTTTTCTTCCTTCTCCTTGTCTTTTCGCACTCGTTACACACCAGTATCCCCCAAAAAAACCAAAATAAGGGGTTTTTTTTTAATTTTTTCCGTCAATGTCCGCCTTCTTTACGCTCGCAAACTCTCACTCAAGCTACTACTCCACATGAAAAGAAGCTTTGCCGTCGGAATAAGAGTCACAATCATGACAATAACTGAAAATTTAAAAAGCACAAATCCGAGAACTATCAACTCTGTCTCTCGGAATTGCCGTCACATTTACATACAAAATGTTAATATATCGGTTGAATCTTCGAAATACACACAGGGTGCTTTTACAACCGTCGCAATATAAAAAGAAACTAGCGTTAACACAAAATTCATTAACTTATACACCGCCTAAAAGTTAACGCCCGAAAATCAGGAATTTTGATGGAAAAGGCCATTCGGCCTCACCTGCCCGCGCTGTACACAATCCCAAGTCCACAGAAAGTAATCTCCGCGCCATCACCCATCCACACACAGCTTAAACATAATAAATTAATAATAAAATAATAATAATAATAATACATAATAATAACATAACAACTACAAGGGCACTCGATTCGAGCACATCCTCCCACCAAGCTAAACAGTTGACACGAGTGTATCACTGATCGGCCGCATCTGGAATGAACCTGAAACCAAAACCTAAATCGCTTGGTTCTTGTCACCTACCGAGCCAGCACGAGCCCATCGGGGCCAAAAACCTCGGACCCCCCCCCCGACCCCCACTTCTCTTCTTGATAACTTTTTAGAACTTCTTTCATGAACGATTCCTAAATTAGAGAGCAACGAGCTCATCAAATGAAGCAAAATGCACAGCCAAGCAGCAGCCTTTTCAGCTCACATACATAAGTAACAATCAATGGAAAAAGTAAATAAATTAAGTAATAAGAAAACGTAAATAAATAAGTGTTAACACATATTATTGTACAGATTGAAGTCATGGTGTCATGTCCGTACCATCGGCTGTCTCCCGGATTCTGGACCTCGGCCGAAAGGGGTCTATTGAGCCCCTGGATCACAAGAATTTCCAATGACATTTACGTGCGAAATATCGTCTTCCGAATAACTTTTATAAATTGACAGAATAATAAACAAAAACCTGCTGATATTAACAAGCTCAAAGAAAGCTAAGTCCTCGTCCTTCTAATGATGACGTCTAAAATACGAGATATGACGTCATTGTGATGTTATCAGGTTGCGGATAAATCATCCTGTGGCTAATGCCCAGGCCTTGATTCCCGCAAACAAACATCAAACGGCTTGCCTAGTTTCGGAGATAAACTTTATAGGCGATTTCCATTAGCGGAGATATTTTGACGTCAAACTTCTTTTCTAGGCAGCTGACATTTTAGAAAATCGGAGAATGTTACTGTGCTCTCCGCGAGGGGTATTTTTACACTTTACATATATACTATAATATATATATATATATATAATAATATATATATATATAATATAATATATATATATATATTATTGCCAGGTTTCAGGAGAGTTTCGATTGAAAAACTGCTAGGCTGTTGAAACAAAAAAATGATTCAAAAAAAATAGGAATTACGTCATAAAAATGATTATGACGTCATAGTGATGTATGTATATGTGCTCAGGAATTAATCTCGCTACATGCCCTGTTCGATTCCCGCAAACAGAATTCAAAAAGCCTGCCTAGTTCGGAAGATAATTTTTAGGCGACTTCCTTCAAGCGGAAGACTATCTTGACGTTCCATAACTTTTTTTTCTCTGGATGAATTTTCAAAATCGGAATATGTGACTGTCTGCGCAGCCTCACGGTATTTCTACATGTATATGCCAAGTTCAGGACAGTTTCCGAATAGGAAAACTGACATAGCGATGTGAAACAAAAAGTCCACAAGAAGAAGATGAAGAACACTAACGACGTGAGTAAAGACTTTGAGATCCTCCGACGAGAGATCTAAAAACGAAATACACTTGACAATTACGAACACAAAACGATGTGCAGCCTCGCACTATGTTGCAGATGTACGGAAACATTACAGTGGCAGATCAATCCAATTGTCAAAGCATGATGGGAAATTTGGGGCTTTCGAGACAAACGACCTGCCACCCCTGAAACAGTGTCGTAATAAAATGCACACGAGGACAAAATTAGTTGATTTATCCGTGTCTGACCAGTCCAGTTATATTTCTTGACCAGTCCAGTTTGATATCAAAACCTGGCTGGTTGTACTCTGCAGGAACCCCTGGAACATTTGCCATTGGCTCCCAGCGCAACAGAAAAACCTCTTCGAGGAATATACTGCAATGCGTCGATCAGAGTGCTTGCCTGCCGAGAAGCAGCTGCTCGAAAGCGGTGGCACTGCCTCTGTGTCGACTCGCTACACGATGGAGACCCAGGGACCGTCCTGACAAGATTCGGAAAGGCTGCAGAGCTCGCTCAACCATGTTTGTCTTGGTGCTTGCCTAATGGTTGGTCTTGCAGATATTATTGCGGACTGTGCTTACCAAGGTATATGTGATGTGAGGATCGGCCAGGGAAAGCAGACACCCATTTAGAACTTTCCTTGGCTGGATGACCAGCTCTTCGCTATCGGACATTCTTTACCCTCTGTGGCCTGAGAGCCCAACAACCCAACCCAAAGTCCTCCAATCGGAAGAACCCTACCCCAACCTAAGGCCTTATAAAGGTTGAGAGAAGGAGTCGCAACACAGGTCAGGCTCCACCGAGATGGACGACTTTGGGGACCGGGGAGTCGGATGTGGAAACATCGGACTGTATTGCACCGTCATTGATTGCCCTTGAACACCGTGTGCCAGCATGGGTCTTCTCGATGAGGTTATGACCGTGTGCGTCAAGTATGCAGGAGGGGCTACAAGGGCTCCGAGGATCGCCGTCACGACGCCAGGTTCTCAGCCCCGTTCAAGAAGTTGATTACCTCGGCCCTTGGCATGCGTGTTAAAGAACTGTTCACTCCATTGTCAACTAAAAACCAATAGGCTTTCCAATTGGCACAAGATAAACACCCTCTGGTGGGTCCTTGTCCATCTCCACAGAGGTGCTCGGATCAACACGTAGCGGTAGGCCCCGACGACGGAGAAAGGAATGCAGCTGAATGTACGTCTCTATATTAGCGAGATCCCATATGGGTGTGCAAAAACTTCCGTGCATCCGGACAACAGGCTGGGTCAACCATGTGACCCTCAAGAAGCGCCGCTTTCATGCATTGCGAAGAGCTTCAGTTCTCCACTGTGCGTTGGCCTTTTTCGGTAAGGACCATACTCGAAAGCATGAGAAGTGCCTGAGTAATACATCTGCACAAATCTATAAGGTAACCCGAAGGTCCCACAGAATTAAGCGAATATAGCAGCGCCTTCCTGCAAGTAGTTGCCTCAGAGGTGAAAACCCCACTCCCTTGGCACAGGAAGCAGTCAACGTCAGCTGTTTTAGCGATTGGCATACACCAGGAGAATTGCAAGTGCCAGACGAGCCACCATACCCCAGTTTCAATGAGTGAAACAGACCATGCGGCCTCCGTGGTGATGCATATCGAATAGTAACCTGCGACCATGCCACAACCATGAGGGCCACGAAATCGCATAACCAACAACAATCGGAATGGAAATTGATATAGGGATGCTGGCGTTGATCTCCGTCCATGTGATCAATTCACTTATCAGGACCTAGTTTAGCAGGGAGAGTCGAGAGGATACCCACGTGGATTTGGGAGCCCCCCCCCCTTTCCCTAGTTGGCAGAGGTAGTACCTCAACTGCCTTTCAGGGGTAACCGCTCCACGGTTTGGTCGAGACCCTGGAACCACTCTTCAGCCAAGTGTCCAAAGAAGCAGGCAGGCCACAACCTGAAGAGACCCCATTAAACTTCACCGGCAGCTTCCACAGATCTATTCTGTTCACATGTCCGCTGGGACTCATGGTTATGTCTCTCAACACCACCCCCCCCCCCCATCCCCACTCCCCTCCCAAGATTTTTCCACAATACTTGACTAAAATACAACCCTGGAAATGTCAAGTGAAGATGTTATCTGCTCTTCCCTTCCCTGGACCCAATCTATTTTGGAAAGTTAAAAAACCCCTATATAATCAAAAGTTGCTCGGTAAGGTTAGGAAAGCCAACTTTAGCAAATCTGACTTGGTTTCTAGAAAATCAATACTTGATGCCCTCCCACTTCGTCGCGCCAGCCATCCTCCCCCCCCCCACAACTCAGCCTTTCTGGGTGTTCACATCTGCCAATCTCTCCTCGCCTTTCCTCTCCACAACCAGGTGCTTGATAAAAGCATCCTACACATATCTTCTTCTTCTTTTATTCTGTATTGTACGATTTCCACACCAGGAATCCTACTCCATTCGATGTCCCTCATTGTAATGTCATGCTTTTCTTCAGTTCCAATGCTCTGTCTGTTCAACCGATACGTTCACACCTCCTTTTTTTCTCTTTCCTAATCACACCGAGACAAAACCATTGTATCCTTGAATTCCATTTGAGCTTCCAGCTGTTCCATTAAAGCTCCTGGATTTGTGTACAACACCTTCAATCTTTCCTTTTCCATTAACCACTCCCTGCTGCCCCAAACCTCCAACCACCATCTAAATACTCTCCAGACTATGAATTAAAATACTCAACTGGAAGAACAGAGATACTGCAATAAAGCGAAATTAATCCATCATCATTTGTGACCATACTCTTGGACAGAGCATCAGTGCTGCTGAAGCAGTCTGCTGGGCTATTGGCAGCAATCCATGCAATGGTCACCACTCCAACACAGGATACTCGAATGGCTCAAATCATACTCAGCAGCTGGTACTCATTTTGCCACTGAGAATCGGATGACAGGCTGAGTCAACCACCTGGTATTAATTCAACAACGAGCAGGATTTGAACTGCAGGAAACCTGGATCTGGATCTTAAGCCCACCACCACCTCACCATATGCGCAACACCAGCCTTGAAACACACCCTGAGAAAAAATATTTTGATTACAGGTGGATATATGAGGTGGTAAAATGATTGAAAAAGACTTTTTTCAGCTGAAACCTTGAATGTGTATTCTTATTTTCAGTCGCACAGATTAGCTTTGTACCACTCTTCTATTTAACTTTTATTTTCGCAAAAAATGCATTATAAACACTAAGATATTTTCGATTGAATGCATTACCCTGCGCAAGTTGCTGAGAACAAGGAATAGGCGGAGTCTACGAACAGCAGAGTTGAGTTGGTCTGCACGACTTAAAATGCTGTAATATTTTTTCCAATGACGGTTACTGCTAAACGCGAAGGTTTTGAAAAGTGCCAAAAATGTTGATTTGAATCGTTCTCAGTATTCAAGACATAAACTCTAGTGAAATAAAACAAAGATTTAGAATGTTGTCGAAAAATAATAATTCCAGAAGTTTACCACTCGTGACGCATCGTCTTATTAATTCACCTATTTAACATGTTTACATGAGTTATTTGTCTGTTTTGTGTCTGCTATTATGTACCAAAAAAGAGTTAAGTTTCTTGTTTGGAATGATTTTTTGAATTGGGTTTTGACTGCCCAAGACAGGAGCAGCACGTAAAAAATTATTACGTTTCTCAATTCTCGATTTGCATCTGCTATTGTGCAAAATGAGAAATTT
The DNA here is from genome assembly GCA_035128595.1 of Eptatretus atami. Lineage (NCBI taxonomy): Eukaryota > Metazoa > Chordata > Myxini > Myxiniformes > Myxinidae > Eptatretus > Eptatretus atami. The sequence continues at coordinate 69,303,727 of CM068966.1, read as the reverse complement.
ACTGCATGTTGTTCAGAGATTTTTTTTTTTCCGAAACAAAATAACATTGCAATCGCTAAAATATGAAGAACCTTTTGAATAAGATCAAGTCTTGTGCATTATTTCGCCATCAATTTGCACCTTATGGGTCCCTGGGCACCGAGTGCGTCTGCGAACGTGGAAGAACAAAGAGCAGAGAAAAACACCAACAGACGACACGAGTGCGCATCACGGAACTGCCCAACCACCTGTTACCAATTGAGCATGCTGCCTGTCTCGTTCGTCATTAACATTTTTATTGTCAGAAGAAACAGGGACAAGGTCATTGGCCAATCCAACAATCATGGCGCCATGTCTGCCAACTGTGACCACCTCTCACTTAGTTTAGTACTTGTTATGTGTGCCTGAAAAAGCTGCATAAAACTAAACTGGAGGCACAAGGCAAACGAAACAATTGACCTTCGTGCAAAGAGAAACAAGCACCCGGACAAACAATTGAATGTCGGACGAGACCATATTCCAACTACGCAGAAGGGACGCGTCCAAGGCCATGGAGATTTGGAAATGTTCGGATCGCGAAACCTTGCTTGGATAATGCTTTTTTTCAGCACAAAAGCGTTCAGGAGCAAGATTAAAAACGGTTCGTGAAGCTTGCTTGCAACAAAGCATATATTACACATAAATCATAATATATATATACTATATATATATATATAATATATATATTATATGTTGGTTATTATATTATATATATATATTGTAATATGTATTTATTTCTATATATATATTATATTTATTTTTATATATTATATATATATTTGTATAGTATTTATTTATATATATATATATATATTTGTATTTTTATATAATAAGATAATAATATATACTATTGTATATGTATTTATTAAAATATATTAATATATGTATTTTTATATATATATATATTAATTTGTATATGTATTTTTAATATATATATATATATATATATATTAATTTGTATGGTATTTTATAATATTAATATATATATATACTATATATAATTTTTATTAGGTGTAGTTGTTTTGCATGACGGACTTAAAATGCTCATAATATTTTCTCCAAGTATCTCGGTCAGTTACTGATATACAATAGATATATAATATATACTACCTCATATAGTATATATACATAACATACATTATTGCTGTACTATACACATATAATAAGACCTTCAAGATAAAGCCCCCAATAATGCAAGGATGGTATATTTACAAAAACCATCTACTGGCAAAATATGCATGCAATCAAAGGGAAGACCTATAAAAAGTAGAAATAAAGAATGGATCGTTTAGCAAACAAGACGAAGGAAAAAACAGAAACAAGAAGATAGAGCGAAGACAAAATGTATTCGCAGGATCTTTGTTTAAATTTAAAATCTTCTTATGGTGTCTGATGATAAAATGGTGCAAAGGTAGCACACTTACTTTGAGCTTTAGGTTGGTTTTCGATTCATTGACAGACTATAAGTGGTTTGACTGGTGGCCGAGGGTGTTGTATCCACAAAGTGTGCCGACTCCTTGGATGGATGATTACCAACTGGTGTATTTGTCTGCGAAGCCAGTTGGCTCGGGTCATTGAAGATCCCACATGGCTTTTAGCGAAGGTTAAAAACTTAATTGCCACCTCCGGCTTAGATTAACAAATCCTGCCCAACTGCAGGAAAGCAAAGTTGGATTGTTTCTTGGAAATTCCTTCACACTCTAGAGGTCGCACTGGTTTGCTTATCTCGTGTGCGTTGATATCAGGACAGAATGCACACCTTAAACAAAACTCACACATCAGGTATTTACATGCCCATCGCGACATGGCTATCTCGGCCAAGAAGGGCAAACATTATTATTCGCTCATGCTTCTGAAAAAAGAAGGGAGACTTGCTAATCGGCTCCACTCTATCGTCTGTTCTACGATCGGCATCCAAAACGGCTCAGCAGAACTTAACCAATGGTAGTATGATCAAGCACATGAGCTAGAGCAAGGTATGGGAGTAAGTAACATTTGTCAAAAGTATCAAATACAAAAAAAAAATGCAACTACAGGCACATTTTTAAAAACATTTTTAATGAAACTTTTATTTCCAATAAACATTTGATCCTTGTCGCCAGAAATATGTACCGACTTTTGCATTTGAGCAACACACCCATGCACACAGTTCACTGCTCCAGGGTATGGACTTAGGTGATCACAGGAGTTCAAAACGGAAATAAAAAACAATTCACAACTCAAATTATGACACAACTGTTGCCATCATTCCTTGTGGAACGTTTTTCCATCTTCAGTGGTCCTGTTTCAATGGTAAGTCTGCTACTCAACCGATGGCACCTGCCATGCTGCGGGACTATGTGCTCTTCGAGCTCAGTATGGCCGCACACCTCAGCATTCAGCATAACACGGTAGGTGGGGGGCATACACAGAACAGAGCATATGCAAGCTTGGCTCATCGGGACAATAGACAATGAGAATGGAGTTCTATGACATAGATAGCAAAGACCTCGTAAAAGAAGGGCGGGGGGTGTATCAAACAGAAACAGACAGAATAGCCAGGAGAGATAAGCGAAAAAGGGGAACATCCTGTGAGGAACACTTCCATTTGGCACACCAAATGTCCAGAGCCTGCAACAGAAAACATGTATCGCGGATACCAGTAATATTGAAATACAGCCTCAAAATGAACAGTTGGCGATACATTGCATTGAGTAGTGGGAGGGGTGGGGGC
>CM068966.1:69285053-69300971 GCA_035128595.1 Eptatretus atami | reverse complement strand
GGAGCATGAACTGGGGGTCAAATGCAAAAAGTCGTACATATTTCATGCGACACCAAATGTTCATTGGAAATACAAAGTTTCATTAAAAATGTTTTTAAAATGTGCCTGTAATTGCATTTTTTTTGTATTTGATCTTTTGACAAAAATGTTACTACTCCCATACCTTCTCGCCATGTGTTGATCATAACTACCAAGTTTGGTTAATTTCTGCTGAGCCGTTTTGGATGCGATCGGTAGACAGACAGATAGATGGAGCCGATTACAATCTCCCCCTTCTTTTTTCAAAAAGCATGAGGATAATAATGTTTGCCCTTCTTGGCCGAAGATAGCCATTCGCATGTGGCATGTAAATACCTGAGTGTGTGAGTTTGTTTAAGGTGTTGGAACTTCTGCCTGCACATCAACCACACAGAGATAGCAAACAGTGCGACCTCGTGTGAAGGAATTTCCAAGAAAATCAATCCACTTGCTTCCTGCAGGTTTGGGCAGGATTTTGTAATCTAGCCGGAGGGTTGGCAATAAGTTGTTAACCTTCGCAAAAGACACCATGGGATCTTCAAGACCCACCAACTATTGCTCGCAGACAAAACACCCAGTTGAACATCCATCCAAGGATCGGCACACTTTGTGATACAACACCCTGCCACCAGTCAGACAACTTATAGTCTGGTCAAGAATCGAAAACCCAATCTAAAGCTCAAAGGTAAGTGTGCTACCTTTGCACCATTTTATCATCAGACACCAAAGGAAGATTTTAAATTTAAACAAAGATCTGCGAAATACATTTTGTCTTTGCTCATCTTCTTTTTCTGTTTTTCCTTCCGTCTTGTTTGCTAACCCATTCTTCGGTATTTCTACTTTTATGGTCTCCCTTTGATTCATCATATTTTTGCCAGTAGAGGTTTTTGTAAATATACCATCCTTGCATTATTGGGGGCCTTTATCTGAAGGCTTATTATATGTGTATATACAGCAATATGTATGTTATGTATATATACTATATATATATATATTATATATTATATGTATATAGTACTACCGATACTTGGAGAAAATATTATACATTTTAAGTCGTCATGAAACAACTACATAATAAAAATTATATATATATATATATATATTATATATTATAAAATAATAAAAATTAATATATATATATATATATATATATTAAAAATACATATACAAATTAATATATATATATATAAAAATAATATATTATATATATTTATAATAAATAATATACAATATATATATATAATATATAAAAATACAAATATATATATATATATATAAATAAATACTATACAAATATATATATAATATATAAAAATAAATATATATATATATATAAAATAAATACATATTATCAATATATATATATAATATAATAACAATCAATATAATATATATATTATATATATATATATATGTATATATATATTGTTGCACAAGCTTTCACGAAACCGTTTTTATCTTGCTCCTGAAGCTCTTTGGCTGAAAAAGCACTTATCCAAGCAAGGTTTCGCGATCCGAACATTTCCAAATCTCCATGGCCATTGGACGCTGTCCCTTCTGCGTAGTTGGATATGGAAATCTCGTCCACATTCAATTTGTTTGTCCGGGTGCTTTGTTCTCTTTGCACGAAGGTCAATTGTTTCGTTTGCCTTGGCCTCCAGTATAGTTAATGCCAGCTTTTTCATGGAACACATAACAAGTACCAAACTAAGTGGAGAGGTGGTCACAGTTGCAGACATGGCGCCATGATTGTTGGATTGGCACATACCTTGTCTGTTTTCTTCTGACAATAAAATGTTCAATGACGAACGAGACAGGCAGCATGCTCATTGGGTAAAGGTGGTTGGGCAGTTCCGTGATGCAACTCTGTCGTCTGTGTGTTTTTCTCTGTTCTTTGGTTCTTTCCACGTTCGCAGACCACTCGGTGCCCACCAGGGACCCATAAGGTGCAAATTGATGGCGAAATAATGCACAAGACTTGATCTTATTCAAGGTTCTTCACTTATTTTACGATTGCATGTTATTTGTTTCGGAAAAAAAAAAATCTCTGAAACACATGCAGTAAATTCTCATTTTGCATACAGATGCAAATCGAGAATTTGAGAAACGTATCAATATTTTTTACTCTGTCTGCCTGTCTGGCAGTCAAACAATTAAAAATCATTCCAAACAAGAAACTTACTGTTTTTTGGTACATCATAGCAGACACAAACAGACAAATAACTCATGTAAACATGTTAAATAAGGTGATGTATAAGACGATGCGTCAACAGTGGTAAACTTCTGGAATTATTATTTTCGACAACATTTAAAATCTTTGTTTTATTTCAATAGAGTTATGTACTTGAATACTGGAGAACACAAATCAACTTTTTGGCACTTTCAAAACCCTTCCGTTTAGCAGTACCGTACTTGGAGAAAAATATTACAGCATTTTAAGTCGTCACGACCAATCAACTCTGCTGTTCGTAGACTCCGCCTATGTCCTTGTTTCTCAAGACTGTGCAGGGTAATGCATTCGATGAACTATCTAGTGTTACTAATGCAATTTTCTTGCGAAAATAAAAGTTAAATAGAAGAGTGTACAAAGCTCAATCTGGCGCAGACTGAAAATAAGAATGATACATTCAAGGGTTCAGCTGAAAAAAGTCTTTTCATCATTTATCCACCATATATCCACCATGTAAATCAAATATTTTTTCTCAGGATTCATTTTCAAGCCTGGTGTTGGCATAATGGTGAGGGTGGTGGGCTTAAGATCCAGATCCTAGGGTCTGAAGTTCAAATCCTGCTCGTTGTTGAATTAATACCAGGTGGGGTTGACTCAGCCTGTCATCCTTCTGAGGTTGGCAAAATGAGTACCAGCTTTGCTGAGATGATTGAGCCATTCGAGTATCCTGTGTTGGAGTGGTGACCCATTCAGGATTGTGCCCAATAGCCCAGCAGACTGCTTCAGCAGCACTGATGCTCTGTCCAGAGTATGGTCACAATGGATGGATGGATTAATTTTCCTTTATTGCAGTATCTCTGTTTCAGTGAGTATTTAATTCCATAGTCTGGAGAGTATTTAGATTGGTGGTTGGAGGTTTGGGGCAGCAGGGAGTGGTTAATGGGAAGGAAAGATTGAAGGTGTTGTACACAAATCCCAGGAGCTTTAATGGAACAGCTGGAAGCTCAAATGGAATTCAAGGATACATGGTTTGTCGGTGTGATAGCAAAGAGAAAAAAGGAGGTGTGACGATCTCGGTGAAAGACAGCATTGGACTGAGAGAAAAGCATGACATTACAATGAGGGACTCGATGGAGAGGATTCCTTGTGGATGTACAATACAGAATAAAAGAAAAGAAAGATATGTGTAGGATGCTTTTATCAAGCACCTGGTGTGAGGGAAGAGCAGGAGAGATTGGCATGTGAAGAACCCAGAAAGGTGAGTTGTGGGAGCCAGTATTGATTTTCTAGAAACCAAGTCAGATTTCTAAAGTCGGCTTTCTAAAACCTTCAAGGAGCAACTTTTGATTATAGGGGTTTTTAACTTTCCCAAAATAGATTGGGTCCAGGGAAAGGGAAGAGCAGATGAGCATTTCCTTGACATTTCCAGGGTTGCTTTTTAGTCCAGTTTGTGGAAAATCTTGGGAGGGGAGTGGGGAGGGGGGGGGGGGTGGTGTTGAGAGACATAACCATGAGCCCAGCGGACATGTGAACAGAATAGATCTGTGACACTGCCGTCGAGTTTAATGGGGTCTCTTCAGGTTGTGGCCTGCCCTGTTCTTTGGACACTCTGGCTGAAGAGTGGTTTCCAGGGGTCATCCGACCAAACCCGTGGAGCGGTACCCCTGAAAGCAGTGAGGTACTACCTCTGCCAACTAGGGAAAGGGGGGGGGGCTCCCAAATCCACGTGGGTACTCCTCTCGACTCTCCCCTGCCTAAACTAGGTCTGAAAGTGAATTGATCACATGGACGGAGATCAACGCCACACCTATATCAATTTCATCGATTGTTGTTGGTTGTCGATTCTCGTGGCCCTCATGGTCGGCAGGTTACTATCGATATGCATCACCACGGAGGCCGCATGGTCTGTTTCACTATTGAACACTGGGTATAGTGGCTCGTCTGCACTGCAATTCTCACTGGTCGTATGCCCATCGCTAAACAGCTGACGTTGACTGCTTCCTGTGCCAGGGAGTGGGGTTTCACCCACTCTGGGCAAACTTGCAGGAAGGCGCTGCTTCGCTTATTCTGTGGGGACCTTGGGTTACCTTCATAGATTGCCAGATGCATTACTGGCATTCTCATGCTTTGGTAGGTCCTTACCAAAAAGGCAACCAGTGGAGAATGAAGCTCTTCGCAAGCATAAAGCGGCCCTTCTTGAGGGTCACATGGTTGACCCCAGCCTGTTGTCGGATGCACGGAAGTTTGCACACCATTGGGCATCTCGTAATAAGACGTACATTCAGCTGCATCCCTTTTCTCCGACCTCGGGCTCCGATACGTGTTGATCCGAGCACCTCTGTGGAGATGGACAAGGACCCACCAGAGGGTGTTTATTTGGCCAATTGGAAAGCCTATGTTCTAGTTGACAATGAGTGACCAGTTCTTTAACACGCTGCCAAGGGCCGAGGTAATCACACTTCTTGAACGGGGCTGGAGAACCTGCGTCGTGACGCGATCCCTCGGAGCCCTTGTAGCCCTCCTGCATACTTGCCGCACACAGGTCATAACCTCATCGAGGAAGGACCCCCATGCTGGCACAGGTGTTAAAGGGCAATCATGACGGTGCAATACAGTCGATGTTTCCACATCCGCTCCCCGGTCCCCAAGTCGTCCATTCGGTGGACCTGACCTGTGTGACCGACTTCCTTCCTCTCAACCTTTATAAGGCCATTAGGTTGGGGTAGCGGGTCTTCCGGATTGGAGGACTTGGGTTGGGATTGTTGGCCTCAGGCCACAGAGGGTAAAGATGTCCGATAGCGAAGAGCTGCTCAGTCAGCATGGGAGTTCTAATGGGTGTCCTGCTTTCCTGGCCGATCCTCAACATCATATACCTCTGGTAGGCACAGTCCGCAATAATATCTGCAAGACAAGCCATTAGGCACCAAGACAAACATGGTTGACGAGCTCTGCAGCCTTTTCGAATCTTGTCGCGGTCTGGTCTCCATCGGTGTAGCGAGCCGACACAGAGGCAGTCACCCTTTCGAGCAGCTGCTTCTCGGCAGGCAAGCACCTCTGATCAGCGCATTGTAGTATATTCCTCGAAGAGGTTTTCTTGTTGCGCTGGGAGCCAATGGCCAATGTTCCAGGGGTCTCCTGCAGAGTACACCAGCCCAGGTTTGATATCAAACTGGACTGGTCAGAAAATATAACTGGACTGGTCAGACACGGATAAATAATAATTTTGTCCTCGTGTGCATTTTATTACACACTGTTTCAGGGTGCAGGATGAGAGAAGAGGAAGAGTGGAAAAGAGAGAGAGAGGAGAGAAGATGCATAAAGAAAGATCCCTAGGCGAGTCATGCATAGGTCTGTGAGTGTAGCATGTACCTCCATGGGACGTTCCCTTGAGCGTTCCCACCTCAAGTCGGCGTTATCTCCTGCTTAGTCACTTTGCCAGGGCTGTGGCAACGTGCACTCGCCACTGTCCTCCAGAAGAAGAAGGTCTGTCGCACACCAACCACGAGTGAAGATCCAACGATGGGCAGACCAAGGAAGCAGTGAAGAAGAGCGGGAAGAGAGACGAAAAAGAGGTGGAGGCTCCGTGATCCGCCTTTTATAAGCCCCAGGGTGAAGGGTGGGTGACGATCCAAGCGACCGCGCTGACCTGAATCCCACTCTCTATTGGCCCACAGCCAGTCCTAGTCACGCCCTGCCAGGCTCCTGGGCCGGAATGGTCTCATTCACACATCCGGCGTGACACGGCCCGGAGTCCATTACCGAACTCCCGGAATCTCCTTCCCGTGACCACCCCCCTCCCCCCTCGCTGCCCGTCTTTCGTGTTCTGGCAACTGGACGAGGTGGTCGTTATCAATCTCGCGTGCCCACCTCGGGCATCCCCGGCGAGATGCTGTTGGTGCTCCTAACGTCCGTTGCTTGTCCCCGTAACACGCGGTCTGAGTACCTTGAGCCATGCAGCACGCCTCTGTTTAGTGGTGAATGTATCGAGACAGAGTACGAGGAGGCGCGGAAATATTTTTCCCTGTGTGGGGAGATGTTAGGTTCGAGGTGGTGAGTTTTTGGTGAGCGGAGTGAGGATGAGCAGGTGAGATGCTGTTGGAATTGGCGCACAGATTTGAATGGAAGGGCGTGCCATGCATGATCATGTAGTGTTTTCGTTTTTCTGATGATTCTCTCACGGGAGGCTGCGTGGGTGTTTGTACTCATATCGTGTGTGTTTGTTTGCTTGCTTTGATTTTTACCATGGCTAAAAGGAAAGGGTGGAAAGAAATCAGAATAGAATGGAAGATAGATATATAACTAGACCTAGTTGTAAGACCCAAGCAATGCACTTCGTCCCGTTAACCACTTGACATGAGGGGAAGGCTGACTGCCACGAAGACTAACAAAAATAGCTGCCTGGGGATCACTCTATGTTGGATGCCATTGCCTTAGCCGCTTTAGCGTCATGCGGTTTGTAGAACCATATATATATATAAACAAATACTTTCAGATGTATGCATGTCAGTGGATATGAGGAGAGTGAAGGGGGTATTCTACTGTATGTGGGCAAAGCAAAAAGCAGGTATTTTCGAATCAATCATTCATCTCTGCTGAGGGCAAGAAGTTGGGTGTCAAGAAGGTTCTACAAACAGGATATTATGCAATAGTTAAAGACACACAAAAAAAATGATGCTGAAGTATTCATAAAATACATATGTACATCATTCTAATCGTGTATAAAAATAAACTAGAAGGCACTGTAAGTGTGAGGGCACCACATATGCTTCCACCCACGGAAAGAAAAACATGGCTGCCAAACCACTTTAATGATGACGTCATCAATTGTTTTCCCCCCATACATTATCCCTAAATGACGCTCAAAAGTTTTCATAATGATTGGATAAGTGTTCGACATATGCAATAATGACATACAAAGATACCTATGACATCTTAAAAAAAAATTAATAATAATAATCACCCATGAGGAATACTTGCGTTGTGCCAAATTTCAATTTTTCCATGGCACGGTTTCAGAGATACAGAGGTCCAAAGTTTTTCCTTTTTTCCAACCTTGCTCCCACACCATGTGACCTATGACATCATAATAATTAAAAAAAATACACACGAGTCGTGCTAGCAATGGTGAAAATTGTGTGTCAATCGGATAAGCGATTGCAGCGAAACAGAAAATTAGCATGGACAGACGTATTTACAGTACGTACAGACAGTCGGAACAACCCGAAAACATAATGCCTCTGGCGACTTCATCAGCAAGGCATAAAAACGCCTCAACAATATTTTGACAACTTTTTTTTTTTTTCATTGCCGAGACTCGAATGAGAGCTAACACACAACGCACAATAAGGGCAGGAGACAAGACGCGGTGGGAGAGGGAAGGACAAAACAGTGGGAGCAGAGACATTAGGAGATCTGTGGAAGGTAGAGGGATGGGCGGGAACATGGGTTTCTAAGATGGCACATTACAGGGACTTTCAGGAGGAAAGCAGGGATTGAAGAGGTGGGTTGGGGATTAACGGGTAGAAAAGATCGGTTTTGGATGGGGGAAGATAAGAGTGGTGGTGAACAACTGTTTTGAAGGCCTGGAGGGAAGAATGGATTGAAGAGAGTGTGGAGTTTATTTCAAAGCGGGAAGAAACAGGAATGAAAGAGTTGAAGTGAGCAGTGATTCGTGATTTTGGTTAGTTTTACCAGAAGTGGGTTGTGCGGACCTTGAGCGCCCTGCAGAAATATGAAGGGGGGGGGGGGGGACATATCGCAGACAGAGCAGGGGGAGCGAGACGGAGAGGAGGCGTAGAACACAGAAAGACCACCGACCTGCCTGCAGTTGATGAGAGCCCAAAGACTCAGCCTAACCGGAGATAACAATGATCCCAAATGCCTTGGTTTCCACAGCATGAAGCGAGAAAGGTGAGAGCAGGAGCACCAGCCCAGAGGGAAGCAGTTCTCCATCAGGCTGCGGACGAAAGCTCTTGTATGTGGTCAGGAGCTCAGGTGGGCGAGGAAGACTTTGCACGATGGAGGATTCCCAGTCGGCAACTGGCTTTGGAGGCCAGGTTGGAAAATGTGGCTTTCCAGAAAATAATGGCAGATAGTGAGAAGGACTTCTTCCATAGGATTGTTGAGAAAGTTAGGGGGGGGGGCTTCCAAATTGGTCCTTTGAGAGACATAGTGGAGTGTGAGATTTGTCAGGATTGAAAGACATGTTCCACGCTGCTGACAGTTTGTGCTTTTATCCAGATCTGCCAGGAGCGAAGAAGCTGTTGCTTGGGATGACAGATGGTACCGCAAGGGTGATCATCATCAAAGAGATAAAGAGTATTTCCAGAGAGTCGGAGAAATCATTGATGAAAACCAGGAAAAAGAACAGGCCCAGAACGCTGCCTTGAGGAACTCCAGCCTGACAGGAAGAGGGGATGACAGAACTAAACCACTTTATCATAAAACTTCTTGAATGATCCTCGTAGATTCAACAAAAGTAAAGCCTAGTCCGATTCAGAAGACAATCAATATCAACTTAAAGGAAGGGATAGTGCCAAATGATACTAGTTACGTCCACCACTGAAGGTTAACGGAAGTTATGGTTCACCCGTTTGTCTGTCTGTGAACACGATATCTCAAAAAGTTATTCACGGATTTGTTGAAACTTGGTGGACAGGTTGAGTATCCGACAAGTACGAATTGATTTGATTTCAGTGAAGATCCGGATTCGATGTAAGAAATTTTTTTCATACATTTCAAGGGATTCTTCACCATTGAGAGACGGAGCCAAAAAGATATTTCAAAAAGTTGAGGACGAGTTACAACAAAACTTGGTGGATGAGTTGTTAGGTAGCAAAGAACAAGTCGATTCGATTTGTGAAGGTCCGGATGCAGATCCGCCTACCGGTGGATATAAAATGCAAACTGTTCAGCCGGCGCGGAGGTATGTGCTCTTCCAAGTGCAGGTATAGTTGTTCTAAAAATTAGGTTTTGGGATTAAAAACCACCAAGATGGGATCACATCAGACAATTTAGAGAAGAATATATGCCGATTCGTTGGGCATTCAGGTGTAACACCAGCCAAGACAGGTAAATGGTGGATTAAAAAAAAAAAATGCGCGCTAACATTAAGGAACAAATGATTCTTGAGAATACACCTGGAATTTTTTATTGATCCAAATTGTTTTAGTACATTCCGTAGTTACTCTGTTCGTTCATTGATATTGTGCAACCAGCCGACATGCTTGTGGATCTCAAACATCTTACTATAATTTCGTGAATGTGTGTGTGTGTGTTGTGTGTGTGTGTGTGTGTGTGTGTGTGTGTGTGTGTGTGTGTGTGTGTGTGTGTGTGTGTGTGTGTGTGTGTGTGTTCACGCACACGTGTGCTTTGCACTACTCACGTTCTGGACGATTAAATTCAACTTACTACAGTGCTTCAGAAAGTATTCCACCCCTCAACTTTTGTCACATTTGTTGTGTTTCAGCCTGAATTTAAAATGGATACAATTTAAATTTTTTGTCACCGATCTACACAACGTACCCCATAATGACAAAGTGAAAACATTTTGAGAAATTTTACAAGTTCATTAAAAATGAAAAGCTGATTGTCTTGCACAATAAGTATTCAACCCCTTTGCTTTGACACTCCAAATTGAGCTCAGGTGCATCCAATTCCTTTATCATCCGAGAGATGTCTCCACAACTTGGAGTCCACCTGTGGCCAATTCAATTGATTGGACACAAGAAACACACCTTCCGCATACAAGGTCCCACAGTTGACAGTGCATGTCAGTGCAGAAAACTGTACCATGAAGTCCAAGGAACTGTCCATAGACTCCAAGATAGAATTATGACGAGGCTTAGATCTGGGGAAGGATAATAAAAACAATTTCTGGTGTTGAAAGTTCCCAAGAGCACAGTGAGCTCCATCATTCGGAAATGGAAAGATATGGAACTCAGACTCTTCCTAGAGCTGGCCGTCTGACCAAACTGAGCAACAGGGCAAAAGGACCTGAGTCAGGGAGGACCAAACCAATGACCATTCTGACAGAACGAGAGTTCCTTGGTTGATTTTTGATGAAACTTGCCACAAGCTTAATATCTGATTCCCAACAAAGTGTATTGACTGCATCAAAATCTGCACTCATTAAGGGGTTTGGGGGGGGGCGTTTTTGACCCCCCCCCCAAAAAAAAACATCAACAAAAGAAAAAAAACAGAAACCGGTTTTTTGCTCTCTTCGCTGAAACGACACACAATTTCGATGAACATTGGCCACAACCTTCATTACCCGTAAACCTGGCCTCCAAAGCCAGTCGCCGACTGGGAATCCTGCGTCGTGCAAAGTCCATCCTCAGCCCACCTGAGCTCCTGACCATAGACAAAGCTTTCGGCGCAGCCTGATGGATACTGCTCTGCCCTTTGGGCTGGTGCTCCTGCCTCTCACCTTGCTCAACTTCACGCTGGGTCATTCCATGTCAAATCATCAAAGAATCTGCCGTCATCTCTCAGATTTTGTAAAACTTTGGGAACCATTGGGACCCATGAAAAACGCAAGAACTCAAATATTTTTGCTAACAGCCTCTTAATTAGTGAGATACAGACTAACGAACTTTGACTAATTAGCACGATGTCACGAATTCAAATGGCCATATCTCTAAAAGTAATAACACTAGAGAGCTGGTTTTGTGTCATTTTGAAGGTATTTTCATGCCCTATGAATTTGTCTGGCAACATTTTCCTACCTCCAACCACAAAAAAGTTATCACAAAATATAAACTTCAATCGTGAATCCCAAAAAATGTATCCTTCAAATTTCCTCAAATTCATCCCAGAGGTACCTTATGATGTCAAGAAGCTTCCACATAAGTTTGTGATGGGCACTCCAATAGTTTCTGAGATATGAGCAATAATGTACATGTACGTATGGCATATTAGGTCGAAAATCAGCATTTGTAATGTATATACAATCATTCTAACCTAGCCATGACAGGGAACACAGGAACGACCATCAATTGCTTTGAAGTATCAATACTTTCATTTTCAACTGGGCCTGAGGGGAAGAAACAAGTGCTGCTGTTGCTGCAGTGAAGAGGAAATTGAAAGCCTAAGTCAGGTTAGTGAACACTGTGTACTTGAACTCACTTATTGATTGTATAATACATTACAAATGCTGATTTTCGAAACCTATATGCCATACGTACATGTACATTATTGCTCATATCTCAGAAACTATTGGAGTGCCCATCACAAAATTTATGTGGAAGCTTCTTGACATCATAAGGTACTCTGGGACGAATTTGAGGAAATTTGAAGGATACATTTTTGGGGATTCACGATGAAGTTTATATTTTGTGATAACTTTTTTGTGGTTGGAGGTAGGAAAAAGTTGCCCAGACAAATTCATAGGGCATGAAAATACCTTTAAAATGACACCAAAACCAGCTCTCTAGGTGTTATACTTTTAGAGATATAGCCATTTGAATTTGCGACGTCGTGCTAATTAGTCCAAAGTTCGTTAGTCTGTATCTCACTAATTAAGAGGCTGTTAGCAAAAATATTTTTATTCTTGCCGTTTTTCATGGGTCCCAATTGTTCCCAAAGTTTACAAAAATCTGAGAGATGACGGCAGATTCTTTGATGATTTGACATGGAATGGCCCTCTGTGGAAGCCAAGGCATTTCGGATCATTGGCATCTCCCGCGATGAGCTGAGTCTTTGGGTCTCTCACCGCAAGCAGGTCGGTGGTCTTTCTGTCTTCTACCATCTCCTTTCTTGGTCCCCCCCCCCGCTCCGTCTGCAATTTGTCCACCATATTTCCACAGGGCGCTCAAGGTCCGCCAACAACCCCTTCTGGTAAAACTACCAAAATCACGAATCACTGCTCACCTTCAGCCTTTCATTCCTCTGTTCCCCACCTTTGGAATAAATTCCCTCACTCTGTTCAATCCCATTCTTCCCTCAAGGCCTTCAAAACAGCTGTTCACCACCACCTCTTATCGTCCCCTATCCAAATCCTCGATCTTTTTACCCCCGTTAATCCACCCCAAATCCACCTCCTTCAAATTCCCTGCTTTCCTTCCTGAAAGTCCCTGTAATGTCCATCTTGTATACCCTGTGTTCCCTGCCCCATCCTCTCCCTTTCACAGAACTCCTAATGTCACTGTTCCCCACTGTTTTGTCCTTCCACTCCTGCCCTCTTTGTCTCATGCCCCCTTGATCGTGTGTTGTGTGCAAGCTCTCATATGAGCCTCGACAAGGTATACAAAAACAAACAAAAAAAAATGTACCAAAGTTTCTTCACAGCATTTAAAAAACTAAGCGGCGGTGAAGGTGGTTTGGGTGACTGTTGCTCCTGATCCAGGTGTGCTTCAGGACACACTCCAGGTGTGCTCCAGAATCTATTATTAGATATATTTTAGCTCACCTAGGCTTGAGTCTGTGAGCTTTTGCGATCGAGCAGTGTCCCACAGATGAGTGAGTGAGTGAGGCAGACGTAAACAATTTAGTCATTATCGCATCAACCAACACATAATTCGAAGAAACTTGGCACAAGCTTCACATCTGATGCCTAACGAAGGTGAATTAATCGCATCAAAATATGCGCTCATGCAGGGGGTCTATATGCAGGGGTTATGGCCAAGTTAGAGCGCGTTCCCCATTACGGGTTACAACGTACGGACTTCCGGGATAGTGATGACTTACTGTATTCAATAATTTCTCCATTTCTTATGCGCATTTATAGATAAACACAATGCCCCAATCCAGTCGTCGTTTACGAGAGCGAGGAACGGCCTGTGTGGTTGTTTTGAAAGTTTTTTTTGCACGTACGGCCACGCATGTACGGGCACGCGGAGAGCGAAGGACGGTCTGTGTGGTTGTTTTTCTGGCACGCGGTTTGAAAGTTTTTTTTTGCACGTACGGCACGCACGTACGGCACGCGAGAGCGAAGGAACGGTCTGTGTGGTTGTTGTTTCTGGCACGCGGTTTGAAAGTTTTTTTTAATTTTTTTTTTTGCACGTACGGCCACGCACTAGTACATTTAAATACACAAGTACAATTAACAAAGACATCAAGTATTATCATACTTGTTTACCCCCTCTTGGACTATTGTGTTTATTCCGCGTCCGTAGAACGTTTTGACACAACCCCCCCCCCGTGGGAATTTTACAAATCACAAATTATAATAAAAAAAAAATATCGCATGGAGGGACGGGGTGACAAGACATATGGGCACCCTTACATACACAGGACGAGGAAGTATCTTCAGGAAAAGTATTTGACCGATGGATGGTGAAGAAAATCGTTGAACTTGAATCGTCCTCTGGGTCTACAAATGTAATTATGCCATTCGATACTTTTATCTATTGAGTTAAACCCCAAACAACCAAACCCCTCCCGTTTGAGCACGTCCAAGTTGAAACGATCGACAATGAAAACGTGCCACGCACGTGACGTGAGCCGAGCGTAGGCCGAGGCCTCACGGGCGAACACAGTAACTCTCAAACACCATGATTAGTATCCCCCCCCCCGGGGCCTACCACACCGGACAATGAACCGGACACACTCACACACCATCGAATAAAAGGGACACGCGAAACCACTCCAAATAAAAAAGACCCCCAAACAAGCCGACAAGGCTCAGGTAGGCCTCGGAAGCTTACAACCCGACACCAAGCAACCATAACAATATAACGTGAACGGCTATAATGCAGACCGTTTTTAATGCTGATCTCCATGACTTTGCCGTAACCCCTGAAGAAGCGCTCCACATCTTGCTCGCCAGCGCGGGCACTCAAATTCCCAATGTACAGTCTCGCATTGCACTGCTTTTCACACTCAGCTTCCTCTCTTCTTCTCTTCCTTCTTCCTCTTCTTCTTCTTCTTTCAATTTTTTTTTCTTTCTTTTCTTTCGCACTCGTTACCAGTATCCCACAATAAGGTTTATCGTCAATGTCCGCCTTTTACGCTCGCAAACTCTCACTCAAGCTACTACTCCACATGAAATAGAAGCTTTGCCGGTCGAATAAGAGTCACAATCATGACAAATGAAAATTAAAAGCACAATCCGAGAACTTCAACTTGTCTTCGGGAATTGCGTCACATTAATACAAATGTTAATATTACGGTGAATCTTCGAAATACACACAGGGTGCTTTTACAACCGTCGGCAATATAAAAAGAAACTAGCGTTAACAACAAAATTCATTAACGTTATACACCGCCTAAAAGTTAACGCGCGAAAAAGGAATTTTGATGGAAAAGGCCATTCGGCTCACCTGCCTGCGCTGTACCAATCCCAGTCCACAAAGTAATCTCCGGCCATCACCCATCCACACACAACTATAAACTATATAATATATATATATATAATAATAATAACTACAAGGCACTCGTTTCGAGCACATCCCTCCACCAAGCTAAACAGTTGAACATGATCACTGATCAGCCGCATCTGGAACGACCTGAACCAAACCTAAAATCGGCTTGTTCTTGTCACCTACCGAGCCAGCACGAGCCTGGGGCAAACAAACTCGGACCCCCCCCCCCACCCCATCTCTTTTGATAACTTTTTAAGAACTTTCTTTCATGAAGATCCTAAATTAGAGGAGCAACGAGCTCATAATGAAGCAAAATCACAGCAGCAGCCTTTTCAGCTCACAGTACATAGTAAATCAATTGAAAAGTAAATAAATAAGTAAATAAGAAAAGTAAATAAATAAGTGTTAACACATATATTGTACAAGTTGAAGTCATGGTGCTGTCCGTACATCGGCTGTCTCCCGGATTCTGGACCTCGGGCGAAAGGGCTTTTGAGCCCCTGGATCAAGAATTTCAATGACATTTCGTGCGAAATAATCGTTTCCGAAAACATTAATTTGCAGAATAATAACAAACCGTGAATTAACAAGCTCAAATGAGTAAGATCCTCGTCCTCTTAATGATGACGTCATAAAACGAATATGACGTCATTGTGATGTATCAGGTTTGGGATAAATCATCTGTGCTAATGCCCGGCTTGATTCCGCAAACAAAAATTCAAACGGCTTGCCTAGTTTCGGAGATAACTTTTTTAGGCGATTTCCATTGCGGAGATATTTTGACGTCATAACTTTTTTTCTAGGAGAATTTTAAAAAATCGGAGATGGTTACTGTCTGCGCGGGGTATATTTTACTAAATTTAAAATTAATAATTATATATATATATGCCAAGTTTCAGGAAGTTTCGATGAAAACTGTAGGCTGTGAAACAAAAAAATGCAAAAAATAGGAATTACGTCATAAAAATTGATTATGACGTCATAGTGATGTATTATATGTGCGGTAATTAATCTCTGCTAATGCCCTGTTCGATTCCCGCAAACAGAATTCAAAAAGCTGCCTAGTTTCGGAGATAATTTTTAGGCGATTTCATTAGCGGAGATATTTTGACGTCATAACTTTTTTTTCTTGGAGGAATTTTCAAAATCGGAGATGGTTACTGTCTGCGCAGGGTATTTTCTACATGTATATGCCAAGTTTAGGAAGTTTCGATGAAAACTGTAGGATGTGAACAAAAAAAGTCCACAAGAAGAAGATGAAGAACAATAACTGGAGTAAGACTTTTGAGATCCTCCACGAGATCTAAAAACGAAATACACTGCAATTTACGAACCACAAAACGAGTGCACCTCGCACTTTTGCAGAGTACGGAACATACAGTGCAGTCCAATTGTCCAAAGCATGATGGAATGCTCGAGACAAACGAC
>CM068966.1:69273318-69285028 GCA_035128595.1 Eptatretus atami | reverse complement strand
ATGTTTTCGGAAACGATTATTTCGCACGAAATGTCATTGAAATTCTTGATCCAGGGGGCTCAAAGACCCCTTTCGCCCGAGGGTCCAGAATCCGGGAGACAGCCGATGTACGGACAGACACCATGACTTCAACTTGTACAATATATGTGTTAACACTTTATTTATTTACTTTTCTTATTTACTTATTTATTTACTTTTTCAATTGATTTACTATGTACTGTGAGCTGAAAAGGCTGCTGCTGTGATTTTGCTTCATTTATGAGCTCGTTGCTCCTCTAATTTAGGATCTTCATGAAAGAAAGTTCCTTAAAAAGTTATCAAAAGAGAGTGGGGGACAAACATACCATATAAATATATAAAACATAATATATATATATACATATACATAACATCTATGTGTGAGGTACCGTGATAGGCACGAGTAGGTCTCATCCCAATTAAAAAAAACACATTTGCACCAATTAAAGTTCCACATTCTTATACACCTCAGTCAAATGTCGCCATCGACAGTTGGTCCTGAAGGACTTCGGCAAAAAAAAAAATATATATGTATATATATATATAAATATATATAATATAATATATATATATATATATATATATATTATATATATACTGCAAGCCTGACCCCAACAAGAAGTAGTGTCATTGCCAACGTCGAGATCTACAAAATGCCAAATGTCATGTGGAAACCCTCACATAATTTCCTCATTTTGCTTTTAAACTCAATCTCTCCAATATTTATTCCAAACAGCATTGATCCAATCACAAACAAGAAAAAGAGCACATCCAGAGATTGCAGACCCTCATCAGACTTGTTTGAGTGGTGTATTTTACAGGTTTTATGTAAAATACGGCTGCCCAAACCATGTGACCAACGCCATCATATGTAGTGAACCCTTTGTTCCTCATGGATAGTGGTCATAGTGTAAAGTTCACCTCGATATGTTCAGCCACTTCAGCAGAAGAAATTTTTGAAGGTCCTTTTTAAAAAAAAAAAAACATATGGCTGCCGAATTACGTGGCCGGACTTCATGAATTTTCTTTTCTGCTGGACCCATTTATCCCTATATGACCCTCAAAATTTTCAACGATGGATGTGACGTTCTACCATATGCAATTATGACGTCAAACGTCAGAAAAATCACACATTCCCCATGAGAGTACTGCATGTGCCAAGTTTCAAATTTTTTCCTTGTTGGTTCAGGGATACAGAGGCCCAAAGTTTTTCCATTTACCAAATGGCTGCCACATCACGTGACCTATGACATCATAACTATCATTAAAACCATTTCTGCGATGAGTAGTCGCACTTAATGGGAAAAGTTTCTCAAATCCGACAAGCAGTTGCGGAGAAAACACAAAAGTTCTGGTGGACAAACAAATGACAAACAGACAGACAACAAACACAAACGACCCAAATGGCAATACCCCTAACCTTTGTGGAGGGCATAATACGATACCATTAAGTATAACAAATAACAACGCATCGTTGAGGAACTAATAAACGTCTTCGCATGTGACGCCCAAACAGCACAAGATGTTGCCATAAAAAAGACGGATACAAAACAATTCATACAGAATCGAAAAATTGAAATCATAATGTATTGAGTATTATGAAACCTTCCCACCCACCTTAAACATCTGGTGAACCCCAAAACAATTTCACATGGTTTGACGGGTAGACCAAAACTGAGGTTAGTCGGGACACGCAGACAGACACAGACAACAGATAGACACTCCCTTATAACACACACATATATATACATATGTATTGTTGCGGACCCGGGTCAGGCGAGAAGACCAAGAAGGGTGGAAGCTACTCGGGTTTCCAAACCAGACCTCCGTAATCGCAGCTGTCGACCATGAATAACATTCGTTGACGCGCGGTCGCTAATGAGAAGTGAACGCCAATAAGCTCAACCACATGGACTTTAGGTCTCTCCTTTCTAATAAATAACGATTATCCTAATGTCACGTGATCAAATTACCAGGACACGCCCTTGTACAGCCTCTTCAAACCCGATCAGAGCAGCCGAGCATAACTGCAAGACTACCGGCTTAAAAAACAGACTTGGGAAACTCACCGCTAGGCTCGGATCGGAACCATGCTGACAATGAAGGAAAATACAAAAACGAGCGGAACATTATTCTACACAAAGCATTTATTTACAAAACTCAAGCGAGGAAAGTATGCGGCACAGTAAATTGGTATATTATTATGACGAGAGGATAGCAAGAAATTTGTGGTTGACAAAGGCCAAGCAATTACAAAAGCAGACACAAGCAGGACTTATCTCGTTAAACTTCCACAATCTTAACTTATGCTACGACAGGCTCCAACACACACACACACACACACCACCAACACACACACACACACACGAAATTAGATACCAGAAAGAAAGAGGAACAATGAGGCCAAATGGCCTCGCAATACCTGTCGTCTCCGACCATCAACCATACGCTTGGGAGTAGGAAGAGAAATACTGGTGTCCAAGGTGGAGGGAAGTGTGCATAGGCAATATAGGAGTCGGTTCGGCCAGATGAAACTGGATTGCGAATCAGCAATGGATGCTCTTTGGCCCAAAGGGACGAGAGAGAGGAGGGAAAAGAGAGAGGAGAGAAGATGCATGAGAAAAGATCCCCTAGCCGAGTCATGCATAGGTCTTGAGTGAGCATACCTCCATGGGACGTTCCCTTTGAGCGTTCCCACCTCAAGTCGCCTTATCTCTGCTTAGTCACTTTGCCAGGCTTGTGGCGCAACCGTGCCACTCGCACTGGTTCCTCCAGAAGAAGAGTTCTGTCGCACACCAACCACGATGAAGATCCAACGCATGGCAGACAAGAAACAGTTGAAGAAGAGGGCGAAGCGAAGCGAAAAAAGAAGTGACGGCTCCGTGATCCGCCTATAAGCCCCAGGTGAAGTGTGACATCCAAGCGACTCCGCTTGACCTGAATCCCACTTCTCTATTGGCCCACAGCATCCTAGTCACGCCCTCCAGGCTCCTGGGCCGTAATGCCGTCTCATTCACACATCCGCGTGACACGGCCCGGAGCTCCATACCGAACTCCCGGAATCTCTTTCCCGTACCCACCCCGGCTCCCCCCCTCGCCCGTTTTCCGTTTTCTGGCAAAATGGACTAGGTGTCGTATCAATCCTCCGTCCCACCTGCGCATCCCCGAGATGCTGTTGGTGCTCCTAACGCCAGTTGTTTCCCCTAAACACGCGTCTGATACTTTGAGCCATGCAGCACGCCTCTGTTTTAGTGGTGAATGTATCGAACAGAGGTACGAGAGCCGGAAATATTTTTCCCTTTTGAATGTATTTTCGACGGTGGTGACAGTTTTGCGTGACAGGAGTAGCAAGTTGAGATGCTGTGGAATTGGCGCACAGATTTGAATGGAAGGCGTGCCAGCATGTAATCATTAGTTTTTTCGTTTTTCTGATGATTCTCCACGGAGGCTGCGTTTGTGGTTTGTACTCATATCGTGTTGTGTTTTTTGCTTGCTTTGATTTTTTGAACCATGGCTAAAAGGAAAGGTGGAAGAAAATCAGAATAGAAATGAAGATAAAATATAACTGAGACCTATTTAAGACCAAAGCAATCTGCACTCGTCCCGTTAACTACTGACATGAGGAAAGGTCGACTGCCACCGAAGACTAACAAAATATCTAGCTCTGGGGATCACTCTATTTGATGCCATTGCCTCAGCCGCTTGGCGTCAGCGGTTTGTATGAACCGCCAATATAATATTATATATATACCTAATTTAATATACTATATAATATATTATATACATTATATATGTATAAACAAAATACTTTCAGATGTATGCATGTCAGTGGATAGAGGAGAGTGTAAGGGGGTATTCTACTGTATGTGGGCAAAGCAAAAAGCATATTTTCGAATCAGTCATCATCATCTGCGAGGGCAAGAAGTTGGTTGCAAGAAGTTCTACAAACAGGATATCATGGCAATAAGTAAAAGACACACAAAAAAAATGATGCTGAAGTATTCATAAAATAACATTATGTACATCATTCAATCGGTATAAAAATAAACTAGAAGGCACTGTAAGTGTGAGGGCAAACCACATATGCTCCACCCACGGCAAAGAAAAACATGGCTTGCAAACCTCTTTAATGATGACGTCATCACATTGTTTTCCCCCATACAATTATCCCTAAATACGCTAAAAGTTTTATAATGATGGATAAGTGTTCGACTATCAATAATACATACAAAGATACCTATGACATCTTAAAGAAAAAATTAATAATAATAATCACCCATGAGACATTACTTCGATGTGCCAAATTTCAATTTTTCCATGGCACGTTTCAGAGATACGAGAGTTCCAAAGTTTTTCCTTTGTTCCAACCTTGCTCCCACACCATGGACCTTATGACATCATAAAACTAAAAAAAAAATTACACACGAGTCTCTAGCAATGTGAAAATTTGTGTCTCGGACTAAGCGATTGCAGAACGAAAACAGGAAAATTGCGGATGACAGACTATTACAGTACGTACAGACAGTCGGACAACCCGAAAACATAAATGCCTCTGCACTTCATCCAGCAGAGCATAAAAACGCAGCTCAACATATTTTTTGACAACTTTTTTTTTTCATTGCCGCAGACTCGAATGAGAGCTAAAAAACACAAGCACAATAAGGGCAGAGACAAGACGGGAGAGAAGCGACAAAACAGGGGAGCAGAGACATATGAGATCTGTGGGGAAGTAGAGGGATGGCGGGAACATGGGTCTTAAGAGACATTACAGACTTATCAGAAGGAAAGCAAGGGATTGAAGGAGGTGGGTGGGGATTAACGGGAAGAAAATCGAAGGTTTGGATGGAAATAAAGAGTTGTGGTGAACAACTTGTTGAAGCCTGGAGGGAAGAATGGACTGAAGAGGAGCTGTGGGAGTTTATTTCAAAGCGGGAAGAAACAGGAATGAAAGAGTGAAGGTGACAGTGATCGTGGATTTGGTTAGTTTTACCAGAAGTGGTGTTGGCGGACCTCGACCGCCCTGCAGAAATATGAAGGGGTGGGGGGGACAATCGCAGAAGAGCAGGGGCGGACCGAGAAGAAAAGGCGGTAGAACACAGAAAGACCACCGACCTGCCTGCAGTGAATGAGAGAGGCAAAAGACTAAGCCTAACCCCGGAGATAACAATTGATCCCAAATGCCTTGCGTTCCACAGCATGAAGCGAGAAAGTGAGAGCAGACACCAGCCCAGAGGAGAGCAGTTTCTCCATCAGCTGCGGACGAAAGCTTGTATGTGGTCAGGCTCAGTGGCGAGGAGACTTTGCACGATGCGAGATTCCCAGTCGCAACGGCTTTGTGAGCCATGTGGCAAAGTGCCTCCCAGAAAAAATAATGGCCAATAGTGAGTAAGGGACCTTCCATAGGATGGTGAGAAGTAGAGGGCGGGCTCCAAATGTCCTTTCAGAGGACCATAGTGAGTGTGAATTTGTCAGGATTGAAACCATCTTCCACGCTGCAGCAGTTTTGCTTTTATCCAGTATCTGACAGCGAGCGAAGAAGCTGTTGCTTGGTGATGACAGATGGTACCGCAAGGGTGATCATCATCAAAAATAAAGAGATTTTCCAAGAGCGAGAAATCTATGATGAAAACCAGAAAAGAACAGCCCAAACGCTGCTTGAGAACCCAGCCTGAAGTAAGAAGGGAATGACAGACCGCTATAACCACTTTATTCATAAAAACTTCTTGATGATCCACGTAATCACAAAAGTAAAGCCTATCCGATTCAGAAAGACAATTTCAATATTCAACTTTTAAGGAAGGGATAGTGCCAAATGATACTAGTACGTCCACCACTGAAAAGAACGGAATTATGCGTTTCACCGTTGCTGTCTGTGCAACATCGATATCTCAAAAAAGTTATTCACGGATTGGTGAAAACCTTTGGACAGGTTGAGTAAATCGACAAGTACGAATTGATTTGATTCAGTGAAGATCCGATTCGATGTAAGAAATTTTTTTCAACATTCAAGGGATTCTTCACCATTGAGATACGATCCAAAAACAATATTTCAAAAAGTGAGGACGAGTACAACAATAACTGTGGTGGATGAGTTGCGTTATAGCAAGAACAAGCGATCGATTTCTGATGAAGGTCCGATGCAAATCCGGCCTACCGTTGGAATATAAAATGCAAACTGTTCACCGCGGAGATCTTGCTCTTCCAAGTCAGTAAGTTGTTCTAAAAATAGGTTTTGGATTTAAAAACCCACCAAGAATGGATTCCCACCAAATTTTTTTCAGACAATAGAGAATAATATTATGCCGATTCGTTGGGGCATCATGTGTAACACCAGCCAAGACATGTAAATAGGATGGATTAAAAAAAAAAATTGCTTGCGCTAACATGAAGGAACAAAATGATTCTTGAGAATACACCTGAAAATTTTTTATGACCAAAATGTAGTACATTCCGTAGTGACTCGTTTCAGTTCATTGAGATTGTGCAACCAGCCGACCATGTTGTTGGATCTCAAACATCTTACTATAATTCTATGTAATGTGTGTGTGGTGTATTGTGTGGTGTGGTGTTGTGGGTGTGGTGTGTGTGTGTGTCGTTGTTGGGGTGTGGTGTGTGTGGTGTGTGTGTGTGTGTGTGTGTGGGTGTGTCACCACACGTTGCTTGCACTACTCCTACAGTTTGGCTCACTTCAGTGCCTTCAGAAGTTTCACCCCTAACTATTGTCAACATTTGTTGTTTTCAGCCTAGAATTGAAAATGATACAATGTAAATTTTATGTCACCACTACAAACTACCCATAATGGGACAAAGTAAAAACATGATTTGAGAAATTTTACAAGTTCATTAAAAATGAAAAGCTGAATTGTTCTTCATCAAAATTCATTCAACCCCTTGCTTTGACATCCAGAATTGAGCTCAGGTGCATCTCCAATTTCCTTTATCATCCGCAGAAATGTCTCCACAACTTGGAGGTCCACGTGGCCAATTCAATGATTGACACAAGAAACACACCTTCCATACAGGTCCCAACATTGACAGGCATGTCATTTGCAAAACTACCATGAAGTCCAATAACTTTCTCATAGAACTCCAAATAGAATGATGACGAGGGCTAATCTGGGAAGATAAAAAAACAATTTCTGGTGTTGAAAGTCCCCAAGAGCACATGTACTCCATCATCGAAATGGAAAAAAATGAACTCAGAACTCGTTCCTAGAGCGGCCGTCTGACCAAACTGAGCAGACAGGCAAAAAAAGACCTGAGTCGGAGTGATGACCAAACCCAATGACCATTCTTGACAGAACGAAGTATCCTTGGCTCTGGGATTTGATGAAAACTTCTGCCACAAGCTTAATAATCTGATGCCAACAAAGTGTATGACTGCACAAAATCTGCACTCATTAAGGGGTTTGTGGGGGGCTTTGACCCCCCCCCCCCCCAAAAAAAAAAACATCAACAAAGAAAAAAAACAGAAAACCGGTTTTTTCTCTCTTCGCTTGGAAACGACACACAATTCGATGAACTGCCACCAACCTCATTACCCGTAAACTGCTCCAAACCCAGTCCCGACTGGGAATCCTGCATCGTGGCAAAGTCCATCCTAGCCACCTGAGCTCCTGACCATAGACAAAGCCGTTCGGCCGCAGCCTGATGGAACTCTCTGCCCTTGGCATGCTCCGTGCCCTGCACCTTGCTTTCAACTTCACGCTGTTCATTCCAGTCAAATCATCCAAAGAATCTGCGTCATCTCTCAATTTTTGTAAAACTTTGGGAACAATGGGACCCATGACAAAACGCAAAAACTCAAAATTTTTGCAAACAGCTCTTAATTAGTAATTACAGACTAACGAACTGTGGACTAATAGCACGATGTCACGAATTCAAATGGCCATATCTCTAAAAGTAAAACACCTAGAGAGCTTGTTTTGTGTCATGAAGGTATTTTCATGCCCTATGGAATTTGTCTGGGCAAACATTTTACCACCTCCAACCACAAAAAAATTATCACAAAATATAAACTTCAACGTGAATCCCCAAAAAAAATGTATCCTTCAAATTTCCTCAAATTCATCCAATGTACCTTATGATGCAAAGAACTCCACATAAGTTGTGATGGCACTCAATAGTTTCTGCAGATATGAGCAATAATTACATGTACGTTATGCAATAAGTTCGAAAAATCAGCATTTGTAATGTATATACAATCATTCACCTACCATGACAGGAACACAGGAACGACCATCAATTGCTTTAAATCATATCTTTCATTTTCAACGGCCTGAGGGAAGAAACAATGCTGCTGTTGCTGCATGAAGGAAATTGAAAGCCTAAGTCCAGTTAGTGAACACTGTGTACTTTGAACTCACTTATTGATTTTATAATACATTACAAATGCTGATTTTCGAATCCTATATGCCATACGTACATGTTACATATGCTCATATCTCATGAAAACTATTGGAGGTGCCCATCACAAAATTATGTGGAAGCTTCTTGACTATCATAAGGTACCTCGGACGAATTGAGGAAATGAAGGATACATTTTTGGGATTCACGATGAATTTATATTGTATAACTTTTTGTGCGTTGGAGGTAGAAAATTGCCCAGAACCAAATTATAGGGCATGAAAAATACCTTTAAAATACACCAAAACCAGCTCTCTAGTTTTATACTTTTAGATATATCCATTTGAATTCTGCGACGTCGTGCTAATTAGTCCATAAGTTCGTTAGTCTGTATCTCACTAATTAAGAGCTTTAGCAAAAAAATATTTAGTTCTTCCGTTTTTCATGGGTCCCATTGGTTCCAAAGTTTACAAAAATCTAAGATGACGCCAGATTCCTTGATGATTTGACATGAATGGCCCACTCTGGAAAGCCAAGCATTTCGGATCATTGCATCTCCCGCGCATGAGGCTGATCTTTGGTCTCTCACCGCAAAAGCAGGTCGTGTCTTTCGTCTTCTACCATCTCCTTTCTGTCCCCCCCCCCGCTCCGTCTGCAAATTTCCCCTACTCATATTTCCACAGGGCCTCAAGGGTCGCCAACAACCCCTTCATGCGCTAAAAACTACCAAAATCACAATCACTCTCACCTTCAGCCTTTCATTCCTCTGTTCCCCACCTTTGGAATATATTCCCTCACTCTGTCAATCCCATTCTTCCCTCAAGCCTTCAAAACATCTGTTCACCACCACCTCTATCGTCCCCTATCCAAATCCTTCTATTCTTTTTCTACCCCCGTTAATCCACCCCAAATCCACCTCCTCAAAATTCCCTGCTTCCTTCCGAAAGTCCGTGTAATGTCCATCTTGTATACCCTGTTTCCCTGCCCCATCCCCTCCCTTTTCACAAACTCCAATGTCACTGTTCCCCACTGTTTTGTCCTTCACACTCCTGCCCCTCTGTCCATGCCCCCCTTTGATCGTGTTGTGCAAGCTACTCATATGAGCCTCGACAAGGTATACAAAAAACAAACAAAAAAATGTACCAAAGTTTCTTCACAGCATTAAAAAACTAAGCTGCTCAAGTGGGTTCTGGGTACTGTTGCTCCTGATCGGTGTGCTCAGGACACACTCCAGGTGTGTTCCAGATATCTATTATGAGATATTATTTTAGCTCACCTAGCCTAGTCTGGTGAGCTTTTGCATCAGATGTCCACAGATATGAGTGAATGAGCAGACCGTAAACAATTAGTCATTATCGCATCAAACCAAACACATAATTCGAAGAAACTTGCCACAAGCTTCACATCTGATGCCTAACGAGGTGAATAATCGCATCAAAATATCGCTCATGCAGGGTCTATATGCGGGTTATGCGCCAATTAGAGCGCGTTCCCCCATTACGGTACAACGTACGGACTTCCGGATATGATGACTTACTGTCTAATAATTTTCTCCATTTCTTATGCGCATTTAAGATAAAAACACAATGCCCCAATCCAGTCGCGTTTACCGAGAGCGAAGGAACGGCCTGTGTGGTTGTTTGAAAAGTTTTTTTTTTTGCACTTACGCCACGCCATGACGGGCACGCGAGAGCAAAGGAACCGTCTGTGGTTGTTGTTTCTGGCACGCGGTTTGAAAGTTTTTTTGCATCGTACGGCCGCACGTTACGCACGCGAGAGCGAAGGAACGTCTGTGTGTTGTTGTTTTCTGCACGCGGTTGAAAGTTTTTTTAATTTTTTTTTTGCACGTACGGCCACGCACTATAATTAATACACAAGTACAATTAACAAAAGACATCAATATATCATACTGTTTTACCCCCTCTTGACTAATGTGTTATTCCGCGTCCGTAGAACGTGACAAACAACCCCCCCCCCCCCGTGAATTTTACAAATACAAATTAAAAAAAAAAAAAAAAAAAAAATATTCGATGAGGGACGCGTGACAGTATGCGCCACCCTTACTACACAGACGGAAGATTCTCAGGAAAAATAGTTGACCGAGGGATGGTGAAAAAATCGTGAACTGAATCGCCTTCGGTCTACAAATTAATTTGCCATTTCGATACTTTTTATCTGAGTTAAAACCCAAACAACCAACCCCTCCCGTTGAGCAAACTCCAAGTTGAAACGACGACATGAAACGTGCACGCACTGACGTGAGCCGAAGCGTAGCCGAGGCCATCACGGGCGGAACACAGTAACTCTCAAACACCATGATTTATCGTACCCCCTCCCCCCGGCCTTACCACACCGACAATGAAACCGGACAACCTTCACACACCATCGAATAAAAAGGACACGCGAAACCACTCGACCAAATAAAAAAAGACCCCCAAGCAAGCCACAAGCCTCAGGTAGGCCTCGGAAGCTTACACCCACACCAAGCAACCAATAACAATAAATCGTGAAACGGCTATGAATGACAGACCGTTTTTAATGTGATCTCCCATGACTTGCCGTAACCCTGAAGAATGCGCCCACATCTGCTCGCCCAGCCGCGCACTCAAATTCCCATGTACAGTCTTCGCCATTGCCACGCCTTTTGCACGAACTCAAGCTTCCTCCTCTTCCTCTCTTCTTCTTTTTCCTCTCCTCTCTCTTCTTCTCAATTTTTTTTCTTTCTTTCTTTCGCACTGTTACACAGTATCCCACAATAAGGTTATCGTCAATGTCCGCCTTTTACGCTCGCAAACTTCTTCACTCAAGCTACACTCACATGAAATAGAAAGCTTTTGCCGTCGAATAAGATTCCACAATCATGACAATAATGAAATTAAAAGCACAATCCGAGAACTTCAAACTTGCTCTCGGAATTGCGTCACATTAATTACAAATGTTAATATACGTGAATCTTCGAAATAACACAGGTGCTTTACAAACCGTCGGCAATATAAAAAAGAACTAGCGTTAACAACAAAATCATTAACGTTAACACCGCCTAAAAGACACGCGCGGAAAAAAGAATTTGATGAAGAAGGCCATTCGTCACCGCCTGCCGCCTTACCAATACCAGTCCACAAAGTAATCTCCGCCATCACCCATCCACATCACAAGTAAAACATAATAATATCATAATAATAACTAGCAAGCACTCGTTCGAGACATCCTCCACCAAAGCTAACAGTTGACATGACACTGATCAGCCGCATTCGATTCACCTAACCAAAAAACCTAAAATCAGGCTTGTTCTTGTCAGCCTACCGAGCCAGCACGAGCCCGGGCAAACAAGCTCGACCCCCCCCCA
>CM068966.1:69258096-69268334 GCA_035128595.1 Eptatretus atami | reverse complement strand
TGTTTTTGTAAATAATACATCCTTGCATATATTGGGGGGCCTTATCGAGTGGCTTATTATATGTGTATATACAGCATTATGATGTATGTTTTAATATATACATATAATATTAAATATTATACTATATGATAGTACCATACTTGGACAGAAAATATTATGCATTTTAATCGTCATGCAAACAACTACCAACAATAAAATATATATATATATATAATTATATATATATATATAAAATACAATACAAATTAATATTAATTAATAAATTATAATAAATAAAAAATACATATACAAATTAATATATAATATATAAAAATACATATACAAATTAATTATATATTATAAATAAATACATTAAATTAACCAAAATATATATATAATATATTCATATAGAAAATTACAAATTAATATATATATATATAAATAAATACATTCATACAAAAATATTATAATATAATATAAAATACAAATATATATATTATTTATATAAATAAAACATATAAACAAATATATATATATATTTAATAAAAAATACCAAAAATATTAATAATATATTTAAAAAAATTAAAATATAAAATATAATTTATTAATAAATATTATTATTATATATATATAATATATATATTATAAATTGTTTGCACAACTTTCACGAAAACCGTTTTATCTTCTCCTGAAGCTCTGGCTGAAAAAGCACTTATCCAAGCAAGTTTGCGATCCAACATTTTCCAAATCTCCATGGCCATTGGACGCTTGTCCCTTCTGCGTAGTTGATTGGAAATCCGTCCAATTCAATTTGTTGTCCGGGATGCTTGTTCCTTTGCACGAAGGTCAAGTTTGTTTGCCTTGCCCCAGTATAGTGTTAATGCCAGCTTTTTTCAATGGAAACAGCATAACAATACCCAAACTAAAGTGAAGAGGCGACCACCAGTCAGGACATTGGCCCCATATTGTTTGGATTGGCACACATACCTTGTCTTTTTCTTCTGACAATAAAATTTCAATGACAACGAGAGCAGGCAGCAGGCCTTCCTCATTGGGTAAAGGTAGTTGGGCCAGTTTCCCGTTGATGCAACTCTGTCGTCTGTGTGTTTTTCTCTGCTCTTTTGGTTCTTGCCACGGTTCGCAGACACTCGGTCCCACCAGGACCCATAAGGTGCCAAATTGATGGCGAAATAATGCACAAGGACTTGAAATCTCTATTCAAGGTTCTTCACTTATTACGATATGCATGTTATTTGTTTCGGAAAAAAAAAAAAGATCTCTCTGAAAACAACATGCAGTGTAATTCTCATTTGCATACAGATGCAAATCACGAGGAATTTTGAGAAAAGCGTATTAAATATTTTTACTTCGTCTGCCTAGTCTGCAGCTCAAACAATTAAAAAATTCATTCCATTCCAAACAAGAAACTTACTCTTTTTTTGGGGAAATATAGCAGACACAAACAGACAAATAACCTCATTAAACATGTTAGTGTTAAATTAAGGGGGTATGTATAAGACGATGCTCAACAGTGGGTAAACTTCTGAATTATTATTTTCGACAACATTTAAAACTTTGTTATTTCAATAGAGTTATTACCGTTGAGTACTGCGAGAACACAAAATCAACTTTTTGGCACTTTCAAAACCCTTCCTTTAGCAGTACCTACTTGGAGAAAAATATTTTACAGGCATTTAAGTCGTCACGAGCCAATCAACTCTGCTCTGTTCGTTTAGACTTCCGCTATTGCCTTGTTTCTCAAACTGCGCAGGTAATGCATTCAAAAACTATCTGTGGTTACTAAGTGCAATTTTGCGAAAAAAAAGTGAATAAGAAGAGTGTACAACAAGCTCAATCTGGTGCAGACTGAGAAAAATAAGAATACATTCAAGGTTCAGCTGAAAAAAAAGTCTTTCATAATCATTTATCCAGCCATATTCCACAGTAATCAAATATTTTCTTCTCAGGATTCATTTTTCAGAGGCTTTGGTGTTGGCACATAATGGTGAAGGGTGTGCTTAAGATCAGATCCTAGGTCTAAGTTCAATCCTGCTCGTGTCTGAATTAATACAGGTGGGGTTGACTCAGGCCTGTTCATCCTTCTCAGGTTGGCAAAATGAAAATTACCAGCTGCTGAGATGAGTTTGAGCCATTCGAGTTTACCTGTGGTTGGAGTGGACCCATTCAGGATTGTTCCCAATGCCAGCAGACTGCTTCAGCAGCACTGAATGCTCTGTCCAGAGTATGGTCACAATGGATATGATTAATTTTCCTTTATGCCAGTATCTCTGTTTCAGTGAGTAATTTATTCAGTAGTCTGGAGATATTTAGATTGGTGTTGGAGTTTGGGCAGCAGGGAGTGGTAATGGAAAGAAAGATGAAGGGTTTTGTACACAAATCCAGGAGCTTTAATGGACAGCTGGAAGCTCAAATGGAATTCAAGATACTGGTTTTCGGTTTTTGTGATAGGAGAGAAAAAAGGAAGGTGTGACGATCTCGGTGAAAGACAGCATGGACTGAGAGAAAGCAATACATACAAGAGGGACTCGATTGAGAGTTCCTTGTGGATGTACCATACAGAATAAAAAGAATAAAAAATATGTTAGGATGCTTTATCAAAGCACCTGGTGTGAGGAAGACAGGAGAGATGCATGTGAACAGAACCCAGTAAAGGTGAGTTGTGGGCCGTATGATTTTCTAAGAACCAAGTCAGATTCTAAAGTTGGCTTTTCTAAAATCCTTCAAGGAGCAAACTTTTGATATAGGGTTTTTAACTTTCCCCAATAGATTGCGTCCAGGGAAAGGGAAAGAGCAGATTGAGCATTTCCTGACATTTCCAGCGTTGCTTTTTATCCAGTTTGTCGGAAAAATCTTGGGGAGGGGAAGTGGGGAACGGGGGGTGGGTGTTGAGAGACCATAACCCCGATGAGCCGCAGCGACCATGTGAACAGAATAGATCGGACACTGCCGTCGAGTTATGGGGTCTCTTCGGTGTGTGCTGCCCTGTTCTTTGACACTCTGCTGAAGACTGGTTTCCAGGGTCATCCGACCAAACCCTGGGAGGGTTACCCCTGACAAGCAGTGAGTACTACCTCTGCCACTCCAGGGACAGACGGGGGGCTCCCAAATCCACGTGGGTACTCCTCTCGACTTCCCCTGGCCTAAACTAGGTCTGAAAAGTGAATTGATCACATGGACGGAGATCAACGCACACCTAATCAATTCATCGATGTTGTTGGTGTCTCTCGTTGGCCCTCATGGTTGTGCATTGGTCGGCAGTTACTATCGATATGCATCACCCAACGGAGGCCGCATGGTCTGTTCACTATTGAACACTGGTATAGTGGCTCCAGTCTGCACTCAATTCTCACTGTCGTCAGCCCCAGAACGCTAAAACAGCTGACGTTGACTGCTTCCTGTGCCAGGGAGTGGTTCTTTCACCCAACTCTGGCAAACTTCAGGAAGGCGCTGCTTACGCTTATTTCTGTGGACCTTGGTTACCTTCATAGATTGCCAATGCATTACTGCATTTCTCATGCTTGGTAGGTCCTTACCAAAGAAGGCAACCAGTGGAGAATGAAGCTTCTTCGCAAGCATAAAGGGCCCTTCTTGAGGGTCACATTGGTTGACCCCAGCCTGTGTCGTATCACGGAAAGTTTGCACCACCATTGGCAATCTCGTATAAACTTACATCAGCTGCATCCCTTTTCTCCGACCTCGGCTCCGAGACGTGGATCCGAGCACCTTGTGGGATGGACAAGGACCCACCAGAGGGTGTTATTGGCATTTGAAAGCCTATTGTTCTAGTTGACAATGAGGGACCAGTTCTTAACACGGGCTGCCAAGGGCCCGCAAGTAAATCACATTCTTAGAACGGCTGAAACCTGCCGTGTGACCGATCCTCGGAGCCCTGTAGCGGCCTCCTGCTACTTGCCGCACACAGTCATAGAACCTCATCGAGGAAGACCCCATGCTGCACAGGTGTTAAAGGGGCAATCATGACGTGCAATCAGTCGATGTTTCCACATCCGCTCCCCGGTCCCCAGTCGTCCATTCGGTTGGACCTACCTGTTGTGACCGACTTCTTCCTCCACCTTTATAAGGCCCATTAGGTTGGGTAGCGGGTCTCCGGATTGGAGGACTTGGTGCGGATCTGTTGCCTCAGGCCACAGAGGGTAAAGATGTCCGATAGCGAGAGAGCTGTCATCAAGCAGGAGTTCTAATGGGTGTCCTGCTTTCCTGGCCGATTCTCACATCATATACCTCTGGTAGCACAGTCCGCAAATATCGTGCAAGACAAGCCATTTAGCACAAGACAAACAATGGTTGACAGCTCTGCAGCCTTTCTCGAATTTCTTGTGCGGTCTGTCTCATCGGTAGCGAGCGACACAGAGGCAGTCACCCTTTGAGCAGCTGCTTCTCGGCAGGCAAAGCACCTCTGAATCAGCGCATTGAGTATATTCCTGAAGAGTTCTGTTGCGCTGGGAGCCAATGGCCAATGCGTCAGGGTTCTGCAGAGTACACCAGCCAGGTTTGAATCAAACTGGGAGCTGGTCCAGAAAATAACTGGACCTGGTGCAGACACGGATAATAATAATTTCTGTCCTCGTGTGCATTTTTATTACACACGTTTCAGTTGCAGGCCGTTTGTCATCGAGCTATTCCATCATGCTTTTTTTTTTGGACAATTGGACTGCACTGTATGTTCCTACTCTGCCTAACAAGTGCGAGTGCCTCGTTTGTGGGTTCGTAAATGCACGTGTGATTTCGTTTTAGATCTCGTGGAGGATCTCTAAGTCTTACTCACGTTTGTTGTTCTTCAGTCTCTCTTCTGTGGACTTTTTTGTTTCACATCCTACAGTTTTCATCGAAACTTCCCTGAACTTGGCAGTATACATGTAGAAATATCCCTGCGCCAGACAGTAACCATCTCCGATTGAAAAATTCCTCTAGACAAAAAAAGTTATGACGTCAAAATATCTCGCTAATGGAAATCGCCTAAAAAATTATCTCCGGAAACTAGCAACTTTTGAATTCTGTTTGCGGAAAATCGACAGGGCATTAGCAGAGATTAATTACCGCACATATAATACATCACTATGACGTCATAAATCAATTTTTATGACGTAATTCCTATTTTTTGACATTTTTTTGTTTCAGCCTACCAGCTTTTCATCGAAACTTCCTGAACTTGGCTATATATAATAATATATTTAATATTTTTAGTATATAGAAATATATATATGTAAAAATACCCAGCGCAGACAGTAACCATCTCCGATTTTTTAAAATCTCCTGAAATAAAGTTTATGAACGTCAAATATCTCCGCTAATGAAATCGCTAAAAAAGTTATCTCCCAAACTAGGCAAGGCCGTTGAATTTTGTTTCGGGAATCAAGCCGGGCATTACACAGATGATTTATCCCAAACCTGATACAAAAATGACGTCATATTCTGTTTTATGACGTCATCATTAAGAACGAGGATCTTAGCTCATTTGAGTCCTTGTTAATTCACGGTTTTTTATATTCTGCAAGAATTATAGTTTTCGGAAACGATATTTCGCACGAAATGTCATTGAAATTCTTGCATCCAGGGGCTCAAAACCCCTTTCGCCCGAGGGTCCAGAATCCGAGGGAGACAGCCGATGTACGGACAGACACCATGACATTCAACTGTACCAATATATTGTTAACACTTTATTTATTTACTTTTCTTGTTACTTATTTATTTACTTTTTCAATTGATTTACTATTACTGTGAGCTGAAAACGGCTGCTAGCTGTGATTTTGCTTCATTTATGAGCTCGGTTGCTCCTCTAATTTAGGATCATTCATGAAAGAAATCTTAAAAGTTAT
Organism: Eptatretus atami; assembly: GCA_035128595.1. Lineage (NCBI taxonomy): Eukaryota > Metazoa > Chordata > Myxini > Myxiniformes > Myxinidae > Eptatretus > Eptatretus atami. Next base: position 69,262,497 of record CM068966.1, on the reverse strand, counting down.
CAAGAGAGTGGGGGTGGGGGGTCCCCGAGGTTGTTTGCCCAGGCTCGTGCTGGCTCGGTAGTACAGAACAAGCGATTTAGGTTTTGGTCAAGGTTCGATCCAGATGCGGCCGATCAGTGATATGTCAACTGTTAGCTTGTGGAGGAGTGTCTCGAAATACGAGTCCCTTGTAGTGTTATTTATATTTATGATTTTTATTATTATTATGTTTATAGCTTGTGTGTGGATGGTGATGGCCGGAGATTACTTTTGGACGGGATTGGTACAAGCGCAGGCCAGGGTGACCGAATGGCCTTTCCATCAAAATTCCTTTTTCGCGGTTAACTTTTAGGCGGTTGTTACGTTAATGAATTTTGTTGTTAACGTAGTTTCTTTTTATATTGCGCGACGGTGTAAAAACGCCACCCTGTGTGTGATTTCGAAGATTCCCCGTATATTAATTTGTAGTAATGTGACGCCAATCCCGAGAGACAACGTTGGGAAAGTTCTCGGATTGTGCTTTTTAATTTTACATTTCATGATTGTGACTCTTATTCGACCGGCAAGCCTTCTAATTTCATGTGGAGTAGTAGCTTGATGAGAGTTCGAGCGTAAAAGGCGGACATTGACGATAAACCTTATTGTGGATACTGCTGTAACGAGTGCGAAAGAAAGGAAAGAAAAAAAATTGGAGTACACGGAAGACCAGAAGAGGAAGAGGAAGAAAGAAGAAGAGAAGAGGAGAAGCTGAGTGTGAAAAGCAGTGGCAATCGCGAGACTGACATTGGAATTTGGAGTGCCCGCGCTGGCGAGCAAGATGTGGAAGCGCTTCTTCAGGGGTTACGGCAAAGTCATGGAGATCAGCATTAAAAACGGTCTGTACATTATAGCCGTTCACTTATAATTGTTATGGTGCTTGGTGGTCGGGTTGTAGCTTCCGGGCCTAACCTGAGGCCTTGTCGGTTGTTTTGGGGTCTTTTTATTTGGAGTGTTTCGCTGTCCCTTTTATTCGATGGTGTGTGAGTGTGTCCGGTTCATTTGGCCGGTGGTGGTAGTCGCCCCGGGGGGGAGGTACGATAATCATGGTGTTTTGAGAGTTACTGTGTTCGCCCGTGAGGGCCTCGCCTACGCTCGGCTCACGTACGTGCGTGGCCGTTTTCATTGTCGATCGTTTCAACTTGGACGTGCTCAAAAAACGGGAGGGTTTGGTGTTTGGGTTTAACTCAGATAAAAAGTATCGAAATGGCATAATTTACAATTTGTAGACCCAGAGGACGATTCAAGTTCAACGATTTTCTTCACCATCCATCGGTCAAATACTTTTCCTGAAGATATTCCTCGTCCTGTGTATGTACAGGGTGGCCCATATGTCTTGTCACCCGTCCCTCCATGCGATTTTTTTTTTAAATTAATTTGTGATTATGTAAAATTCCCACGGTGGGGGGGGTTGTGTCAAAACGTTCTACGGACGCGGAATAAACACAATAGTCAAGAGGGGTAAACAAGTATGATAATACTTGATGTCTTTGTTAATGTACTTGTGTATTTAAATGTACTAGTGCGTGGCCGTACGTGCAAAAAAAAAAATTAAAAAAAAAAACTTTCAAACCGCGTGCCAGAAACAACAACCACACAGACCGTTCCTTCGCTCTCGCGTGCCCGTACGTGCGTGGCCGTACGTGCAAAAAAAACTTTCAAACCGCGTGCCAGAAACAACAACCACACAGACGTTCCTTCGCTCTCGCTGGCCCGTACATGCGTGGCCGTACGTGCAAAATAAACTTTCAAACAAACCACACAGGCCGTCCTTCGCTCTCGTAAACGACGACTGGATTGGGCATTGTGTTTATCTATAAATGCGCATAAGAAATGGAGAAATTATTAGAATACAGTAAGTCATCACTATCCGGAAGTCCGTACGTTGTAACCCGTAAGGGGACGCCGCTCTAACTTGGCCATAACCCCCTGCATATAGACCCCTGCATGAGCGCATATTTTGATGCGATTAATTCACCTTCGTTAGGCATCAGATGTGAAGCTTGTGCCAAGTTTCTCGAAATATGTGTTTGGTTGATGCGATAATGACTAAAATTGTTTACGGTCTGCCTCACTCACTCACTCATCTGTGGACACTGCTCGATCGCAAAAGCTCACCAGACTCAAGCTAGGTGAGCTAAAATATATCTAATAATAGAATTCTGGAGCACACCTGGAGTGTGTCCTGAAGCACACCTGGATCAGGAGCAACAGTCACCCAAACCCACCTTCCACCGCCGCTTAGTTTTTTAAATGCTGTGAAGAAACTTTGGTACATTTTTTTGTTTGTTTTTTGTATTACCTTGTCGAGGCTCATATGAGAGCTTGCCACACACACACATCAAGGGGGCATGAGACAAGAAGGGCAGGAGTGGAAGACAAACAGATGGGGAACAGTGACATTAGGAGTTCTGTGAAGGGAGAGGATGGGGCAGGAACACAGGGTATACAAGATGGACATTACAGGGACTTTCAGGAAGGAAAGCAGGGAATTTGAAGAGGTGGATTTGGGTGGATAACGGGGGTAAAAAGATCGAGGATTTGGATAGGGGACGATAAGAGGTGGTGGGTGAACAGCTGTTTTGAAGGCCTTGAGGAAGAATGGGATTGAACAGAGTGAGGGAATTTATTCCAAAGGTGGGGAACAGAGGAATGAAAGGCTGAAGGTGAGCAGTGATTCTGATTTTGGTAGTTTACCAGAAGGGGGTTGTTGGCGGACCTTGAGCGCCCTGTGGAAATATGGTGGGGACGAATTGCAGACGGAGCGGGGGGGGGGGACCAGAAAGAGAGATGGTAGAAGACAGAAAGACCACCGACCTGCTTGCGGTGAGGACCCAAAGACTCAGCCTCATCGCGGGAGATGCAATGATCCGAAATGCCTTGGCTTCCACAGAGGGGCCATTCCATGTCAAATCATCAAAGAATCTGCCGTCATCTCTCAGATTTTGTAAACTTGGAACCAATTGGGACCCATGAAAAACGGCAAGAATCAAATATTTTTGCTAACAGCCTCTTAATTAGTGAGATACGACTAACGAACTTTGGACTAATTAGCACGACGTCGCAAATTCAAATGGTATATCTCTAAAAGTATAACACCTAGAGAGCTGGTTTTGGTGTCATTTTAAAGGTATTTCATGCCCTATGAATTTGTCTGGGCAACAGTTTCCTACTCCAACCACAAAAAAGTTATCACAAAATATAAACTTCAATCTGAATCCCCAAAAAATGTATCCTTCAAATTTCCTCAAATTCGTCCCAGAGGTACCTTATATGTCAAGAAGCTTCCACATAAATTTGTGATGGGCACTCCAATAGTTTTCTGAGATATGAGGCAATAATGTACATGTACGTATGGCATATAGGTTCGAAAATCAGCATTTGTAATGTATTATACAATCAATAAGTGAGTTCAAGTACACAGTGTTCACTACCTGACTTAGGCTTTCAATTTCCTCTTCACTGCAGCAACAGCAGCACTTGTTTCTTCCCCTCAGGCCCAGTTGAAAATGAAAGTATATGATACTTCAAAGCAATTGATGGTCGTTCCTGTGTTCCCTGTCATGGCTAGGTTAGAAGATTGTATAATACATTACAAATGCTGATTTTCGAACCTAATGCCATACGTACATGTACATTATTGCTCATATCTCAGAAACTATTGGAGAGTGCCCATCACAAACTTATGTGGAAGCTTCTTGACATCATAAGGTACCTCTGGGATGAATTTGAGGAAATTTGAAGGATACATTTTTTGGATTCACGATTGAAGTTTATATTTGTGGATAACTTTTTGTGGTTGGAGGTAGGAAAATGTTGCCCAGACAAATTCAATAGGGCATGAAATACCTTCAAAATGACACCAAAACCAGCTCTCTAGGTGTTATAACTTTTAGAATATGGCCATTTGAATTCGTGACATCGTGCTAATTAGTCCAAAGTTCGTTAGTCTGTATCTCACAATTAAGAGGCTTTAGCAAAATATTTGAGTTCTTGCCGTTTTTCATGGGTCCCAATTGGTTCCCAAAGTTTTACAAAAATCTGAGAGATGACGGCAGATTCTTTGATGATTTGACATGGAATGACCCAGCGTGAAATGAGCAAGGTGAGAGGCAGGAGCACCAGCCCAGGGCAGCCCAAAGGGCAGAGCAGTACTCCATCAGGCTGCGGCCGAAAGCTTTGTCTATGGTCAGGAGCTCAGGTGGGCTGAGGATGGACTTTGCACGACGCAGGATTCCCAGTCGGCGACTGGCTTTGGAGGCCAGGTTTACGGGTAATGAAGGTTGTGGCCAAGTTTCATCGAAATTGTGTGTCGTTTCAGCGAAGAGAGCAAAAAACCGGTTTTCTGTTTTTTTTCTTTGTTGATGTTTTTTTTTGGGGGGGGGG
>CM068966.1:69238637-69249816 GCA_035128595.1 Eptatretus atami | reverse complement strand
TGGCACCTGTCGTAGCATAAGTTAAGATTGTGGAAGTTCTAACGAGATAAGTCTGCTCTGTGTCTGCTTTTGTAAATTGCTTGCCTTTTGTCACACCCCACAAATTTCTTGCTATCCCTGCTGTACATAATAATATACCCAATTTACTGTGCCGCATACCTTTCCTCGCTTGAGTGTAAATAAATGCTTTGTGTAGAAATGTTCCCAGCTCGTTTTTGTATTTTCCTTCATTGGTCCAGCATGGTCCGTATCCGAGCCTAGCCGGGACGTTATCCCCCAAGATCTGTTTTTCTAGCCGGTACGTCCTTGGGCAGTTATGCTCGGCTGCATCTGATCCGGTTTGAACGAGGCGTACCAAGGGCGTGTCCCCTGGTAATTTGATCACGTGACCATTAGGTAAACGTTATTTATTAGACGGAGGACCCTAAGTCATGTGGTTGAGTTATTGGCGTTCACTCTCAATTAGCGACCCGCCGCGTCACGAAGTTATTCATGTGCGACAGCCTGCGATTACGGAGAGTCTGGTGGAAACCCGAGGTAGCTTCCACCCCTCATGGTCTTCTCGCCCCTGACCCCGGGTCCGCAACAATACATATGTATATATATGTGTGTGTTATAAAGCAGGAGTGTCTATCTGTCTGTCTGTGTCTGTCTCTGCGTGTCCCCGAACTACACCCTCAGTTTTGGGTCTAGCCCCGTCAAACCTGTGAAATGTTTTGGGGTCCCACCAGATGTCTTAAGGTGGGTGGGAGGTTTCATAAATACCTCAATACAATTATGATTTCAATTTTCGATCTGTATGAATTGTTTTGTATCCGTCTTTTCTTATTGGCAAATCTGTCTGTATTGGGCGTCACATGAGAACGACGTCTATATTAGTTTACCTCACGAGCGTTTGTATTTTGTTATATTAATGGTATAGTATTAATGACCCTCCCCAAAGGAGAGGGTATTGCATTTGGGTCCGTTTGTTTGTTTGTCTGTCTGTTTGTCAGTTTGTTTGTCCACACAGAACTTTTGTGTTTTTCTCCGCAACTGCTTGTCGGATTGAGACAAATTTTCACCATTAGTGCGACTACTCATGCAGAATGTTTTAATGATAATTATGATGTCATAGGTCACGTGGTGTGGCAGCCATCTTGGTAAAATGGAAAAACTTTGGGCCTCTGTATCCCTGAAACCACACAAAGGAAAAAAAATTGAAACTTGGCACATAGCAAGTACTCCTCATGGGGAATGTGTGATTTTTATGACGTTATGACGTCATAATTGCATATGTAGAACGTCACATCCCATCAGTATGAAAAATTTTGAGGGTCATCTAGGGATAAAATGGTCCACAGAAAAAAAATTCATGACGTCATCGGCCACGTAATTCGGCAGCCATATTGTGTTTTTTTTTTAAAAAGACCTTCAAAAATCTTCTTCTCTGAAGTGGCTGAACATATCGAGGTGAAACTTTACACCTATGACCACCTATCCATGAGGAACAAAAGGTTCACACATATGATGGCGTTGGTCACATGGTTTGGCAGCCGTATTTACCATAAAACCTGTAAAAATACACCACTCAAACAAGTCCTGATGAGGGTCTGCAATCTCTGATTGCTCTTTTTCTTGTTTGTGATTGGAATCATGCTGTTTGGAATGAAAATATGGAGAGATTGAGTTTAAAGCAAAATGAGGAAATTATGTGAGGGTTTCCACCCATGACATTTGGCATTTGTAGTCTCGACGTTGGCAATACACTACTTCTGTTGGGGTCAGCTGCAGTGTAATTATATATATATATATATATATATATATATATATATATATATATATTTATATATATATATATTTTTTTTTTTTGCCGAAGTCCTTCAGGAACAACTGTCATGCCTGACATTTGACTGAAGTAGTGTCATAAGAATGTGGAATTTATTGGTGCAAATGGTGTTTTTTTCGAGTAGACCCTCTCTTGTGCATATCACGGTACCTCACACATAGATGTATATATGTATATATATACTATATGTATATATAATCAAATATAGTATTGTGGCGAGGTAAACGACCGCTAGGTGAGGGAGGTTACGCCGTCTCCCCACCAGATCTTCCCGGAATTGTAGGCCGCCGCTCCGGATAATTCCGTGACGCCACGGGTCGCAGATCCGACCGTGCTCGGCCAATATCTCGTGCGTGTGGCGTAGGGTTATTTGTCGTTGGGGAGGCTCAAAAAGTACCTAAGTATCCACGCAATCTCGTCTACCGGGGATCCACGCCCTCGGAATGTCTGGCCGAACCGGATCACTCTCCCAGCTACAGTGGAGTATCAACTTCCACCTACCAACTCCGGCTCGGATGCAGTCGAGCGGGCCTGCCCAGGACGTTCCGGCTCCGATGTACCAATTACCGGGGATGAAACCCCATCTGAACTCAGACCCGGACCATGCTGGACCAAATAAAGAAAGGACGAAAACGAACTGGGAACATTTCTAATAAATTTATTTGCAGTAAATAAAAGACAAGAGAGGCGAGACTTAAAGTGAATATTCGATGCAAGTATTTACAAGGGGCAAAAACACTTGTGCAGTTCTACTTACAAGACGGGCCCAACACACTCAGACACACACACAAATGAAAAGAAAACCTAAGATGCTTTATTCGACCCTCCAGCCGATGAGTGAGACGAGCTGGGGGTCAGAGTTCGGCTTGTACCTGGTCGTCGGAGGGAAGGCGTGCTCCACGATGCGGCACCTGACAAAGGTCGTTGGTCCGATCCCCAGTCGCACATGGGGGACTCGAGGCCCGTGGCGGAGTTCGGGTAGTGAATAATCGGGGTCCGCGGAGGGGGTCAGGGTCGCTCTGTCCTTCCTTGTAGAGGGCCAGCAAAAACCCCTTCATAGCAGCAACGTAGACCTCCTGTGACCACTCCTCGTAATCGCCCCTCGTAACCACCCCTTTGTAACAGCAAAAACCCTTCGTCCACAGAACTCCTCTCACACTGAACTCTCCGCTGAGGATGGTGTCGGTAATTTTATGGACTTCCCTCAGCGGGGAGGGGCCTTGGAGAAACTGACGCCACTGTTTGCCCTGATTGGACGGGGCTCCCATGGGTCCGCCCTTTCTGGGCAGGGTTTCATTCATGCCGGGAAAACCCTGCCCCTCTCTCCACGCGTGCCCATACTCGTCAAAAAGAAGGTACAAAGGTTGTGGAAGCCGAGAAGGAACTGCCAGAGATTCTGCCTCGGACAGTGAGTCGCCGGTTAGGCGAGTGAAGCGCTTGTTCAGTGGTGTTGTCGGTTTGTTTGATGGTTTGTTGGATGGTTGGATTTAATAACCTAACTAAAAGAAATCGTAGCGCACATTATTGATCCTCCCACTAGACAAAAGGAAGGGGAATCTGACTACACACATACTTAATGGAATAACCGACTTTTGGGATCTGAATGTTGAGTGCTCATGGTTTCCAGATCCGTAACAATATGTATATGTATATATATATATATATATATATATATATATATATATATATATGTATATATATATGTATATATATATATATAAAATATATACGTATATCGTCAATCCGCAATATATTCTTGTTCAAATGATATAATTGCAATTGAGCATGAACAAGAGCATCATTTTTCCACATAGTACCCCTCCTTTTCAAAACACTTAATCAGGTGGTTCACAAGCTTTTGTATGGGCTCAGAAAGTCATGTTTTTGGCTGAGTGATGAGCCATATATGCACTGCTTCTTTCAGTTGTTGGTCACTGGCAAAGTGGTGGCCTCTTAAAGCATCTTTGAGTAGACCAAACAGGTGAAAGTCTGAAGAGCCCAGGTCAGGACGTTATGGGGGATGCTCCAACACCTCAAAGTTCAATTGCCGGAGGTGTCCACAGTATAGGCGGCAGTGTGTGGATGGGCATTGTCATGCAACAATGCAACACCTTTTGACAGTTGCCTTTGGCGTTTGTCGAAAAGCTGGCTTCAACTGATCATGGAGCATTTCACAATAATGGACACCGTTTACTGTGGTGCCCCCCTCTTGATCGTGTTCCAAAAGTGTGAACATCACTCTTCCAGCCGATGGTCGACTTTTGAACCTATTTTGACTCGTGATGTCAGATGTTTCCACTCCATACTCTGGTGTTTGCTCTCTGGCTCGTAATGGTGGATCCACGTCTCATCTTCAGTGACAATGCGTCTCAAAAATGCATTCCCTTCATGACAAAAGCAGTTCAAAAGGCTTTGGCAGATTGTCACACGGTTGTGCTTGTGCTCTTCTGTGAGTTGTTTTGGAATATATTTTGCAGAAACTTTATGAAAGCCAAGTCAGTTGTTGATGATTTAATGTGCAGAACTATGACTGATGTTCAGATGTTTTGCCACTTCGCCAATAGTCGACCATCGGTTCTCCAGAATCATGGTGCGGACTTGTTCAATGTTTTCTTCTGTTGTGGATGTGGATGGGCGTCCAGATCGTTCATCATTGGTGACACTTGTGTGATCGTTTTTGAACATGGTAATCCAATCATACACACACCGCTGCGGTAAAACACTGCTCCCATATTGTGGAGAAAGTCTGCGATGGATTTCTGCCCCTGGTACACCTTCAGCCCACAAAAATCATATTGCTGCACGCTGCTCTTCTTTGGTGCAAACGGAAAGTGGAGCAGTCATGTGAACTCCCTTACAATGACACAACTACTGACTGCTCAAGGTTCAAACTGCTTGACAATGGTGCAGACAGTTTATGCTTGTACCTGCAAGTGCAATAAGCAATGCCATCAACACAACACAGTTTTTAATAAATCATTGCAAATACTTTTCGACTGTGTGTATGTATGTATATGTATATATATATATATATATATATATATATAATTATATATATATATATATTAATATATATTGTTACGGGCCGGGTGTCGGCCGCCAACCGACCGCTGAACGGAGCCGCAAGTCGAGTCGGCCCGACCGATCACCCGGAATAGAGATCGCCGCCCGGATAACTCCGAGCGACGGGTCCTTGTACAAGAACGAAATACGCAATCGGCAGATCACGTGGGGTAGGGTTGATTGCCAATCTTCAATGTACCTAAATCCCACGTGATCCAACTACCGGGGTATTCCACCCTCGACGGATTCGTACGGAACAAACCGCCGAGGCGAGCTTGTTCCGTGCGCGATTCCGAGCGGCGTAATCGCGAGAACCGTCGGTCCAAATGTCCCCTATTACGGCAAACCAACGGCTTTCTAACTCCCAACACACGAAATGTTCAGTCAATGAGGGAATGGACGAAGCGAGCAGGTTTACATTTACACAAGGACATTTATTATAATGAAACACGTATGCAATTAACAAGCAACAAAGAACTACAACCGTCTATAAGCAATTATTATGTACAGTCATTACACAGTTTTACTTACGGGACTCGGCGCCACAAACATTCATTCGAAAGAAAAGCAGGAAAAAGACCCATCAAAGGCAATGGGGTCAGACTGGACTCTTGGGTCTTTATGGCGTGGGACTTGGCAGACCGAACGAGTCCACGAGACTGTTGCAGGTTACCTGCACCTCGTGGTGTCTGGCTTGGGCGACCCCACGATGCTCTTCACACAGCAGCTAGCGTAGCGCGGTCGAGCTCGGCCTTCCGTGTGGCAGGCGAGCTCTCTCCGGCTCTCTCCACACAGAACGCGCGGTTTGCGCGACACAGCAGGCAAGGCTGCGCTCAGCTCGCGTCTCCTGACGCCCGGACTTCCACGCAGCTCCTTGGCTTCTGGGTTCCTCCCGACTCCCAACTGCCGAAGCAAAAAGCTTACTCCTCCACGGGACTCAGCACACGAACTCTGCAACGGGACTCCGAACTCAGCCCTACCACGGGACTCCACGAACTCTTTTCACGGGACTTCCACGAACTCTTTTCACCAACTCTTTTTGGATTCTCTGAGATTCTCTCGTGAACAAAGAAAGATGTCCTCTTTATCCTTTGCACCCTCCCCCGCACCGGCGTGACTCATGCCCTCGTGATCCACCCGCTCAACCACGGGTGGGAGGGAGTTGTTGACGTCACCGCAGGTTTCTTTTCTCTTGCAGAAGAGGGGGAGGGACGTCTCCATTGTTTCTTTCCTAACTATTAAATCGATCCGCAGCACATCTAATCGATTTCAAAACATTTAAACAATGGGAGGTGAGCTATCTAGGAAACATGCACTTATTGACATACAGTGGGGAGAACAAGTATTTGATACACTGCCGATTTTGCAGGTTTTCCCACTTACCAGGCACGTAGAGGTCTGTAATTTTTTATCATAGGTACACTTCAACTGTGAAAGATGGAATCTAAAACAAAAATCTGAAAATTCCATTGTATGTTTTTAAATAATTAATTGCATTTTATTGCATGAAATAAGTATTTGATCACCTACCAACCAGTAAGAATTCTGGCTCTCACAGACCTGTTAGTTTTGTCTTTAAGAAGCTCCATTCTCCACTCATTCCTGTATTAACAGCACCTGTTTTGAACTCGTTATCTGCATAAAAGACAGCTGTCCACACTCAATCAATCAGACTCCAACCTCTCCACAATGGGCAAGACCAGAGAGCTGTCTCAGGACATCAGGGACAAAATTGTAGACTTGCACAAGGCTGTAATGGGCTACAGGCAATAGGCAAGCAGCTTGGTGAGAAGGCAACAACTATTGGTGCAATTATTAGAAAATGGAAGGAGTTCAAGAAAACAGTCATCTCCCTCGGTCTGGGGCTCCATACAAGATCTCACCTCATGGAGCCTCAATGATCATGAGAAAGGTGAGGGATCAGCCCGAACTACACGGCAGGACCTGGTCAATGACTGAAGAGAGCTGGGACCACAGTATGAAAGAAACCATAAGTAGCACACTACGCCGTCATGGATTAAAATCCTGCAGCGCATGCAAGGTCCTTGCTAACCAGCGCATGTCCAGGCCGTCTGAAGTTTGCCAAGACATCTGGATGATCCAGAGGAGGAATGGCAGAAGGTCATGTGGTCTGATGAGCACAAAATAGAGCTTTTTTGGTTTAAACTCCACTCGCCGTGTTTGGAGGAGAAGAAGGATGAGTACAACACCATCCACCGTGAAGCATGGCGGTGGAAACATCATTCTTTGGGGATGCTTTTCTGCAAAGGGGACAGGACGACTGCACCATATTGAGGGGAGGATGGATGGGGCCATGTTCGTGAGATCTTTGCCAACAACCCCTTTCCTCAACAACAGCATTGAACATGGGGCGTGGCTGGGTCTTCCAGCATGACAACGACCCGAACACACAGCCAGGGCATACTAAGGAGTGGCTCTGTAAGAAGCATCTCAAGGTCTGGAGTGGCCTGCCAGTCTCCAGACTGAACCCAATAGAAAATCTTTGGAGGGAGCTGAAAGTCTGTGTTGCCAGTGACAGCCCCGAACCTGAAGGATCTGGAGAAGATCTGTATGGAGGAGTGGGCCAAAATCCCTGCTGCAGTCTATGCAAACCTGGTTAAGAACTATAGGAAACGGGTCTGATCTCTGTAATTGCAAACAAAGTTTCTGTACCAAATATTAGTTCTGTTTTTCTGATGTATCAAATACTTTTTCATGCAATAAAATGCAAATTAATTATTTAAAAATCATATAATGTGATTTTCAGGATTTTTGTTTAGATTCCGTCTTTCACAGTTGAAGTGTACCTATAAAAATTACAGACCTCTACATGCTTTGTAAGTGGGAAAACCTGCAAAATCGGCAGTGTATCAAATACTTGTTCTCCCACTGTAGCTGACTAAGGGAACTGTATGTTGTGTGCGATTGAATTCCAATTTCATAACAATAATATATATATAATATATATATATATATATATTATATATATTTGCGGCCGGAGGTTCCGGTGGCGAGAACGACCGTTAGGTGGGGGACTTACGTTGCCTCCCACCGACTCCGGAATGTAGGCCGTCGCTCACGGATAATTCTGTGACGTGGCGGGTCGCTTAACCGACCGTGGACGCCAATACCTCCACCGCGTAGCGTAGGGTTTTTGTCTAGAACCAATTTACCTAATTAACCACGCGGTGTCGTCTACCGGGGAACCATGCCTCGGTACGTCTTGCCCGATCCGGATCTCTACCAACTACAACCACCTTTCCGGATCTGATGCAGCCGGCGGAACTACCAAGGACGTACCGGCTAGAATGAACAGAATATCGGGAATAAAGACCCGGCTAAAAATCAGATCCGAACCATGCTGGACCAAATGAAGGAAAAGACCAAAATGAACTGGGAAACATTTCTACAATCATTTATTTCAATAAAACGAGGAAAAATATGTGGCACAGGAAACAGGTTTATTGGGGATGTTATGCAGGGGAAGATGAGAGAAAGATGTAGTGCGACAATTTTACAAGCAACTTACAAAGGAGACACAGAGCAGACTTACGCGGGAATAAAACAGGCACGATTTACAATGATCAACTAAAAAAACACTTATGCAATTCTACTTAGACGGCGCCACACACTCAGACACGCACTCAGACTAAAATAAACCCAGATGTATGCAAAGGACCTTTTGCAGCCAGAGAGGGAGGTGAGCTGAGATCGCAGTTCTCTCGGGTACCTGAACGTTGGAGGGAAGGGGTGCTCCATGGTGCGGCACCTGCCAATGGTCGTGCGGCTCGGTCCACGGCCGCTCGCGTGTGAGACCGTGTCTGCGAAAGAGCCGGGTCAAGTAGAGCGGAGTCTGAGGCGGGGATCAGGGTTTCCAGCTCACCCCAAGACGACTCACTTTCCAGCTCACAGTCACTTTCCAGCTCACCAGACGACTCACTTTCCAGCTTACTCGCTCACCCTCTCAGCACTCATCAACGAACCTCCGACTCTCTCACCTCAATTAACGAACCCTCCGCTTTCTCAGCCTCTACCCTGAGGATGGTGTCGTAATTTATAGACTCCTCAGCGGGGGAGGGGCCTTGGTGAAGCCGACGTCACTGTTTGCCTGATTGGACAGGGCTTCCATGGTCCGCCTTTCTGGGGGGGTTTCGGCCATACCGGGTATCCCGCCCACTCCAACGTGCGGACTCGCCAAAAGGAACTACTGCAAGAGGATTTTGCCTGGACAGCGAGTCGCCGGTTGGGCGAGTAGGCGAACAAGCGTTTGTTCAGCCCATGCGAGAGGAAGGTACTGTGGTTCATAATGGAGGGGATATAAAGATTTATTAATCTAACTAAAAAACATTGCAACGCACCCTTTTGATTTCCACTAAACACAAGGAGGGGTTCTATCTACACATATACTTAACGGAATAACTGATTCGGGACAACTGTATGTTTATATGCATACGGTTCCTAGAACGTAAGCGATAATATATATATATATATATATATAATATATATATATATATATATGATGATGATGAAGGTGAGCTGGAAGGTAACAAAGGCTTGGTTAAGTGATGAGCACTTTTAGCATGCTCGCACCTTTTTTCAGAAGGGGGGAAGTGCTTTAACCACCAAGGGAGGCAATACCAGGTGTGAGGCGGTAGAGTATTGATGCCATCAACCTATCTGTGATGAGAAGAGAGCAGGTCATGTTTCAGCTTCCTGTCAAGGGATACCTGTTATTATCAGGGCTTTGGATTATTTTGCTTCCAGGGTTGTGAAACAAGATGTGGCAGCACCAACCTACATTAGAGCCCGTTGAACTCAGCGGTGCTGCCGATTAATGCTTTGTATATCCTTCGGAGTTGAGTGTCCAAAGAAGGCCTTTGCTCTGCTAACTTGTCGCCAACCCTGCAATCTAATTTGGAGATGATGGTCATCCCAAAACCTGTAATTTCAGATTATATCATCACAAAGAGCTCGAAAGAATGAACCGTAGATTGGGGGACATCACCAAAATGTATGGAAGAACTTGCCAGATGATCTATGTTGAGAAGCAGGTTGAGTGTGTGTGGTCCTCCAGTTAAATGGCTTGGTCCAGGAGATTGACAAGATTTAGTTGTTTCATTCTTCATACAGAGATTTATAATTGTGGTTTGGTGGGCAGCTGTCTTCTGTATCTTAATATATTTGCGTGACATAGGGTGTCATTGTATGTAAAATGGAATACAGAGTTCATTGAAGGGATTACTGTATACCAATAATGATACTGCGTTGGTTACACAGAGGGAGGGTTGACATCTCAAGATGCAAGCTTCTTGCCTGTGTGGAGGAAATCTTTCAGTCTGTTTACGAGAGCATGCTGGTTGCCTTTGGTGAACAGCTGCTATTGCCAGATGCCATACTGTCATGGAGTGCATTTAACAGAAGGTCGTTGACCTCTTACTTTCATCTCTGCCTCTGGGCATTCATCCATTGTTGAGTAAGCATAAGTTGAATATCCAGGGTGGTGATTAGGATGATAACCATTCTGGCAATTTGATACTAGGCTATTGGAGAAGAGAAAAATATGAGCTGCAACTATTGACTTCTTACCTTGCTGATAATTATAGGAAGACTTTGCAATTAAGAGGATTGCTCTTTGGGCCTTTTGTAGAGTGGGTTGACAAAAGTTATTTTATTATGATGATTATTTTTTCCATGATTAAGGGAAACTTTTATTTTTGTTAGTGGCCTGCAGAACAACTGAGAAGGTGGAAAAGCCAAAGCAGGTACATATAATTTGAATTTGATAGTGATGCCATCATTAGTGACGTGTGAGGATGGGCTAGTAACTTCTCCACCTTGGTATGAGATAAGCCAACTTGTTCCAGGAAAGATGCTGTAAGGTGATGTTGAGGAGGGATGGGGGACCTTGGGCATTTTGAGAAAGTTTTAGTTAAAACAGATAGTGCTGCATGTTGAGAAGTTGATTTCCAACCCCCCCCAAAAAAAAATTGTTAGAGAAAAAAAATTTGCAACTTTTTTTCAAACAATTTCGATTTCTTTTTTTTGCATTTCTACATGTTTAAGTGATTTCCAACCCCCCCCCCACCCAAAAAAAAAATGTTGGAGAAAAGAACTATAACTCTGTCAGCACTGTGTATAATATTTAATGAATAAGATATAAGGTTCACTTGGTGACCCAGCAGTATTGGCGGCGGAGGTTTTGCACTCTCCGAGTGCTCCCCTCTAGTTTTTATTGTGATGCATTCATTGTTATGTTGGAGTTGTTGGGAATTGTGTCTGTGCATGATT
>CM068966.1:69223064-69238612 GCA_035128595.1 Eptatretus atami | reverse complement strand
AAGTGTGAGTTGTTTTAATTCGGATGCTGTCGATTATTGCTGCTATATTTCATTTTTGCACCCCTTTGCATGCTCACTATTATTCACCTCCGCCATCGAAGATCGGAGTTACTGTTTTCACCCCTTTCTGTTTGTTTGTTTGTTTGTGAACAGATTACGGAAAAACTCCTCGACGGATTCGACGAAAACTTGGTGGGGGGGGGGGGGTTAGGTATGGTCCAAGGATCATGCCATTAGATTTTGGACTTGGGTGCGGGGGGGTAAATGGGGTGTGATGGGGGGGGTTGGGGGGTAGGGTGGTGTGGTCTCCACGTTAGGTTTTTGGGGTTTATGATTGAGTTTTTGTATTGTTTCTATTCATTAAAGGTGGTGGTGGTCTCATGAGGCAACTCTTCTTGAACAGAATTTGAAACAAGAGTAAAACATTGACAGAGCATGGAGAGTGCAGAGGAACTAATTGCGAAGGGTGGTTATAGGTTTGCCTCGTTGTGTCACCAAATTAAAAGAATGGCTTTTAGTCACAACCAAGAGCTGAAAGATTGGCAAATCCATCAATGTGCAGGCAAATATCTGAAAAGTTGATCTATCATTTTTAGCTGCGTCTCGCGTAGCGAACGCTGGCTCTAAGAGAGCTCCATTTGTCTTCTTGTTTTTCTTGTTTTCTTGTTTTCTTGTTCTGTTCTTCTTGTTCTTGTTCTTCTTCTTGTTGTTCTTCTTCTTGTTCTTCTTCTTGTTCTTCAGACAAAACCTTTAGGACGCGGCTCTTTTATATACAGGATCCGGATCTCCTTAAATACTAAACACCTCTACACATCCTCGCATTGAGGGTTCCTTTTGAGAGCGTCTATCATGAACTTTTAAATATATTCGGACATTTGCTTTAAAGTTCGAAAAGTTCACGTTACTATTTAAAGATTATTCCATTTAATGTGTTGTAATTTCGTAAATACACTATTTTCTCGTCATGAAGGAGGAGCCTCCATGACGGGTCTCGCTATTGGCTCCATCAAGGCATGTGACGAAATATCGGAAGTTGTTATTGTGATCAAAATGCTGATGTTTCGACTTTCTGTAATGAATTTTTAGCCGCGTCGCGTTGCGAACGCTGGCTCTAAGAGAGCTCCGCGTTCTTCTTCTCCTTGTTGACTGGTGGATTAACGCGGATTCTGGACACATTTGTCCTTGTTTTGAAATGGTGAACACACTTGTCCTTTTACCACGATTACTTAAGTGCTGCATACCTTGCTTGCCATGTTGTACAGGTAATCTGAGGCTATGATGATTAAATCTCAACTAGTCATTTAATTTGGGAAGTTTGTATTGTGTAGTACTTTTATTTTGTATCCACAATTTGGGCTCGTGAAAGAGAGGTGACCGAGGGTACAATGGCAGCACACACACACAGTAGGTCAGTAACACAACAGGTGGACACAATAAGGAAAATGTATGTTGAGGGGCAAAAAGTGGCGGAAACTTTGACTTGCTGGTAAGTTGTTGGACGATCCTTCTCAAAAGACATGGTTTACTTAAAACCAGTGATCAGCTCCAAGTGTAAGAATGTGAGATTTGCTGAAAATGTGTGACTTGTTCCAAGTCTGATCCTTTCCATGTCATGAGGGAGGGAAGCAGATCTACCTTCCAATGGCAAAACCTAGTAAGTCACTTTTTGGTCAAAGTTGAGATTTTGTCATTTTTGGAGTTACTAGGTTCTGTCACATGTTTATACTATAACAAAATCTGTAAAAGTGGATCCTAGATGCTTGAATGTCAATGGTAAAACCTAGCAAGTCAGTCGGATTAGGCCTTTGATAAAACAGTTTTCCTTTGTTTTCTCTAAATGAACAAAAGATGACTTACTACGTTTTGCCATTGGACGACAGAGAGATGCTGCTGGCCTGTTCATGGGATTCTTTCTCTTACTTCATAATGTGGAATCTTCTGCAAATTGAAAGGAAATTTTTTCCCTAGCACCCAGAAATGCCATTAATGGCACAAGGGGAACAGGACTTGGGCCCTCTAAATGGGGAGGTGAAGATAATATTGCATTGAAAGCTCTGCACTGACATTGTGAGTGGATGAAGTTTACAAACCAGGAAAGATGGTGTGCTTGTATGCACCACGCAAAAATCTTGGAAATCAGAACAGGGTGATCCACTGTCAAATTCCTGCATTATAGCCAGAGACAGCCCTGGCCTTGTTGGATATTTGGGACCTCTGTCCATTTTTGACAGAAGCAGTAACAGCGTAATCCAAAGTTCGATGGCTGGGATTGAATCAAAATTGTTGATCAGACATCAGGCTGTTTAAAGAGAGAGCACTATCCCTATTGCTATGATAGATTCCATGACTTTGCTTATACTTATAAGTAAGCTAACTTGCTTTTAGTTCAGAGGATTTATTTTTATAACTTCTCTATTTCAGTGATATTGGCCGTCTTCACAGTAGACACAACGCGACCCACTAACGACAAACTGAATATAGCAGAGGATAAGCCAGTTCAGAATTTGAGAGCAGTGGCACTCGTGTTGTTATCCCGCATGCGCCAAGTGCAAAGTGGGATGAAGAAATTGGTTCACTTCTATCTGTCCACAAATATCAGTTTATGATCAAGGAACAAATTGATTTCAATGAAATGTTGTAATTTTAAACACAAATCGGAAAACGAACCTGTAGTTTAGCAATACTTTGGCTCGGAATTTGTCCCGATTGCGTGTGCACAGAGAAGTGAGGGTTTTATATATATATTTTTTTTAACTCTGTCTGCCTTTCTGGCAGTCAAACAATTAAAAATCATTCCAAACAAGAAACTTACTGTTTTTTGGTACATCATAGCAGGCACAAACAGACACAAATAACTCATGTAAACATGAATAATAAATAAGGTGGCGTATAAGACAATGCGTCAACAGTGGTAAACATCTGGAATTATTATTTTCTACATCATTTAAAATGTTTATTTTATTTCATTTGAGTTATGTACTTGAATACTGAAGAACACAAATCAACTTTTTGGCACTTTCAAAACCCTTCCGTTTAGCAGTACCGTGCTTGGAGAAAAATATTACATCATTTTAAGTCGTCACGACCAATCAACTTTGCCGTTCGTTGACTCCGCCTATGTCCTTGTTTCTCAAGACTGTGCAGGGTAATGCATTCAATGAACTATCTTGTGTTACTAATGCAATTTTCTTGTGAAAATAAAAGTTAAATAGAAAAGTGTACAAAGTTAAATCTGGTGCAGACTCAAAATAAGAATGACACATTAAAGGGTTCAGCGGAAGAAAGTCTTTTCATCATTTATCCACCATATATCCACCATGTAAATCAAATATTTTTTCTCAGGATACTTTGACGAGTCAATTTTTGCTTTCAGACAATTAATTTTCCTTTATCGCAGTATCTGTTTCCATGAGATTGGTGGTTTGAGGGTTGGGGCAGCAGGGAGTGGTTAATGGGAAGGAAAGGTTGAAGGTGTTGTACACGAATCCCAGGAGCTTTAATGGAACTGCTGGAAGTTCAAATGGAATTCAAGGATACATGGTTTGTCGGTGTGATAGGAAAGGGAAAAAAGGTGTGACAATCTTGGTGAAAGACAACATTGGATTGAGAGAAAAGCATGACATTACAATGAGGGAATTGATGGAGAGGGTTCCTTGTGGATATAGATTACAGAATGAAAGAAAAGAAAGATACTTGCAGGATGCTTTTTTTATGGAACATTGTGGGGGGAAGAGCGGAAAGATGGCAGTGAAGAATCCAGAAAGGTGTGTGGTGGGAACCATATTGATTTTCCAGAAACCAAGTCAGATTTCGAAAGTAGGCTCTCTGAAACCTTGAGAGAGCGAGTCGGCTCTTTGAAAGCTTGAGGGAGCGAGTCGGCTCTGAAACCTTGAGAGAGCGAGTCGGCTCTGAAACCTTGAGAGAGGAGTCGCTCTGAAACCTGAGAGAGCGAGTCGGCTCCGAAACCTTGAGGGAGCGAGTCGGCTCTCTGAAACTTGAGGGAGCGAGTCGGCTCTTTGAAAGCTTGAGGGAGCGAGTCAGCTCTTTGAAAGCTTGAGGGGCCGAGTCGGCTCTCTGAAAGCTTGAGGGAGCGAGTCGGCTCTTTGAAAGCTTGAGGGAGCGAGTCGGCTCTCTGAAAGCTTGAGGGAGCGAGTCGGCTCTTTGAAAGCTTGAGGAGCGAGTCCGGCTCTCTGAAGCTTGAGGGAGCGAGTCGGCTCTTTGAAAGCTTGAGGGAGCGAGTCGGCTCTTGAAAGCTTGAGGGAAGCGAGTCGGCTCTTTGAAAGCTTGAGGAGTCGCTTGAAAGCTGAGGAGCGAGTCGGCTTTGAAAGCTTGAGGGAGCGAGTCGGCTCTGAAAGCTGTGAGGAGCGAGTCGGCTTTCTGAAAGCTTGAGGGAGCGAGTCGGCTTTTGAAAGCTTGAGGGAGCGAGTCGGCTCTTTGAAGGCTTGAGAGCGAGTCGGCTCTTTGAAAGCTTGAGAGCGAGTCGGCTCTTTGAAAGCTTGAGAGCGAGTCGGCCTCTGAAAGCTTGAGGGAGCGGTCGCTCTCTGAAAGCTTGAGGGGGCGAGTCGGCTCTCTGAAAGCTTGAGGGGGCGAGTCGGCTCTTGAAAGCTTGAGGGGCGAGTCTGGCTCTCTGAAAGCTTGAGGGGGCGAGTCGGCTCTCTTGAAAGCTTGAGGGCGAGTCGGTCTCTGAAGTTTTGAGGGGGCGAGTCGGCTCTCTGAGAAGCTTTGAGGGGGCGAGTCGGCTCTCTGAAGCTTGAGGGGGGAGTCGGCTCTCTGAAAGCTTGAGGGGGCCGAGTCGGCTCTCTGAAAGCTTGAGGGGCGAGTCGGTCTCTGAAAGCTTGAGGGGGCGAGTTGGCTCTCTGAAAGCTTGAGGGGCGAGTCGGCTCCTGAAGTTGAGGGGCGAGTCGGCTCTCTGAAAGCTTGAGGGGGGCGAGTCGGCTCTCTGAAAGCTTGAGGGGGCGAGTCGGCTCTCTGAAAGCTTGAGGGGGGCGAGTCGGCTTCTTTGAAAGCTTGAGGGGGCGAGTCGGCTCTCTGAAAGCTTGAGGGGGAGAGTCGGCTCTCTGAAAGCTTGAGGGGCGAGTCGGCTCTCTGAAAGCTTGAGGGGCGAGTCGGCTCTCTGAAAGCTTGAGGGGCGAGTGGCTCTTGAGATCTTTGAAAGCTGAGGGTGAGTCGGCTCTCTGAAAGCTTGAGGGCGAGTCGGCTCTCTGAAAGCTTGAGGGAGCGAGTCGGCTCTCTGAAAGCTTGAGGGAGCGAGTCGGCTCTTGAAAGCTTGAGGGGGCGAGTCGGCTCTCTGAAAGTTGAGGGGGCGAGTCGGTTCTGAAAGCTTGGGGGGCGAGTCGGCTCTCTGAAAGCTTGAGGGAGCGAGTCGGCTCTCTTGAAAGCTTGAGGGAGCGAGTGGTCTCTGAAAGCTTGAGGGAGCGAGTCGGTCTCTCTGAAAGCTTGAGGGAGCGAGTCGCTCTCTGAAAGCTTTGAGGAGCGAGTCGCTCTCTGAAAGCTTGAGGGAGCGAGTCGGCTCTCTGAAGCTTGAGGAGGAGTCGGCTCTGAAAGTTGAGGGAGCGAGTCGGCTTCTGAAAGCTTGAGGGAGCGAGTCGGCTCTTTGAAAGCTTGAGGGAGCGAGTCGGCCTCTCTGAAAGCTTGAGGGAGCGGTCGGCTTTGAAAGCTTGAGGGAGCGAGTCGGCTCTTTGAAAGCTTGAGGGAGCGGTCGGTCTTTGAAAGCTTGAGGGAGCGAGTCGGCTTTTGAAAGCTTGAGGAGGCGTCGGCTCTTGAAAGCTTGAGGGAGCGAGTCGGCTCTCTGAAAGCTTGAGGGAGCGAGTCGCGTTCTGAAAGCTTGAGGGAGCGAGTGGCCTTCTGAAAGCTTGAGGGAGCGAGTGGCTCTCTGAAAGCTTGAGGGAGCGAGTCGGCTCTCTGAAAGCTTGAGGGAGCGAGTCGGCTCTCTTGAAAGCTTAGGGAGCGAGTCGGCTCTCTGAAAGCTTGAGGGAGCGAGTCGGCTTTTGAAGCTTGAGGGCCGAGTTGGTCTCTGAAAGCTTGAGGGAGCGAGTTGGCTCTCTGAACGCTTGAGGGAGCGGATTGGCTCTCTGAAAGCTTGAGGGAGCGAGTCGGCTTTCTGAAAGCTTGAGGGAGCGAGTGGCTCTCTGAAAGCTTGAGGGAGCGAGTGCTCTCGAAAGCTTAGGGAGCGAGTCGGCTTTTGAAAGCTTGAGGGAGCGAGTCGGCTCTCTGAAAGCTTGAGGGAGCGAGTCGGCTCTTTGAAAGCTTGAGGGAGCGAGTCGGCTCTCTGAAGCTTGAGGGAGCGAGTTGGCTCTCTGAAAGCTTGAGGGAGCGAGTTGGCTTTTGAAGCTGAGGGGCGAGTCGCTCTCTGAAAGCTGAGGGAGCGAGTCGGTTTTGAAAGCTTGAGGGAGCGGTCGGCTCTTCTGAAAGCTTGAGGGAGCGAGTCGGCTCTTTGAAAGCTTGAGGGAGGCGAGTCGGCTCTCTGAAAGCTTGAGGGAGCGGTCGGCTCTTGAAAGCTTGAGGGAGCGAGTGCTCTTTGAAAGCTTGACGGGAGCGAGTCGGCTCTCTGAAAGCTTGAGGGAGCGAGTGCGGCTCTTGAAAGCTTGAGGGAGCGAGTCGGCTCTCTAGAAGCTTGAGGGAGCGAGTCGGCTCTCTGAAAGCTTGAGGGAGCGAGTCGCCCTGTTTGAAAGCTTGAGGGAGCGATCGGCTCTCTGAAAGCTTGAGGGAGCGAGTCGGCTCTTTGAAAGCTTGAGGAGCGAGTCGGCTCTCTGAAAAAGCTTGAAAGGGAGCGAGTTGGCTTCTGAATTGAGGGAGCGAGTTGGCTCTTTGAAAGCTTTGAGGGAGCGAGTCGGCTCTCTGAAGCATTGAGGGAGCGAGTTGGCTCTCTGAAAGCTTGAGGGAGCGAGTCGGCTCTCTGAAAGCTGAGGGAGCCGAGTCGGTCTCTGTGAAAGCTTGAGGGAGCGAGTCGGCTCTCTGAAGATTGAGGGAGCGAGTCGGCTCTCTGAAAGCTTGAGGGAGCGAGTTGGCTCTTGAAAGCTTGAGGGAGCGAGTCGGCTCTGAAACCGAGGAGTTGTGTTTTAAGAGACAGGTTGTGGACGGATTTGTCCGAAACTTGGTGGACAGGTTGGGTTTGTGACAAGAACGAATCGATTCGATTTTGGTTCAGTTCACGTCTGGATGCATATCCGGCCGATCCGAGAGATACAAAACGTAAATTGTTTATCCTGGTCGACGGATTTCCTCCACCGAGTGTCCTTGTGGTTATTATTATTTATTTATTTATTTTCCAAGCTTGTGTGTGGATGGGTGATGCACGTTGGGCGTTGGTGCAGCGCAGGCATGGTGGGCCGAATGGCCTCCTCCATCAAATATCCTTGCGGCCGTTGTCTTTTAGGCGGTGTATAATAATTTGTTTTTTTTTCTGTGAACGCTAGTTTCTTTTTATATGCACGACGGTCGTAAAGCTACCCTGTGCGCATTTCGAAGATTCGGCAAATTAACATTTGTATGTAAACGTGACGCATTTACGAAGAGACGAGTTGAAGTTCTCGGATTGTGCTTTTAATTTTCAGTTGTTTGAAACGATTGTGACTCTTATTCTACCGGCAAAAGCTTTTCATTTAATGTGCAGTAGCAGTTTGAGTGAGAGTTTGCGAGCGTAAAAGGCGTACATGAAGGAGAAACCCGATTTTGTGACGCTGTGGAACGAGTGCTCAATGAGGAGGAGGAGCAAAGAAATAAATTGAAGAAGAAGAAGAAGACGAAGATGGCGAAATTAAGGAGCCTTATGCCGAGACTGTACATTGGGAATTTGAGTGCCCGCGCTTGCGAGCGAGATGTGGAGCGCTTCTTCAGGGGTTACGGCAAAGTCATGGAGATCAGCATTAAAAACGGGTCTGCATTATAGCCGTTCACGTTATATTGTTATGGTTGCTTGGTGTCGGGTTGTAAGCTTCCGAGGCCTACCTGCGGCCTTGTCGGCTTGCTTGGGGGTCTTTTTTTATTTGGAGTGGTTTCGCGTGTCCCTTTTATTCGATGGTGTGTGAGTGTGTCCGGTTCATTGTCCGGTGTGGTAGGCCCCTGGGGGGGGGGGGGGGGTTTACGATAATCATGGCGTTTGAGAGTTACTGTGTTCGCCCGTGAGGCCTCGGCCTACGCTCGGCTCACGTCACGTGCGTGGCACGTTTTCATTGTCGATCGTTTCAACTTGGACGTGCTCAAAACGGGAGGGGTTTGTTTGGTTGGGTTTAACTCAGATAAAAAGTATCGAAATGGCATAATTTACATTTGGAGACCCAGAGGAAAAACCGATTTCAACGATTTTCTTCATCATCCATCGGTCCAAACACTTTTCCTGAAGAGACGTCCTCGTCCTGTGTATGTACAGGATGGTCCATATGTCTTGTTACCCCGTCCCCTCCACGTGATTTATTTATTTATTTCTGATGATGGATTGTGAAACTCCTTACGGACCTGTCAAAAGGTTCTACGGACGAAATAGAATAGTCCGCGACGGCTGGAAACAAGTTTTTATATGACTTGATGTTCTTGCTCATTGTCCTCGTGTACATATGTTATCAAACGTTGATATACTTTAGACCTGTCTCTCATTACTTTTTTTGTATGCTCATTGTGTACATCGTAGATCCTTTTCTTGAGAAACGGCCCCTCGTGCCAAGTCCAAGGTTGTCTTTTATTCCTTTTAACTCAACGCACCATTCTGCTTTTATTATGACACATCTACGTTATCTTTGCATGATAACTGCGGCGTTAACTTGAGGTTTCATAACAGGATATATTGATTGATTAATTATTAGGGGTGCAACAAAATGTTTCCATCCGCGATGTGTGAAAATATATTTGCAAAGGTGCACTTATTGGCACACACCAGTTGATGAGAGGGTAATATATATGTGTGTATGTATATGTTATGTATATATATATATTGACCCCTCCCATGCTCCTCGAGCCAAAGTAGCTGCATAAAGCAATACAAGAAGACTTACACAAGGTATTAAAGTGCTAAACGCGTATTTCAAACCCCTTCCCAGAGTTCCTTAACAACTATAAAGATGTTCACACACAGTACACACATGACAATCCCAATGCTATACACCCCCTCAGCTACTCGACCGGTTTCATCGCTAATTGGCGAATCATCAGCAATAGCGCATACTAACGAGGCTCCCAAGCATGTACCACATGCAAATGTCAAAAGCAGTCTGCTTGGGTTGCTTTATGCAGCTACTTTGGCTAGTGGGTGGGTCTATATATATATATACATACATTCATGGAGCAGCCCTGGAGTTATGTTATCTTGATTCAAACACCTCACTGCACTGGAAAACTTGGGGACAGGAATGCTGTCATGTAAAGGTTGGGACCACTAATACTGTAATATTGGGACCCTTGTCCTCTCCCACCTGGAGCGGTGATACACAATACACATTTACATAAAAAAAAATTGCATCTCCCTCCCCTCCTTCCCTCCCAAGACCACTGCCAAAGATGAAAACACCCCCCTATGTACTAATTGGGGTCATGATGATTCAATGTAGCAAGTCTGCGTGTAATCAGTCTAGAACTGTGGGAGGAAAAGTGCGACTAACACACACAACCAGTCAGTGAATTATAGTAAGGAGAGGAGATGTCTGAGATCCCCACAAGCTCCGATTCATGTTGACCAACTTAGCAATATTGATGAACCGAAAGTAGTAATTACTGAATGTACTAAAACAATTTTGTATCTTAAAATTGGGATCAACAAAAAAGCCCCAGGTGTACTCATGAATCATATTTAACTTTAATGTTGGTATTTCATATTTAGTTGAAAAAATCCACCATTTACCTGTCTTGTCTGGTGTTGCACTCGACTCTGAAACAAATCGGCACATTTTCTTGTCTAAATTGTCTGATGTGATCCCGTCTGGCTGGGTTTTAAAATTTCAAAACCTAATTTTTAGATGTTGGCAGTTTAAACTCTTCCGAGTGCAGAATATTTGCAGGGTATAAACAGGCCCCTCCCCCAACAAAGTACAGGACCGTCTATTGAAGGCACATACGAAACTGAGATAATGATAAGATCTTGTAATTTTTCTTACTTTTCACAAAACTGGCTTCAAATAATTTTCAATAAATTCAGTTTTGTGTTTTAAAATATTCATTTACACTTTGTTTTTGATTTTAGACCTATGTTCACAAGAAGCTGCTTCTTCATCTTCTTCACCAACATACCTTTCAGTTTTTTTTGGGGGCAGTAGCCATTTTTCGCCAGACATAAGTTTGTCAAATGCAGACCTCATGGGTCCACCTCATGGACCACATCCGCGCTTTAAGTGGGAAAAAGACGAACACCGAATGTCTGCACGGCAGCCATGACTTCTGTCAGTCGCGAATGTCTATCCAGCATCCATTTTCCAACTTTGAACAAGACACCATCGATGTGTCCCTGATTGGTTGTGCAATGTTTTTAAAATGTCGAAAAAAACTTTCTGACCCCTTAACTGAAATAAACAGCCTCTGATTTTGTCTGTTGAGACTACAGCGGACATAAAATGGCTGCCGGAAGTCGACCGTCGCCAAAAAAATTTCTTCGGCTTGGCAGGAATTATTGGGGTGGGTTGGGTTACAGGAAACTGAACATTTTTAATTCTTTTTTAATTTTAGGCCTTTATTAAAATCTAATCGGCGTGTTTTTGCCCCTTAACCAACTCGTCCAAGTTTTGTCGTAACTCGTCCACAACTTTTTGAAATATATTTTTTGGCTCCATCTCTCAATGGTGAGCTGCCATTGCCCGATGCCATCCTGTCATGCCGTACATTTAACGAGACTGTCGATGACCTCTTACTTACATTTCTTCCTCTGATCATTCATCCATTGTTGAGTAAGCATAAATTGAATGTCCAGGGTTGTGATGAGAATGATGGCCTAGGATCAGATTGCCAGAATGTCTATTTGAGAAAGGAAAAATATGAGAGCTGCAACTATTGACTTATTCCTTGCTGATGATTGGAAGACTTTGCAATGAAGAGGATTGTGCTTGGGGTGTTTTCTAGTGTGGGTTTGCATGTTTTTTTTTTTTGGGGGGGGGGGGTAGTCGATCTTTCTACCCTTATTGTCAGGTTTTCGTCGTTATGTCTGTCTGTTTGTCTGTCCAGGCCAGTACTCCGTTAATCGAAGGCCCATTTTGATGAAACTCTGGTGGTAAGTTAATAGCATGACCTAGTTGTGCACGTTTGAGAACCGTTGCTATGGACCCCTCGGTTGCCTAGCAACGGACCTTTGAAATTTTCAAAAGAAAATAAAAATATTGAAATTGAAAAATCAAACTATGATCGTTTGTGGGCAACACATTCAGCCTCATTGACAAAAAAATTCAGCCCTCCCATGAAAACTGTCGGAGAAGATAGACTTTGAATGAACCCTGGTCGAAAAATAAAAAAAACGAAGTTCGTTATATCTCAGAGACTATGAGTCAAACATACATGAAACTGGTATGGTAGGTTCATGGTATGTCCTAGTTATGTGTGAGAGAACCGTTGCTATGGACGCTTTTGTTGGCTAGTAACGGCTGAAAAACGACTAAATTTGACTTGATCGACTACCCATGTCCGCCTACCGGCTTGTATTGTTATGATTTTATCTTATTTTTCCATGATGAAGGGAAACTTTTATTTTTGTTAAGGTCCTGAAGAAACACTGAGTGGAAGAGCCAAAGCAGGTACATATAATTTGAGTTTGATAACAATACCATCATTAGTAAGTGTTGGGACTGGCTAGAAACTTCTCCACCTTAGTATGAGATAAGGCCCTAAAAACAAAATAATGTTGGGTTTCCGATAACATGCTGCTCAATGAATGGGGTGGATAGGTCGGGATTTTTTTTGGACTTGTTTAAATGTAAGCAGAACAGTATTTCAGATTCTCCATCTTTCCAACCAGTATGTGTATGTTGATGGTTGAAAAGATCGAGAATCATGAACTTTAACATGTCCATCATGAGATTCCAAATTCGGGGTAAAACAGTATTGTGTACACAAGTCAGAGGATTAAATGACACCGATTTAGTATCTGCAATGTTTCCTTTAAACATTGAAGCTGGTCTCAGCAGTGATAACGACAGCATATCATTAACATGGCTCAACTGGACAAATGCAGGAATTGAAGAATACTAATCTCCTATTCATCATCCCTGAAAATCTTGTATATTCAGACATCATACCCTTTGGGGGCATCCATGAAGTATGTACTCAAAATAAGAAACTTTAACCCACCCCCAACTAATGCACTTTAAATTTAATCTTCATAATCCGGCAACATAGCAATTGTTATACTCCCCCTCCCTCTTTCTCCCCATCCATACTTGCCCCCACTCCTCTCCCCTTCCCCCCTCCACACTCTCACCCCTCCCCTTCACCTCCTCACTCCCTCCTCCCTTTCCCCTCACCTCTCTGCTCTCCCCTCCTCTCTTCCCACACCGCTCCTCCCCTGTATTCCTGTCAGCGAAGCGACAGGTGGTGTTTGCTGGTACAAAATATGTGTGTACTGTTTGCAGGGTATATACAGCCCCCTCCCCCTACCAAGTATGGTACCATCTATTAAAGGCACTCACGAAACTGAGATAATAAGATCTTTCTTTGTAACAAAACTGGCATAAAATAATTTTCAAGGAATTCAGTTCTGTATTTTAAAATATTAATTTCCATTTCATTTTCAATTTTAGACCCATGTTAACGATATGCTTCTTCTTCTTCACAACACACCTTTAATCTTTTTTTGGCGGTAGCTGTTTTTTGCCAGACATAAGTATGTCAAATGCAGACCTCATGGGTTTGACATCTTGTGTGTCTTGGTGACCACATTGGCACTTTAAGTGAATAAAATGAACACAAAATGTCTGCACGGCAGCCATGACTTCAGTCAAAGTCGGGAATGTCTGTCTGGCGTCCATTTTCCGACTTTGGACAAGACACCATCGATGTGTTATGCATTATGCAATGTTTTTAAAATGTCGATAAAACTTTCTGACCCCTTAACTGCAGTAAACCCACTGATTTTCTCAGACAACAGCAGTCAACAATGGCACAGAGTAATGCCATGCACAGCGGACATAAAATGGCCGCCCGGAAGTCAACCCTCACAAAAAAATACCCATTAATTGGAGTCAGCAGGAATTATTGGGGTAGGTCGGGTTACCGGAAACTCAACATTTTAATTTTTAGGCCTAAGCTAAGTTGTTCCTGGGAATATGGTGTAAGGTGGTGAAGAGTAGGATCATGAGGGAGGGATTAAGGACCTTGGGCATTTTGAGAAAGTTTGAATTAAAACCGATAGTACTGCATGTTTGAGAAGTGAGTTGTTTTCATTAAGATGCTGTCCAAGTATTGCTGCTCTATTTAATTTTTGCACCCCTTTGCATGCTCACCTATTATTATGATGTATTAAACGTTATGTTGGAGTTGTGGGAATTGTGTCTATGCCACGACTAAATGTGGTGTTACTCTCTTTGAACAGAATTTGAAGCAAGAGTACCTTATCCTGATGCTGTGTGGACTGTACTTCCCCAATGATGGACCTCTGGTAGCTTGTACATGTTGCTGTGTTTGAGCATGGAGAGTAACTACTGGAATCGATCTTTCTGGGTTCTTTCTGACATCTTTGTTCTTTGTTCCTTTCACATTTCTTTAAAAAAAAAAAAAATTCTATTATTCTCTTTATTCATTCTAATTCTTGCTTTTTTATTTTCTTTCATCACTTTGACTCTCTATTCCTCTTTCACCGGGCGTAGTAGCGTGCGCCTGTAATCCGGCTACTCGGAGGCTTGGGTTGGAGTATGCTTGAGGACGGGAGTTCTGCGCTGGGCCGCGCTATGAGAGGGTGTAGGGCAGCCCGGAATCATGGCGAAATCCAATCCTTATCCCTGTGTGTAAGAGGCGACCAGGGTGTGCGTCAGAAGGGCATCCGGCATAAAACCTATGCCAAATCAGTATGCGGATCATAACGGATGATCCGCTGTGGCGACCCCTAACGGGAGCAGCCGAAAGACGAACAACAACAACTCTCTATTCCTCTTTCGTTATCTCTCTCTCCAAGGAGAAGTGAATTCTTGCAGAATTCTCCAAGTGAAGCAGAAAATTTTCTGCAAGGCTCACTTGGCTGAGCCTGGATGGGTTTTGCACGTTGTGGAGTAGTGGCTGAAACCCGAATCCTATCCAGGCTCCTCCTGATGACTATCTTTGCTCTTCATTTCTTCGGGTTCATTCTTTGTCTTCCGTTTCATTGCAGAGCATGGAGAGTGCAGAGGAACCAATTTCAAAGGGTGGTTAGAAGTTTACCTTGTGTCAGAAAGTTTAAAGAATGGCTATTAGCTACAGCCAAGAGTTGAAAGACTGGCACATTCATAGATGTGCAGGCAAGTATCTGAAAAGGGTATCTGTCATTGTTTTTTAAAAAAAATGATGAACCCTCTAATCCTTTTACCACAATTACTTATATGCTGCATACCTTGCGTGCCATATCATGCAGGTAATATAAGGCCATGATGATTAAATCTCAACTATTCGTTTGATTTTGGAAGTTTTTATTGTGCAGTACCTTTGTTTTATATACAGAATTTGGGCTCGTGAAAGAGAGGTGACCGAGGGTATAAAGGCAGCACACCCACCCACAGTGGGTCAGTGGCACAACAGGTGGACACAACAGGAAAATGAAATGTATGGACAGTGGGGGTGGGGTGGGGGTGAAAGAGTGGAAACTGACTTGCTGGTAGCTTCGTTGGATGATCCTTCTCAAGAAACATGGTTTTCAAGAGATAAAGTTCAGCCTGAAGATTACTCAGATGATCATTTCTGCCTTGCCTGATGGCAGACATGCTTGTGGCAAACTTTGCAAATGATTGGGTTTCCATTGGTTTTGGGGTGCTTTGCACTTTCTTTCTTTTACAAATGATCTAAGGCTCATAGTGGAGCTGCCACATCCACACATGAACGGACATACAGGCAAGCATACGCAACACAACCCCAGACTGTTAGATGAGTTAATCGGCCACTGAACTTCAGGGAAATGCAATCACTTCCTGGGGTACTCTGGGTACCAGTGACGTCACAACAATGGCACCGCTTCTCTCACCACACGCAATGGGCCATTTCCTTTGGAGGAATTTCTTCCTTTCCTTGGATGCCAATCTATGGGGATTGTCCTTGCTCTGTCCTTTTTAATGCTGAACATCAAGTAAGGAAGCTGCACGTACCATTTGAAGTCTGGTATGACTCGGTTGGGGTTTGAACCACCGACCTCCCAGACTCAGAGTGGTTTTCTTTCCTTGATGAAGGGAGGGAAACATTCTCTTCTTAATGTCCTTTTGATTGACCTTTATTTTTATTTTTATTTTTTTATTTTTTTGTCTTCCATAAGAAAAAAAAAGTTATTTTTTTCACAACTGATCACTCATTGTTGAATGTAAAGTGAAGATTCTAATTGCAAATTATAATTTGTTGAATAATAATGATTGGATGATCTGGTAATATTTTCTGATTTTGAAAACTTTTGTTTCACTTGCAGTTACAGA
>CM068966.1:69175556-69206289 GCA_035128595.1 Eptatretus atami | reverse complement strand
ACTGAGCGGGTCGTCTCTCTCCGTCTGTCTGTTCTCTCCGCTCTGTCTGTTCGTCGGTCGTCTGTCTCGTCTGTCTGTCTCTCCGTCTGTCTGTCTCTCCGTCTGTCGTGTCTCTCCGTCTGTCTGTCTCTCTCTGTCTGCTGTCTGTCTGTCTCTCGTCTGTCTCTGTCTGTCTCTCCGCTGTCTGCCTGTCTGTGTCCGTTCTGGCTCTGTTCTGTGTCCGTCTTGCCTGTCGTCTCCGTCTGCCTGTCTGTCTCCCGTCTGCCTGTCTGTCTCCTTTGTCTGCCTGTCTGTCCTCCGTCTGCCTGTCTGTCTCCGTCTGCCTGTCTGTTCTCCGTCTGCCTGTCTGTCTCCGTCTGCTGTCTTGTCTCCGTCTGCCGTGTCTGTCTCCGTCTGCCTGTCTGTCTCGTCTGCCTGTCTGTCTCCGTCTGCCTGTCTGTCTCCGTCTGCCTGTCTGTCTCCGTCTGCCTGTCTGTCTCCGTCTGCCTGTCTGTCTCCGTCTGCCTGTCTGTCTCGTCTGCCTGTCTGTCTCCGTCTTGCCTGTCTGTCTCCGTCTGCCTGTCTGGTCTCCGTCTGCCTGTCTGTCTCCGTCTGCCTGTCTGTCTCCGTCTGCCTGTCTCCGTCTGTCTGTCTGTCTCCGTCTGTCTGTCTGTCTCCGTTTGTCTGTCTGTCTCCGTCTGTCTGGCTCCGTCTGTCTGTCTGTCTCCGTCTGTCTGTCTGTCTCCGTCTGTCTGTCTGTCTCCGTCTGTCTGTCTCCGTCTCCGTCTGTCTGTCGTCGTCTGTCTCCCTCTGTCTGCTCTGTCTGTCTCCGTCTGTCCGTCTGTCTGTGTCTGTCTGTCCGTATGTCGTCTCCGTATGTCTGTCTGTCTCCGTATGTCTGTCTGTCTCCGTATGTCTGTCTGTCTCCGTATGTCTGTCTGTCTTCCGTCTGTCTGTCTGTCTTCCGTCTGTCTGTCTGTCTCCGTCTGTCTGTCTCCGTCTGTCTGTCTCCGTCTGTCTGTCTCCGTCTGTCTCCGTCTGTCTGTCTCCGTCTGTCTGTCTCCGTCTGTCTGTCTCCGTCTGTCTGTCTCGTCTGTCTGTCTCCGTCTGTCTGTCGTCTCGTCTGTCTCCGTCTGTCTGTCTCCGTCTGTCTGTTCTGTCTCCGTCTGTCTGTCTGTCTCCGTCTGTCTGTCTGTCTCCGTCTGTCTGTCTGTCTCCGTCGTTCTGTCTGTCTCCGTCTGTTCTGTCGTCCGTCTCCGTCTGTCTGTCTGTCCGTCTCCGTCGTCTGTCTTCCGTCTCCGTCTGTCTGTCTGTCCGTCTCCGTCTTGTCTGTCTGTCTGTCCGTCTGTCTGTGTCCGTCTCCGTCTGTCTGTCTGTCCGTCTCCGTGTCTGTCTGTCGTCCGTCTCCGTCTGTTCTGTCGTCCGTTTCCGCGTCTGTCTGTCCGTCTCCGTCTGTCTGTCTGTCCGTTCTCCGTCTGTCTGTCTGTCCGTCTCCGTCTGTCTGTCTGTCCGTCTCCGTCTGTCTGTCTGTCCGTCCTCCGTCTTGTCTGTCTGTCTCCGTCTGTCTGTCTGTCTCCGTCTGTCTGTCTGTCTCCGTCTGTCTGTCTGTCTCCGTCT
The DNA here is from genome assembly GCA_035128595.1 of Eptatretus atami. Classification (NCBI taxonomy): domain Eukaryota; kingdom Metazoa; phylum Chordata; class Myxini; order Myxiniformes; family Myxinidae; genus Eptatretus; species Eptatretus atami. The sequence goes on along the minus strand of CM068966.1, from coordinate 69,204,693 downwards.
GTCTGTCTGTCTCCGTCTGTCTGTCGTCTCCGTCTGTCTGTCTGTCTCCGTCTGTCTGTCGTCTCCGTCTGTCTGTCTGTCTCCGTCTGTCTGTCTGTCTCCGTCTGTCTGTTCTGTTCTCCGTCTGTCTGTCTGTCTGTCTCCGTCTGTCTGTCTGTCTGCTCCGTCTGTTGTCTTGTCTGTCTCCGTCTGTCTGTCTGTCTGTCTCCGTCTGTCTGTCTGTCTGTCTCCGTCTGTCTGTCTGTCTGTCTGTCTGTCTCCGTCTGTCTGTCTGTCTGTCCGTCTCCGTTCTGTCTGTCTGTCCGTCTCCGTCTGTCTGTCTGTCCGCTCCGTCTGTCTCCGTCTGTCCGTCTCCGTCTGTCTCCGTCTGTCCGTCTCCGTCGTCTGTCTGTCTCCGTCTGTCTGTCTGTCTCCGTCTGTTCTGTCTGTCTCCGTCTGTCTGTCTGTCTCCGTCTGTCTGTCTGTCTCCGTCTGTCTGTCTGTCTCGTCTGTCTGTCTTTCCGTCTGTCGTCTGTCTCCGTCTGTCTGTCTGTCTCCGTCGTGTCTGTCGTCTCCTCTGTCTGTCCTGTCTGTCTCCGTCTGTCGCTCTGTCTGTCTCCGTCTGTCTGTCTCTGTCTGTCTCCGTCTTGTCTGGTCTCTGTCTGTCTCCGTCTGTCTGTCTTCTGTCTGTCTCCGTCTGTCTGTCTCTGTCTGTCTCCGTCTGTCTGTTCTGTGTCTGTCTGTCTGTCCGTTCGTCTGTCTCCGTCTGTCTGTCTGTCTGTCTGTCTGTCCGTCTGTCTGTCTCCGTCTGTGTCTGTCTTGTCTCCGTCTGTCTGTCTCCGTCTGTGTCTGTCTGTATCCGTCTGTCTGTCTCCGTCTTGTGTCTGTCTGTATCCGTCTGTCTGTCTCCGTCTGTCTGTCTGTCTCCGTCTGTGTCTGTCCGTCTCCGTCTGTCTGTCTGTCTGTCTGTCCGTCTCCGTCTGTCTGTCTCCGTCTGTCTGTCTGTGTCTGTCTGTCTGTCTGTCTCCGTCTGTCTGTCTGTCTCCGTCTGTCTGTCTGTCTCCGTCTGTCTGTCTGTCTCCGTCTGTGTCTGTCTGTCTCCGTCTGTGTCTGTCTGTCTCCGTCTGTGTCTGTCTGTCTCCGTCTGTCTCCGTCTGTCTTGTCTGTCTCCGTCTGTCTGTCTTTCTCCGTCTGTCTCCGTATGTCTGTCTGTCTGTGTCTGTCTGTCTGTCCATCTGTCTGTCTTCCGTATGTCTGTCTGTCTCCGTCTGTGTCTGTCTGTCTTCGTCTGTCTCCGTATGTCTGTCTGTCTCCGTCTGTCTGTCTCCGTCTGTCTGTCTCCGTCTGTCTGTCTCGTCTGTCTGTCTCCGTCTGTCTGTCTCGTCTGTCTCCGTCTGTCTGCTCCGTCTGTCTGTCTCCGTCTGTCTGTCTCCGTCTGTCTGTCTCCGTCTGTCTCCGTCTGTCTGTCTGTCTCCGTCTGTCTCCGTCTGTCTGTCTCGTTCTGTCTGTCTCCGTCTGTCTGTCTGTCTCCGTCTGTCTGTCTGTCTGTCTTGTCTGTCTGTCCGTCTCCGTCTGTCTGTCTCCCGTCTGTCTGTCTGTCTCCGTCTGTCTGTCTGTCTGTCTGTCTCCGTCTGTCTGTCTGTCTCCGTCTGTCTGTTCTGTCTCCGTCTGTCTGTCTGTCTCCGTCTGCTTCTGTCTCCGTCTGGTCTGTCTGTCTCCGTCTGTGTCTGTCGTCTCCGTCTGTGTCTGTCTGTCTCCGTCTGTGTCTGTCTGTCTCCGTCTGTCTGTCTCCGTCTGTGTCTGTCTGTCTCCGTCTGTCTGTCTCTGGTCTGTCTCCGTCTGTCTGTCTCGTCTGTCTCCGTATGTCTGTCTGTCTGGGTCTGTCTGTCTGTCCGTCTGTCTGTCTCCGTATGTCTGTCTGTCTCCGGTCTGTCTGTCTCCGTCTGTCTGTCTCCGTCTGTCTGTCTCCGTCTGTGTCTGTCTGTCTTCGTCTGTCTGTCTCTGTCTGTCTCCGTGTCTGTCTGTCTGTGTCTGTCTGGTCTGTCTCCGTATGTCTGTCTGTCTCCGTCTGGCTGTCTCCGTCTGTCTGTCTCGTCTGTCTGTTCTCCGTCTGTCTCCGTCTGTCTGTCTCCGTCTGTCTGTCTCCGTCTGTCTGTCTCGTCTGTGTCTGTCTGTCTCCGTCTGTCTGTCTCCGTCTGTGTCTGTCTGTCTCCGTCTGTCTGTCTGTCTCCGTCTGTCTGTCTGTCTGTCTCCGTCTGTCTGTCTGTCTCCGTCTGTCTGTCTGTCTCCGCTTCTGTCTGGTCTGTCTGTCTCGTCTGTCTGTCTGTCTGTCTCCGTCTGTCTGTCTGTCTCTGTCTGTCTCCGTATGTCTGTCTGTCTGTCTCTGTCTGTCCTCTGTCTGTCTCCGTCTGTCTGTCTGTCTCCGTCTGTCTGTCTGTCTCCGTCTGTCTGTCTGTCTGTCTCCGTCTGTCTGTCTGTCTGTCTCTGTCGTCTCCGTCTGTGTGTCTGTCCGTCTCCGTCTGTGTGTCTCGTCCGTCTCCGTCTGTCTGTCTGTCCGTCTCCGTCTGTCTGTCTGTCCGTCTCCGTCTGTCTGTCTGTCCGTTCCGTCTGTCTGTCTGTCGTCTCCGTCTGTCTGTCTGTCCGTCTCCGTCTGTCTGTCTGTCCGTCTCCGTCTGTCTGTCCGTCTCCGTCTGTCTGTCTGTCGTCTCCGTCTGTCTGTCTGTCTCGTCGTCTGTCTGTCTGTCTCCGTCTGTCTGTCTCCGTCTGTCTTGTCTCCGTCTGTCGTCTCCGTCTGTCTGTCTGTCTCTGTCTGTCTGTCTCCGTCTGTCTGTCTCCGTCTGTCTGTCTCTCTGTCTCTCTTGTCTGTCTGTCTGTCTCTCTGTCTCTCGCTCACTCTTGTTTTTTTTCACCATTTTTTATTTCCCAAACTCCACAACTTTTATTTTATTTTGAGTAGCTGAACTGTCTTGCATAAATAAGTATTCAACCCCATGAGTCAATATTTTGTAGAAGTGCCTTTGGCAGCGATTGCAGCTTCGAGTGTTCTTGGGTATGTCTGTATCAGCTTTGCACATCTGCATTTGGGGATTTTTTCCCATTCTTCCTTGCAGATTTGCTCAAGCTCTGTCAAGTTGGATGGGGAGTGTTTGTGAACAGCAATCTTCATGTCTTTCCACAGGTTCTCAATGGCATTCAAGTCTGGGCTTTGGATGGGCCACTCAAGGAATTCCATGTTCTTTTTCTGAAGCCATTCCAGTGTTGCTTTAGCTGTATGCTTAGGGTCATTGTCCTGTTGGAATGTAAATCTTTGCCGCAGTCCAAGATCTTTTGTACTTTGAAGCAGGTTCTACTCAAGGATTTGCCTGTATTGGCTTCATTCATTGCTTCCTCAATCCTTACAAGTCTCCCAGTCCTTGCCGCTGAAAGGCACCCCCATAGCATGATGCTGCCACCACCATGCTTCACGGTAGGTATGGTGTTGTATCGGTGATGAGCTGCGTTCGGTTTCTGCCAGATGTAGTGCTTTGCATTGATGCAAAAGAGTTATTTTCATCATATCAGACCACAGAATATTTTGACTCGTGCTCTGTTTTTCACAGGCCCTTTTGCAAACTCCAGGTGTGCTGTCATGTGCCTTTTTTTCTCAGAAGTGGCTTCTGTCTGCCCACTCTCCCTTCAAGCCTTGATTTGTGAAGTGCTGCAGAGATTGTTGTCCTCTGGCAGGTTCTTCCATCTCAGCCAAGGAACTCTGTAGTTTTGTCCTTGTGGTCATTGTGTTTTGTCACCTCCCTGACCAAGATCCTTCTTGCCCAGTTGCTTAGTTTGGTTGGATGGCAAGCTCGAGGAAGAGTCCCGGTCGTTCATGTTCTTTCCATTTCCTAACGATAGAGCTCGCTGTGCTCTTGGGAACTTTCACCACTCTAGAAATTGTTTTATACCCTTCCCCAGATCTATAACCTCCTCACAATTCTATTTCTGAGTTCTACGGACAGTTTTTTGGACTTCATAGTAGAGTTACTGCTCTGATATGCACTGTCAACTGTGGGACCTTATACAGAAAGGTGTGTTTCTTTCTAAATTATGTCAAATGAATTGAATTGGCCACAGGTGGACTCCAATCAAGTTGATGAGACATCTCAAGGATGATCAAAGGAAAAGATGCACCTGAGCTCAATATGGAGTGTCATAGTAAAGGAGTTGAATACTTATTGATGCAAGACATTTCAGCTTTTCCTTTTTAATTGATTTGTAAAAATTTCTAAAAACATGTTTTCACTTTGTCATTATTGGGTATTTTGTGTGGATTGGTGACCAAAAAATTAATTATTAATCCATTTTATATTCTGGCTGTAACACAAAATGTGACAAAAGTCGAGGGGTGTGAATAATTTCTGAAGGCACTGAACAATGAGCCTTTACGGCCTTGTGTTTTTATGTGAATGGACTAAAATCATCTGATCAAGTCGTCTTTCATTAAAATATGGGGCATATCAATCAGCACTCTTGTGAAACTGCTGAGGGAGTTACAAATTGTACTTGGTGGTCGTCGTTTCATTGAATTTGAACCTTGCAAGGCACATTATACTTGGTGGTATTGCTTTTATTTTTGAATATTGACCTCTTCAACCACACCACTTTTTGCGAGTCTGTTAAGTTTTCATGAATTATATCGCTTGAGGTTCACCCAGACAAATTGCCCCAATGCTTCGGGTAGTTTTACAAGTGATTGATGGAGCTCTATTTTGAAATGCCTTTGTAGAGGAATATCGACATCAATGTCAGTAAAATTATATATTTTTTATTTATGCCTCCGCACCAAGGGTGCCAGAGGCATTATGTTTCCGGGTTGTCCGTCCGTCTGGATTTTCGTTTACGCGATAACTCAAGAAGCAAATTGTAGAATTTCATCAAACTTAGTAAAAAGGTAAAGTAAGACAGGTCAATTAAGTGATTAGATTTTGGGCCAGATGTGGTAAAGGTCAAGGTCAAACTCTGAAATTTCACTGTTTACGCCCTAACTCAAGAAATAAAAGACGAATTTCATCAAACTTGGTACAAAGGTAAAGTTAGACAGGGCAATTAACTGATTAGATTTTGGGCCAGATATGATAAAGGTCAAGGGTCAAATATGTCAATACTCAAGTGTTTGTGTGGGAGAGCGGAGGCATATCCGTCGACTGCGCGCAGTCAAATTACTCTAGTTTGTTTTAATGGTTCGTTTTCACTTGTTGGAAGAAGTGTTTTTCCCTTGCTCCTCTCAAAATCACAATGCTTTCTTTCACCCCAGCAGGTCCGGTGGCAGAGGTGGGGACCACTCTCGCTCTCCTAGACACAGCAAAGATCGAGGCAAGGAGCGAACAAGATCTTCCTCCAAGGACAAGGCCAAGAATCGGGATGAAAAACGAGACCGTTTTGGCAGTGCTGATCGAGGCAGGTCTAGTTCCGAATCCCAGGGTGGTAGTGGAAACCGAGACCTTAAGAGGGAAGGGTCTGGCTCCAAGAGTCCAAGCAAAGAGAGATCCAGGTCAAAGAGCGCCAGCCAGGAACGGGAAGGCTCCCCACCAAGGAGTGACGACGAAGATGTGGTTGAGGTTAGGTCTAGGTCCCCATCGATTGGGTCGCATTCACCCAGACAAGATATTTCTACCCAAGAGAATGGAGAAGGGGAAGTCACCCAGGGCTCTCGCTCTCGTTCTCGCTCTGGTTCTCAGCCTCCAACTCGGTCTCGTTCTGGCTCCCCTCTGTCTGCCCATTCTTATTCTGGTTCGCCTCCCGCCTCTCCTTCAAAATGATGTATAACGTCCGGTAGAGTCGTAAAGTTGGCTTTCTGTTTTTGCAGCAAATTAGTTACTCAGCTGTCATTTTCACCTTTTACTTAATTTTTGGTGCAACCAGTTTTTGTTTTGGGAGCTGTGAAGTGTCATGCTTAAGAAAACTAGTGTTATATTTCTTTGTGTGCTGTAGAGGTCTTGTATGAAGTGATAGTTTGTTTGGAGCTAATGATGATGTTTTGCTTTGTGAATGGAAAGCGTCATTGTGTGTATATATAATTCGTCTTCATTGAGGCATCGTAATTATTACCTTTTCATACTACTTCCATTAGATCACTTTTTTGTTGAAATAAAACCACAATTGGTGGAATGCTTGAATGATTCCATTTTGATTCTGTTTAAGGATGAGTACAAATGTCTTTGTGACGATTTTGACCCCTCCCATTTTCCTTGGGTTGGGAGGGATGAAGGTGGGAGAGTTGGAGTGGGGCGTTTATTTATTTAGATTTTTTTGAAACACTATCGTGAGTAAGTGCTTCCTCCAAAGTCGTTTTGTGGTGAAACGGTGTGAACTTTGCAAATGCCAGCAATGATCGCTATGGGCGGCCTTTTGCGTGGACTTGGCGCAAGCCGCAAGCAAAAGGCTCTTCGAGAGATGCGAGCGAGCGGTACCACGAGGAACCGCTTGGGAAAGCGGAAATGCTACCCGCTTCAGGTGGTGCAGGTGCGGCCAAGGCTGCGGCTTGCATCGTTACCTGGGCTGTGTGCTGTATTGGGTGTCCTCTTGCTATTTCTGGGGATTTGTACGACTGTGTTGGGATACTGGCCTTCCGTGGAGGAGATTCCAACACGAGCTAACTTTTCTGGGAACTATTCCCGTCTCGGAGCAGAGATACATTGGTCGGTTCAGCCACTGCGGCATTTGTTGCGTTCAGAACGAGCCGCAGCGGTGGGTCCACTTGCCATGGGGGCTGGCCTGTTTGTATTCATCTGTGCAAATGCGCTTCTCCACGAATGGCGGGATCGTGCTTCACACGTTGTGTTCTTGCAGAATGTTTATTCCTCGGGGCGAGGTGTGGAACCTCCCCAAATGTCCGAGTCGAGCCGAGACCCTGGTGAACGAGGGCGACAGTTACCCCTCGGATGCACCGGTGAGGTGGTCCCATCTCTTGGCGATACAGCTTCCATGAATGTTTGCCCTTTTCCCGTCATTAAGCTCAACAACCTACCCATGGAGGATCATGCCTCCCAGCAATCTCCACAGCTGCCTGTTGCCACCGTGCACAGCACGTCTTTGGAGCCTGGAACAAGATGGGTCCGACCTCGGACATTTCCAGCCAGCCCACCTGTCCCACGAGTGACATTTGAACGGAGGCAGTTTGGAAGTTTGCCCACCATTGACCAGGCGTCCATTATTTGTTCATCACTCGAGTTGCACATCCCAAGGCCTGAACATTGAAGGATCAGTAGACGTCGTATCGTAACCATGAATTGAAAAGGACTAATCAAGGTGTCCATGTTGCCAAGGAGGGATGTGACCATCTAGTGAGGATGAAATTGCTGCAAGTAAATTCAGCAGTTTGGTGTGACCATTGCAACATACATTCTCCCATTAGAATGCAGTATATGTAATGTGTATGGGGTCGTCTGTTTGTTGCATCCTCAAATTTGGCGGATTTTTGGGTCCTCTGTTCCAATCTGATTACCATTTCCCTGATGTCTCATCTTCCACATTGCCATCACCTTTCTCTCTGGTATGTTTCTTTGTTCAGCATGTTGGCTCACCTCCTCCCTCCCTCCCTCCCTCCCCACTCCCAAGTGAGCACACTTGGTAAATATGCACCATTTGTGGTGGATGGGGCTTCACTGTTTTTAAATGCCGTGCATTGGTGGGGTTTCTGAAAGGAAAAATTAATTTGGCTTTAACATTAACAAGGAGACATTGGTAATAAACAAATAATTTGTTTTGTTTTCTGATCGTTTGAGACATACAAGTGGAGGAGTCTAGTTCGTTGATAGACCTTGCTGTGACCTTGGGCACTTCCTTGAGAAATTCCAAGTTCTGTGTGTATTCCATCGACATTAATGGGGTCAATCCAGCTCCATGTGGAACCCGTCGACCTGGTGAGCGGTTCAGTTACCTCTCGTGTTGTCTTTATTATGTGGATCGGTCTCAACTGCCGGCTATACTGGTTTGGAGGTCTTCTTCAATGGACCGTGTCCATGCTTCAAGTGACCCGCCCAATTACCTGCTGTGGAATGGCAGTGTACCTTTTGACTCGTCTTCCGACAAGCCGATCTTCGTCATTGTTTGTGCCGTCCTTGTGATTTCATAGCTGTTTATACCTCGACATGTTATCTTTATTATTACTATTTGTCATTGCTAATGCCATTGTTCTTTTTGTTATTGGAAGCGGTCTTGAAAAAAATTATACGATAAGGTAGAACGACGGTCAAGCTGCCATCCATATACCTTAACATGGTGTTTTTTTTTCCAAATCGGAAAAGGGCAATAAAAAGAAACATGGGAATCCTCTAGATGTTTTGCAGTTGAGTCAAAAGAAAGATAGGCTAACCAACCATGAAAATGAGGCAAAGGCCTCTTAATCATTATACAGTTAAGAGTTCTGAAGCGTAACTCGTCATATCCTCTCCTACCTGGAGCAATGGTACACTACATGGTACACATTTGCATGGAGAATTTCTGTTGACCCAACCTTCAGAATACCTGGGTTTGGTGGGAGGGGTGAAGTATCTACAACCTTTGTCTTATGACCCTTAGTTCTGGGAAGTTTGAGATTGGATTGGTCACGACCAAATGCATCGGCCAATGACGAGCAAATACCACCCATCGCTTCGCTGATGGGTCAACTAAAGGGGGGAGGAAAAGAGGTGGGGTGAGGGAAGGGAAGGCAGACATGTGGGGTGAGGGAAGGGAAGGCAGACATCCGGTGGAGCGTAAATTACGATTCATATTGTCTCATCAAAATAATTCTGCACAGAATAACAGTGAAGATGGAAAAAAAATGTCTGAAATCCATTTTCTACCGGTTATACTATCAAAATGGCCTGGAGACAAACCCCGCCCGAATACGTCCAGAGACAGACAGACAGACTGATGGAGAGAGAGAGAGAGGAGGAGGGGAGAGAGAGGTGTGGGAGGAGGGGAGAGAGAGGTGTGGGAGGAGGGTGCTGCACTGTATTGGGAGGTGGTAGAGCAAGGATGGGACAAAGAGAGAGGGTGGGGGTGTGGGGTAGGGGAGTTGGAAGAGAACAATTGCTTTATCTCTCTCTCACTCACACACACACACACACACACACACGCTCCTGGCTGATTTTGGCAATTTTTCGGGGATCGACAGCTTGAGTCGGTTGGATATGTTAACAATTTTTATAAACAATTGCGTGTCAAGGGTGGAAAAAAAAATTGGCTCAATAATTCAGAAAACCTGTTAATATGGCAAAGGGGCTTGGAAATCGGGTGTTATCTCACAACTCGCTCGGGACGGGAGCTATATGCATCGTCATATCGCTCAATGAATCCGGTTAATTTTGGCACATTCTTAAATCTTTTGTTCTCTCAATATAATTCTCCAAACAGTAGAAAAAGAAAAGTTTCATGCTGAGGAAATTTCACATTTTCTTGTGTATGTATGGAGGAGGAGGAGGAGGGGGTGGGACATAGCCTTGCTTGCTTAAAGTAAATTAGTATATCAGCTTTGTTACAAGGCTTGTTATTTCTTTAAATTATCAGATTTCAACACTTATTTAGTCCGGACGATATCAGATCCTCAAAACCGAAATAATATTTCGATGATATACTTTAATATGTCCGCGAGAGTGGATTGTAGAAAATCGTATTGTGTGTTGCATGAAATCGCTCCAAGCTCTTCATTTGAAAACTATTGTACTTACAAAAGCGATTTGTAGCTATGATGAACAGGAATTTGATAATATGCAAAAAACCCCAAAACTATCGTTAAGAAATCCTTTTTGCCTGTAACAAGTCGAGGTATGGTTGAGCAGGCCAAAGAACATGGCGGGTTCAGACCCCGGCGAGGTGCCCAGGTGAGGCCTTAAGCCCCCAAAGAGCGAGGTGGCTGAGGATGCACCTGATGAAGGATATAATTGAATGAGGCCGTTAATTATCTTCAAAAGGGGTGTTTTAATTAACCCAAGCACCCAATTTTCATTCATGCACTTCCTTCGAGTTCCCTTGGTATCCATGCAAAGTTTCAGGCTGCTTGGTTTTATGGTTTTGGAGTTGTGGAGGAGACCCAGACACATTGCCTTTTATTAGTATAGATGAAGCTATCAAGGGAACTTGGAAGGAGGCCATTTGGCCCATAATGCCTGTGCTTTGTCTACTCTTAAATTCAAATTTCAATCTATTCAGTTATCTGCTGTTGTTTTTTTTTTAATTAGTGGTGGAGCACAGTCGAAAGTGTGTGTGCGTACACCAGTGGTTCCCAACCTGTGGTACGCGTACCACTAGTGGTACGCGAGGGCCTTCCAAGTGGTTCGCGAGCACTTTCGGGCTCAACCTTAAAAAAAAAAAAAATTTGGCCTGATACATCTTTGGCCATTACCTCTCACTGCTCAAGATTGAGTTGATGCATTACTTCCCAGACATACATGTTGTGCCTTCATCACCAATCCGTTTCCGTTGAACCAGGCGATCTGCCTGTCAGGACCGGGGAACAAGAGGAGCTCATAGATATCCAGGCTGACGAGACAGCAAAGACGAAGCACAAGGAATGCTCTCCTATGAATTCTGGGTGACCATGGCCTCCTCGTACCAACACTAGCCCGTCAGCTGTTCCCCAGCTACTGATTTTCCCCTCTACGTGGGAGTGTGAGCAGGGGTTCTCAGCCATGATGACCATCAAGTCAAAGAGCCGGAACCTGGGCTGATTTCCGATGTCTGTGAGCAAAGTTATGCCCCGCATCGACCAGCTGGTGGAGAAGAAACAGATGCAGCCCTCGCATTAAATTTTGTTCTTTGTTGACAGTTAGTTCATTTGTGTGTTCTACTTGTGAAAAATTGATATCTTATCGAATTGAGTTTTTCTGGAACCAGGTGGTACGGCGACGGTATGGGACCTCCAAGTGGTACTCGATCAGAAAAAGGTGGGAACCACTGGCGTACACACTCGGTGTGCCACCCGTTAATTCGCTGATGGGTTAAAGAAAGACAGCATGTAATGTTGTACTTCAAAACATATTTCATGTCTGAGTGTCATTGAGGATGTAAAATGAAGTAAAAACACCCCGAAAAAAATGACATTTTATAACCCAGAGTTGTTGATTAGCTCCAGTCAGTGTGTTTGAACAATACCGGCGTAGTGGCGTGCGCCTGTAATCCGGCTACTTGGAGCTTGGTTTGAGGATCGCTTGAGGACGGGAGCTCTGCACTGGGCCATGCCTATGAGAGGGTGTAGGGAGCCAGAAAGCCAGGCAGCCCGAATCATGGCGAAACCCAATCCTTATCCCTGTGTCGTAAGAGGCGACCAGGGTTGCGTCAGGAGGAGGTAAAACCATGCGGATCATAACTGATGATCTGCTGTGGCGACCCCTAACGGGAGCAGCCGAAAGACGAACAACAGTTGTGTTTGAACAGATCCGCCGATCAATCTTCCAGGAGCCACCCAGAGATTCCCCACATCTAAGATGTGCTCTTGCCTTTGTGGAGCCAGGACCAGAAGTCTTCCATGTTGTGCTTATTTTATGTGGTTTATTTTTGTAGTTGTGATCGATAGGTTGATGTTTTGAAGGACGTCGTTGAACAGGGTTGCCTGAAAGTTGCTTTACCCCCTACTGAATTTCTCACACCACCTTCCACGCTCCCCCAGTGGTATGCAGCAACACTGATTCACTGATTAGTGAGACAGTTGGAAGTTAGATGGCATGACAGACACAAGTTGTTAAATTGTGGAGGAATTGTTTGCTTAATTGCAGACAGATCACCAACATCACCAGCTCTTCCTCCCGTGGCCACCACTTAGTCCAGACCACTCTTTGGAGCTTCATGAAGAAGAAGGTGTTGACAAAGTGGTAAATAACGATTGAAGAATTGCATGCTGCAGTCGTTGCCTCTTTCGCACAAGTGATTCCACAAATGCTACACAAGAAGTCTAAGAGGATTTTGTGACAAATTCAGTGTTGCAATGATAAGGATGGCGCTCATACAAGTACAATGACATTAATTATTGTAAGTACTGTCGTAAGTACTCCATTATAATCTCTATGTTGAAAGAGTTTAAGAACGAATGTTTCATTTATTTATTTTTGTGGAGTGGTAAAGTGACTTTTGGGGCACCCCCAGTCCTGTCTTTGTGGTGCCGTCTTATTATATCTTAGGGTCTCTGGATGGTTGGGCATGTAGTGACACATGTAGTTATATATAGGGTTGGTACTTGCAGCTGCAAGGAACTGCACACCTCCCTCGAGCATAATCATATTCCCCTATAAACTCGAATGCACCTTGGTGCAGATACATTCAAACATAATTACACCACACCAACTTGTGGACTGTCTGCTCAGCATCTTGGGAGTTCTACTCTGGCTTGTACATTACTAGCAAATACCATCCATCACATCGTTGACGGGGATACTAAGAGAAGGGGGTGGGTGAAGGAGTGGAGGAGGAGAGGAGATTGGGACCATACTCTGTGCAGAGCGTTGGTGATGCTTAAACAGTCTTCTTGGCTATTTGGCACAACCCTGGATGGGTCGCCACTCCGACACAGGATACCAGCATGCTGGCACTCATTTTGCCGACCTCAGAAGGGTGACAGGCCGAGTTAGCCGCACCTGGTATTAATTCAACAGCTGAACGGGATTTGAACTCAGGACCCTCGGATCCAAAGCCCACCACCCTAACCATTAAGTCAGTATCAGACATGGGGGTAGAGTGAGGATGAAAAGGCTCTCAAATTGATAAAATATAAAACTCTTGGAAATTCAGAACAAATATTATTGGTTTCCTGTTATATATATAAAAAATTGGATACAGGAATATCAAGAAATGCAGATGAATACATGTTTGGTATTCTATGGGGAGATAGTTCAAGGGTAGTAAGAAATGCTGAGGATGAGGAAGAAGTTGAAGAAGAGGGTGGGAGAGGGAGAAAAGGAAGAGGTTGGAGTGGTATTATAGTATATATATATATATATATAATTTATATCATATTATTATATATATATATATATATTATATATATATATAATATGTACTGTATACTTGGCGGTGTGATGTGTCTCGTGTGCTGGCGAAGTGGGTAGTGTGCTTGTTACCTCCTGCTTTCAGCCTTCACCACTGGCTAGCACCGGTTTAACAGCAATGCGAAAAAGAGAGCCGAGTGCGTAAGCCTCTCTCTGCCAGTGTATAGCCTCTCCATATGCAAGCCCTTCACAGTGCCTCTTCGTGGCATCACACATCAACTGGGTTCCATGCGGACCCAGGCTAAACTGCGGGGACTCGGAGGAGGCCTGACCCCCAGATGTGTAGCATGCAGGCCCACCGGCATGTGGAAATGCCTAGTGCTCACAAACCAGACCCCCTGCTATGGGTTACTAGTTTACGCACCTCCGAGGAAGGTTCTTGAACCAGAGGCTAGGAGAAGGACACTCTGATGTAACACCTACAGCTTTGTGGTTACCACAGCCGTCTTAACCCGTTGAGTCACTGTGGAGTAACCATGAGTCTACAGAGTGGAATTGGTCTGCGTGAGCTGATTTTCACTATAAAAAGAACGAGCGCAGGCGGGAGGACAAGTCCTACAGCGATGGGGGAGAGGCGAAAACAGTCGGTGCAGATTGGCACTGGTAGCTGCAACATCAAGCCTACATGTAGGGGGCTCAGTAGTATTGGTCGTTTGATTGTTGACTTGAGGCAACATCATCCGGTAGCAGCTTACAGCTGACCAGTTATCAGGTCAGCTTACCGCAGCCGACAGGGCATCTCCTCACAGCGGTCGAAAAGAAAGGAAGAAACACATGAATAAATATTTAATGAAACTTGCGTGCTGGAATGTGCACCATGATGGACTTGTAGACCTGTGACCATCCACAGAGAAGATCAGCCCTCATGGCAAGAGAACTTGTATGCCTTGATATAGACATTGTGGTCCTGAGCGAAGTCCGCTTCACAGAACAGGGGTCCCTGATAGAACACGGGGCAAGCTACACCCTCTTCTGGTCAGGCAAAGAAAAAAGAATATTGACGCATTTCTGGTGTTGGTTTCATGATAAGGAATTGCATCGCCAACAAACTCCACAGTCTCCCTTTTGGACACTCTGACCAGCTGATGTCTGTTCATTTACCTATTGAAGATAACATGTTTGCCACACTTATTGGTGTTTACGCTCCAACCTTGCTGGCAAACCGCTCAACAAAAGAATGATTCTCCCGAGATCTACGAAACCTTTTACTGAAGGCTGACCCCAAGAACAAGCTTCGCGTATTGGGTGACTTCAATGCTCAAATTAGGTGCGATTATGAACTCTGGAAGGGTGTTCTTGGCAAGCACGGAATTGGAAACTGCAACGACAACGGCTACTTGCGACTGGAGTTCTGTATGGAGCACTCTCTCTACATAAGCAACTACATCTTCCAGCAGAAAGCCAGATCCAAAACCACCTGGAAGCCCCCACGCTCCAAGCATTGGTACCTCCTGGATTATATCCTGGTACGTTAGTGTGATGTCACAGATATACTTCACACAAGAGTTATGCCCAGTGCAGACTGCTACACTGACCACAGGCTGCTCCGAAGTAAGGTTGCCTTCAGGATCAAACCACCATGTAGGAAGAGAGGACCACACATCAAGAAACTCCAGGTGACATGACTGCCTACTGACAGTCAAAGGGGAGTTTCAGAGCAAGCTGGAGCAAAGATTAGGCACCGACCCTTCCTCAAACTCCAAGGATGATCCTGAGGACCAGTGGGAGCAGCTGAAATCAGTGCTGCAAGAAACCACAGCCGAGGTGGCTGGTTTCGCCACAAAGAAGAATCAGGATTGGTTCGATGAGAATGACGCGGAGATCCAGGAGCTTTTGCAGAGAAAACGTTCCTGCCACAGCAGACTACTCAGGACCCCTGTTGACCAGACTGCAAAAGTGGTGTATAGGGAGGCTTGCATCAAACTACAGCTGAAATTCCAGGCCATGCATAACAATTGGTGGTCAAAGCTGGCAGAGAGAATACAGTGGTGTGTAGATTTTGGGGATTTAATATCCCTTTACGAAGCCCTTAGGGCTGTATATGGACCCTCATACCAAGTGCAGGCACTACTACGCTCGGCAGATGGAACAACTCTGCTCACAGATAGAGGCCATTATGCAGCGCTGGTCCGAACACTTCGGGGTTGAGAGAGTGGTGCAGGAGGAGGTGCTGCAAAGGATAGCACAGAGAGATGTTAAGATGGAATTGGATGAACCACCGAGCTATGCTGAGGTGAAGAAAGCCATAGCACATCTGAAGTCACGCAAAGCCCCAGGAATTGATAGAATTCCAGCAGAGGTATACAAAGAAGGTGGAGATATACTTCTGAACAAGCTGACGGACCTGCTCTCAGCATGTTGGGAAAAAGGAACTGTTCCTCAGGACATTGAACAGATGGTCATTGTTTCCCTGTACAAGAACAAAGGAGAAAGGGCAGACTGCTCCAACTACAGAAGCATCACTCCATTGTCTCTCGCTGGCCAAATCTTGGCCAGGGTGCTTCTGAACAGGTTAATCCCATCCATTGCAGAAGAAAATCTCCCGGAAAGCCAGTGTGGTTTCAGACCAAACAGGGGCAACTACCGACATGATATTCGTGCTCAGACAGATGCAGGAGAAATGTAGGGAGCAGACGCATTTGGCCCGCTCCCCTCTAGAGTCTAGACAATGGGTAGGGGCCTGTCTGGGCATATATACCAACGATATGATTAACGAGAGAACTCCACGTGTCACGGATGTTCGTTCACCCTGGGATACGTTTGGTGTAGAGATCTTCCAGAAAAAGTCAATTTTCAACGTTCACAGAGTAAAACATCCATTCCCTCGATCGAAGGCTTTTCATTGAAAGGCCCAGTCACACCTTGACGTTTTAGCCAGCAATGGCAACGTATAAAAATGTATGTAAAACGTGGCTTACGCTGAACTTTGATGGTTTTTTTTAAAGATTCGGACGTATTCATAACGAGTTGGTCATATGCATAACATATTAGAACGGGCACAGAACGTTTCGTTGTCTATTAGATAACTTATACCAACGAATGCTTAGCCTGTTTTCGGCTTCACAACCTATGCCCAACGATGGTTTAACTTAGGCATAGCGCGCTGCACGTATCGCCGACGAACTCGTGGCGTAGCCTTTAAAAACTGCCGCACGCGATTTAAATCATAACCGCCTGAGAATTGGAAGTGTCAACATCCAGTCACACCTTGACGATTTAGCCAGCGTATGCCGACCTATGAAAATGTGTCTAAAGCTGGCACAGTCGAATACGGTATGGGTAAATTGTGTATACGTTAAGAGCACGCTGAAAAACGATGAAGTACGTGTCATATTTCGTGGTACGTCTCGTACGTCGTGAAATTTCAAGCATGCTGAAAATTTTACGACGTACTCGCCGTATGGCTCACAGTTCCGCTACGCTGGGAATAAGTTGTAGGCACGATATGCGATCGTTGACACACGTCGACACAAGTTCCTTGTAAGTTACTCGTAAGTCGAACACGTCGAGGTAATGTTTAGCATACCCGAAACTTATTTTCTCCGTCAAGGCACATTTCTTTTTTTCTCCTTGGCTCCGTGAAGGCACGTGACGAAATATCTGAAGTTGTAGTTGTTGTTGTTTTTTTTTTTTTTTTTTTTTTTTTTAGTCTATCACGAATTTAAAATATATTCGGACATTTGCTTTTAAGTTTCGACGTCGACTGACAATATCCTCAACAAAAAATATCACAGAGGAACTAAGAATAAGACATGAGCAAACTGAAGAGGCAATGGACTGACGTAACGGCACGTGACAAATATCGGAAGTTATTGTTTTTTTTTTGTTTTTTTTAACGCTGCCAATACGCATATTACGGTAGCTGTAAATTAGAAACACGTTCAGTAAGTTCTGTGGTCGTCCGGAAGACGTCAATCAATAGTCTACATACGTCAATATGCGTTGGAGGTACGTTACACATAGGTTCAAAGCACGTTACTCAAGGTTAGAAATAAGTTTGGTACGCTAACATTACCTCGACGTGTTTCGACTTATGAGTAACTTACAAGTAACGTGCCTCGACGTGTGTCAACGATCTCATAACGTGCCTCGACGTGTGTGCAACGATCGTGTAACGTGCCTACAACACGTTACTCATAGGTTATAAATAAGTTTCGGGTACGCTAATCATTATCTCGACGTGTTTGACTTATGAGCAACTTAAAGTAACGTGTGTCGAGTGTGTCAACGATGCATAACGTGCCTACAACTTATAGCCAGCATAACGGAACGTGTAAGGCATACGCTGGCATACGTCGTAAAATTTCAAGCATGCTAAAATTTGAGGACAACGAAAGACAACGATGAAAGCCAGCGTACTACGACGTATGGCAGTTTTTTCAGCGTGCTCTTAATGTTTCCAAACTTACCCATAACGTATTCGACGTGTGCCAGCGTTTTTAGACAAATTTTTCAAAAATCGGCATAAGCTGGCTAAAACGTCAAGGTGTGACTGGGCCTGAAGAATGTTCTTTGTGTAAAACGTTTTATATTTGAATCACACTTGCTGTATTCACTCTCACCTTTGCATGGCTTTTTAGTCGAATTTAATTCCCTCTCCAATGAAAAGCAATATTTAACACACAATCCACCACTTTTCCATCAAACCACAAAAAATATTTCACAAACTACAAAATAGCAACTCCTATTGTATTGTATGCTTTCCCCAAGTGCGTCATCTCTTGCAAACCCCACTCGTGTGGTCGGGATCTTCCACGACCGGACTAACACGAAGACCTCGATGAGAAACCACATCTGTGCTGCACGCCAGTCCACGAACTGACGGCTTCATGATGCATCTCTTTCTTAAGTGTTCCCTATTGTCAAAATTGGCACTATCACCACTAACAACCACTGACGTCACAATGATCTGTGGCCACGCCCCCTACTTTGCATCATCACCTCTGCCACTGAAGATGGATGGAACAAGGTTACGTTTTCACCCCTGTTTGTCTGTCTGGTTGAGTGCAGAATATCTCAAAAAGTTGTGGACAGATTCCGACAAAACTTGGTGGATACGTTGGATGTATGACAAGGAAGAATTGATTCGATTTCGGTAAAGATCCCGGCCTATTGATACTGAATCCGGCCTATCGGTGGTATACAACAATGTCAACACGTATACTTTCCAGTCTGGTTATATACATACAGTTTAGCAAGAGTACACGATATGACCTCCAGCAGTTATTGGTAATTACATTGTGGACTTACCTGGAGACAGCGAGCTACACGATACCACATGGAATCCATTTCTAGTGATAGTGTTGTGCCCCCTGGCTCTGCAATTGTCAACTTTAGCAGCAGCTGTTTCTGATTCTGTCTTTGTGAATATAGTGCTTCTGCCTTTGTCACCTTGGCAGCTGCAGCTGTCTGAATGGACGAAGCTTCATGCCATATGCAGATCATATATAACCCATGTATCATTGATATGATTGTGGTGTTTATCCCACATGTAATGATAATGAAATTTTCTGGCAAAAGATTGTGTGCCGAGTCACATGACACAGCAAATTCAGACAACTGTTCGTGGAGCCATTGTTTTTCTTCAATAGTGTAACAATGATTGCACATTGTTTTCACTGTAATATGATTGTATAACTTTCAATAATGTCTGAATTCTCTTAAATTAGTTCTCTCCCTCTCTCATTTGCAGCACAAGGCTATATAGCTGCGGCGAAGCATCTTTGGCTGAGGGTGCGGCTGAGCTGCTGATGCAGTGCCCTCTGCTGGTTTCGGCAGGAATTTGTAACTTGTTCAGCGTACTGGCGATAGCTCGCCTACTCTTCACGAAAGACACCGTGGGATCTTTAACGTTCACCAAATAATGCCAGCGGACTGCACGCACAGTTTAACGTCCATCCGAGAGACGGCACACACATCGATGAATCACCCTGCCGGTGGAACACCAGAATGACAGTTTATAGCTGGGTCGGGATTTGGACCCAGACGAGACAGCTTAGAGGCTAGTGTGCATACCTCACGGCTATCCTGTCAACCCGATCTCATCATTATGCCAAGTTCAATTGACACGTATGAGATGAGAGGTATTTTGCGGAGAAATGACTGAACGACATTGATTGAAGATCAGTATTTACATTTAGTCATTTTATTTAATTATCTGTTTAGTTAAAAAAAAAAAAATTCGGCAATAAATAAATGAAATAAATTCAACGCAGATAACAACTGGGAAGAAAAGTGCATTGTCACAGAAAGCCATCCTTGCAGCAACAATATGCATTTTTAATTGCTGAGAATACAATTGTTGTTTTTTACATGATTATAAATTTTTGAAGCAGAAACGAGCATCACAACATGTAACTTGTAAAAGAAAACAAAATAAAAACATGAGCACAGGAAGAGATAAGGAATCTGCAGTTCTTTCTTTTCTCTCTCTCCTTCCCTCTCCCTTTCTATTCCCCTCCTCTCTCTCTCCCCCTCACCCCACCACCCCCAGCTATTACCCCTCCCCTATGTTCTCTTTCCCTCTCTCGAAATCCCATCAAATCTTTCATATATATATATATGCATAGATACAGACATAATATATATATATATATATATTATATATATATATATATATATATATGCATATATAGACATAATTATATATATATATGCAAGATACAGACATAATTATATATATATATATGCATAGATACAGACATAATTATATATATAATATATATATATATATATATATATTATATAATGCATAGATCAGACATATTATATATATATATAATATATATATATCTATTATATATATATATA
This sequence comes from Eptatretus atami, assembly GCA_035128595.1. Classification (NCBI taxonomy): domain Eukaryota; kingdom Metazoa; phylum Chordata; class Myxini; order Myxiniformes; family Myxinidae; genus Eptatretus; species Eptatretus atami. The sequence continues at coordinate 69,184,909 of CM068966.1, read as the reverse complement.
TATATATATAATATATATATGTCATAGATTACAGACATATATATATATATATATATATATATATATATATATATATATATATATATGCATAGATACAGACATAATTATTATATATATATGCATAGATAGACATAATTATATATATGCAAGATAGACTAATTATATAATATATATGCATAGATACAGACATATTATTATATATATGCATAATAGACATAATTATTTAATATGACAGATACAGACATAATATATTATATTATATATGCATAGATACAGACATAATATATATATATATATATATGCATAGATAGACATATTATATATATGCATAGATACAGACATAATTATATATATATGCATAGATACAGACTAATTATATATATATAATATATATAATATATATATATATATATATATATATATGCATAGATACAACATAATTATATATATATTTATATGCATAGATAGATAATAAATATATATTATATATATATATATATATATATATATATATATGCATAGATAGACATATTATATAATTATGCATAGATACAGACATAATTAATATATAGCATAGATTAACATAATTATAATATATATATATATATATATATATATATATAATATATAATATATATATATGCTAGATACAGACATAATTATATATATATGCATAGATACAGACATAATTATATATTATATATATATATATATGCATGATACAGACATAATATAATATAATATAATATAATATGCATAGATACAGACATAATTATATATATATATATATATATATATATTGCATAGATACAGACATAATTATAATATATATATATTATATAATATATATGCATAGATACAGACATAATTATATATATATATGCATAGATCAGACATAATAATATATATTAAATAAATATTAATATATATATATATATGCATAGATAGACATAATTATATATATATAATATATGATAATACAGAATAATTTTATATATGCATAGATAGACATAATTATATATAATATATAATATATATATTATATATATAATATATATATATGCAGATACAGAATAATTATATATATATATATATATATATGCATAATACAGACATAATTATATATATATATATATATATATATATGCATAGATAGACATAAATATATATATGCATAGATACAGACATAATTATATATAATATATATATATGCATAGATACAGACGTATAATATATATATATATTATATATATGCAATATACAGACATATTATATATAATATATATATATATGCATAGATACAAGACTAATTATATATATTATATATATATATAGCATAGATAGACATAATTATATGTATATGCATAGATACAGACATAATTAATATATATATGCATAAACGACATAATTATATATATATGCATAATACAGACATAATTATATATAATATATTATATTGCATAGATACAGACATAATTATATAATATATTATAATATAATATATATGCATAGATACAGACATAATTATATATATATATATATATATATATATTATATATATATATGTAATGACTAATTATATATATGCATAGACAGACATAATTATTATATATAATATAATATATATATATGATATATATATATGCATAGAGTACAGACATATATATATATATAGTATATATATGTCTGTATCTATTTATGTCTTATTATGTCTGTTATGTCTGTATATATGTCTATTATGTCTGTATCTATGCATATATATAGTATTATAAAATTATGTCTGTATCTATGCATAATATATAATTATGTCTATCTAGCATATATATATATATATATATTATATATATATATATATATATATATATATATATATATAATTAGTCGTATCTATGCATATTATATTATATATTTATATATATATATATATATATGCATAGATACAGACATTAAATTAATTATATTATATTATATATATGCATAGATAGACTATTATATATATATGCATAGATACAGACATAATTATATATATATATATATGCATAGATACAGACAATTAATTATATAGTATATATATATTATATATATATATATGCATATATACAGACATAATATATATATATATATGCATAGATTACAGACACAATTATATATTATTATTATATATATGATATCCCTGTGTCGTAAGAGGCGACCAGGGTTGCGTCAGGAAGGACTCCGGCGTAAACCTATGCCAAATCATTATGCGGATCATAACGGATGATCCGCTGTGGCGACCCCTAACGGGAACGCCGAAAGAAGAAGAAGATATATTGTTATATATATATATTATATATATATAATATATATATAGTATAATGCTATGGCATATTATGCATGCATAATACACTATATATATATATATATAATATATATATATATAGATATATATATATATATGCATAGATACGAAGACATTAAATAGTATATATATATAGCATTATTGCATAGATACACATAATTATATATATTATAATATATTATTATGCATAGATACACATTAATGTATATATAGATATAATATATGATATGCATAGATAGCAGCATATATTTATATATATATATAGGATATATATATAATATTATATATATATATATGCATAGATACAGACATAATTATATATATATATATATATATATATATATATATATATAATATATATTATATATATAGGGCTGTCCTTATTTTATTTTTTTTCGGAAATTTCAAGGGGCTAACCGAATTTAGGTTGATATTTATGAAAAAAAATATGAAACCGAAAAAAATATTTTAGGGTTCTCCTGTCATCGAAATTTGAAAAAAAAAAAATTCTTATATTTTTCTTTTTTTAATCTTATGCCAAAATGACATTAACATGTAATGTATGATGTTTTCTGGTGCATTGAATCTGAAATACTGCAGAAAAATATTGTGAACTTGGCAAGATTTTTCCAGTCCGTCTCAGTGAAACTGAAAAGTCTAAAAAATCAAGATTTTATGTTATTTTCGCGTTTTTCGAACTCCGCAGTTTGCAGACAGAGTCTTTGAACAGACGGGACAAGAGCTTAGTTCACTTGTTCAAAGTTGATTTCTTACAGTCCAGGAATTGTTTTCGGTGATCAGTTACCGCTTGTAATCGGTACTGTTTTTGCTCCTCATCGTACGTAATAAGACTGTTGTACTCAGTCGCCAGGGCTACACCACGTTCTGCACAGTCATCCACAACTTTCAGCTTGCTGACGATAGTACGGCTCTGTCCGAAACTATCTTCAGTTTCCCATTGATCCGGGTCTTTGTGCAGAAAGTCAGAGTTCAAATGCAGTACATCAAAAAAACTTCTGCTTCTTGGAGATGCGAAATCTTCCAGTTTTCGGCGCATGATATCATCGTCATTGCTTCATCATCGTCATCGTCTTGTTCTTTTAGAGTTTGAGATATTTTTATTTTTGTCTCAATTGACACGTTTCGGTCAAATAGACATAATGGTAGCAGTTCTACCGATAAATACCACAGCTGTCCCAGCAACTTTTTCACCGTTGCGTTAGATATATCAACGTTCACTTCGGAATATTTATCCATTCGCTTTAACAATGTCAGGTCGTTCGCACTAGCCGAGATGGAATTTGGGGCAGTAAACCACGCTTTGACGTAGATTTGTACTAGGAAGTGGCCCAGATCAAGTAGGCCCTTCTCTTCTCTCTTTGTCAACTTGATCTGCCCACGAAACAAGTACAGCTTGAGGGAATAGATAGCTTTAGCCATCCACCTGGCTCTATGTAGGGCGCCCGGATGACGAAAGTGAAAGCCTCGTTCAGGCTCACCACCTACAAAGACAATACGTAACTCTAAAAGTTCCCTGTAGTCCTCTCTGGGCTGATGTTCTTTCAATTGGTCGTTCGCGAACTCAATGATTTCCTCATTTGTGAAAATATTAAATTCTCCAGGATTCTCTATAGGTTGTGCCGCTCTGAAGGTTGTTTGATCAACGTACAACCATTGCTCTTGAAGCCTGTTGAATAGCGAAATATCTGGTCCTGTGGAAGGACCGAGGCACACCACGGTAGCCGCTTCCAGGATGAGCTCATGAATGTGGTGGCGGCACCCAAAGTGAAGTAAATTCCTGCCTAAGTGGCGTTCTAATAAGACGCATGCCCCGTTATGAATTCCCATGTTGCTGCTGGTTGTGTCGAAACAAAGACCAGCAACTTTCGGACACAGATCCCAGTCACTGAGTATGTCAAGCACCGCTTGAGCTTGCATGGCCCCCATCGACGTAGGAATCTTTGGAACACCAAGCAATTGGTCCACACCCTTTCCTGACACTAGGACTGGCAAGCGATCAACCTTCTCGTTTCCAGTCATGTCCGGTAACAATTTCCCGTCCCAATGCACTAGCAAAGGTACATCTACAGTGAACTCTGCTTTTATCTGTCCTGCAATCTGTTCTCTATGTTTGCGCCGGTCACGACGAATTGAAGACCGACTGATTGTGTACTCTGTTACTTCATGTCCGAGACTTTTGACAGTCTCCGCCAGAACAAACGTGGCCTTGCTATCACTGACCTTAGCCCTATTGAGGGCTGCGGCGAGTTGTGGACTTACCACAGACTTTCGCGACCTCTTTGCCATTGGTGGGGTAGTAGATGTAGATGTACTTGGCAAAAAGTCCTCACCAAGCTGTTCTTCCTCGCTACTGGACCCCAGTACAGCTTTCTCCGACGATTGATGAAACCGTTCTTCTTCCGCTTCTCTCTTCTTTATTTCTGCTTACTGCCGGTTTCTTGCTTTTTTCTCACTTCTCGCTAGCTTAGCATGTACTGTGCCCATTGTCCCTCTTCTTCCTTTCTCCCTCTGTGCTCACAAAAAGAGTCTATCTTCTTCAATTTTTATCAAAGATAGCACATTGGCATGTGCCACATCAGATTGTCCAAATCATCACTGAATCGATCTTCTTTTTCTTGTCGTCCTTCGGACCTCTTGTTTATTTTCTTTGTTTTTCCTCAGCTTTTTATATTCATCCACTAGCTTTTCAATCGCAGGTATCAAGTTTCTCTTCAACTTACAAGGAATTATTGCCTTATCCCAAAATATTAGGATCATTATCAGCTACAGTTGTAGCACTATCATGAACAGTTTTTCCTTCTTGTAGTTATGATGAAAGAACACTTTCAAAACCTCTCGTTTGGACTGCAATTTACTTCCCTTGAGTTCTCCCTTTTTGAGAACCAATCAGCCACAGGGTGTCACGATCTCTAGAAGCCATCAGTGGTACGATCTGAATTCAGTATATATTCTGAAACGACAGAATAGTTATCATTAGTTCACGAAAGCAATTTCGCTAAATGCCTGAATGACCGGATACCAGACCTGAAATTGACGGCAGTCAGTCAGTCACTGACTGACGGACTCAGTGATTCAATGGAGTAATGAGCAGACAATACAACGATCTAAACAATAAATATCTCATACGTACAACAAGCCGTGTCAGTACAAGAACAAAAGACATAATTTCATGTTGAAAATGGAAAATTTTCCCATTTTGAGCCACGTTTCGGGACATATGTAACACTTTTTTGGGATCAAAAAATTTTTTTCGTGTTTATCACGTTCGAACCAACCAGTAAGCAGCAAAAATTTCATGAAAAATATCTCTGACATAAAAATACAAAAACATAAAAATGCAACTTTTTACAATTTTTGACAGCTGGTAGCAACCGAGACATTTTTTTTTCGGGTATAATATATATTCCTTGTATACAGGTCAAGCCTGGTGTTGGGGAGTGGTTAGGGCGCGTTGGGATCCAAAAGGTCCTGAGTTCAAGCCCTGTTGGGCCACGAATTAATACACCAGCGGGTTGACTCAGCCTGTCATCCTTCCGAGGTCGGCGAAATGAGTACCTGTATACTGGGCCGGTGTATACCCCGGTTAAAATAGGTGTACCATATCCCTGTGTCGTAAGAGGCGACCAGGGTTGCGTCAGGAAGGGCATCCGTTGTAAAACATGTGCCAAATCACTATGCGGATCATACGGATGATCCGCTGTGGCGACCCCTAACGGGAGCAGCCGAAAGAAGAAGAAGAAGATATATATATATATTTTTTTTCTAAGCTCTGGTGTTGGCGCAGTGGTTAGAGCAGTGGCTTGGACCCAAAAGGTCCTGAGTTCAAGCCCCGTTGGACAATGAATTAATATATGTATATATATGGATATGTATATGTATATATGTGTATATATGTATGTATATTATATATATATATATATATATATATATATATAAAAACCAAGTCGAAAACACCGGGGGTTGACTCAGCCTGCCATCCTTCCGAGGTTGGCGAAATGAGTACCAGTTGAACTGGCCCGGTGTATGCCCCGGTTAGAATAGGTGTACCATATCCCTGTGTGTTGTAAGAGGCGACCAGGGTTGCGTCAGGAAGGCATCCGGTAAAAACCTATGCCAAATCATTATGCGAACACAAGACGGTGATCCGCTGTGGCGACCCCTAATGGAGCTAGCGAAAGAAGAAGAACAAGAAGATATATTTTTTTTTTCTCATAAATATCAATCTAAATTCGGGTTAGCCCTTGAAATTTCCGAAAAAAAATAAAATAGGACGACCTAATATATACATATATATGAAGCTCTTTCTAACCACTGATTCACTGACTGACTGATATTAAAGATTGGGACCTTCCGGGTGATTTAGAAAGCTGAACATTTGCAAGCTGATGGACATCAAAGCCGACACTCCAGAAAACTATCAGAGAACTGTCGGAAAGCATCTGTAAATGAAAATATAAACAAATGAAAAGAAGCAAATTTACAAAAAAAAGAAAGACTGTAGGTGAGCAACCAGAGACAATGGGGAAGCATGGTAATTTTAAGTGCTGACGGACATTGAAGCCGGTACACTGGGAAGAATCACAGAACTGTTGGAAAGTATTTGTAAATGAAAACATAAATAAATGAAAATAAATAAAAATTAATGCAGGTGAGGGACCCATTACAATGGGGAAACATATGCTTACACATGTGTAAGCATACCCCACTAGTATTTATATATAATCAGTGATTTACATATTTTACCTCTGCCACCGAAGGTGAAGGAGGTTATGTTTTCACCCCTTTCTGTCGGTTTGTCTGTATGTCTGTGTACAGGATATCTCAAAAAGTTGTGGACAGATCCGGATGAAATTTTGTGGACAGGTTGGGTGTGTGACAAGAACAAATTGATTAGATTTTGGTGAAGATCTGGATCCGGATCCGATGACTATAATTTATTAAGTGATTCTTCACCATTGAACCGGGCGTAGTGGCGTGCGCCTGTAATCCGGATACTCGGAGGCTTGGGTTGGAGATGCTCTGATGGAGGGAGCTCTGCGCTGGGTTCGTGCTATGAGGGTGTAGGGCAGCCCGGAATCATGGTGAAACCCAATCCTTATCCCTGTGTCGTAAGAGGCGACCAGGGTTGCGTCAGGAAGGGCATCCGGCGTAAAACCTATGCAAATCAGTATGCGGATCATACGGATGATCCGCTGTGGCGACCCTAACGGGAGCAGCCGAAAGAAGAAGAAGAGGAAGATTCTTCACATTGAGAGATTGGGCTAAAAACAATATATATGCAGATATTCAAAGTTTGTGGACTGATTCGGATGAAACGTGGTGGACACGTTGGGTGTGTGATACGAAAGAATTGATTCAATTTTGGTGAGGATCCGGATTTGATAATTTATTAAGTGATTCTTCACCATTGAGAGATGGGGTGAAACCGATATATAGCACAATATCTCAAAAAGTTGTGGCCGGATTCGGACGAAACTTGGTGAACATGTTGGGGGTGTCGCAAGGACGAACTGATTTGATTTCGGTTAAGATCTAGATCCGGATCTGGATACTTGAGAGAGAGAAGAGTTTGGTCTGAGAAGAGCTTTCATATGATCCATAATTTGTAAGAATCGGTCCTTAAACATGGAAGTGACAAGATGCACCCCTCTTGGAATGGCCCTGGGAGACAAAAGGGCCCTCCAGGGATGTAAGGGGGGCAAATTTTTATTTGCTTTTTGAGCCAATTTGTTGAAAGTGTCTTCAAGAATATATTTGTGAAGAAAAATCGCTTTTGGCGAAACCTGTAAATGTCATGCATATTTATTACAGTGACTGGGTGAGGGTCCCCTACTTAATAAGCCGGAGACAGCAAAACTGAATGAACACAAAAAAGTAAAAGAATTTGTTTTTAGGTGAACATAAGAATCTCCTCCATGGCCATTCCATCCTAAATGCAGATGTTGAGGTGGTTGTAGTCCGAGCGAGCACTGCACGATGAGGTCGTGGTAATCCAATTAATAAAATAACTTCTTTGTTTGCCTTTACTTCATGTCCACCAACTGTAATACCAGCCGATGACAGGGTAATTTTGGAACAATTGGATTGGCTGATCAACAATTCCTTGTGCATCAAATTGTATGCAAAATGAAAAGGCAGCGTGACTTTTTGAAATATGCAATTTGCAAATCTGCGAGAATAGCTTCGGCCTTAGTAGTTGAGGAGGAAGATTTAGGGGCCCATGCACCCCCATGATACATTTTTTTAACCTGCATATTTTACAATCCCTGAGGTGTTGGGAACAGAATTTCCTTTGTTCCCATTCCAAAAAAATGTCCCATGTGGGTCGTTAGCCGTTTTTTTGTCCGCCATCTTGGATTTCTTGGGACGCAAAAGTAGGGTAGGGGTATATAAAAGGAACTTTTCGCATAGAAAGAAATTAGTTACAGGTACAAATTAGGTATCATTGGAAAGGGTATTGACCTGCACCATCACAATAACCCGTCAATTATTCAATTAGGGCATCGATGACGTCATCAGGGGTCAAAAGGTACGTTAAAGGGCCACTAAGTCAAATTTCACGCCATCCTCTTTGTCATCCCCCTGCACCAAGTGGATGAATCTTTGGATTCTACTTTGCTTGAAGGAAAGTGTATATGTATAGGCAGTTTTTTAAACTAAAACAAATTATTTAACTTCAGTACAACATCATTAACCTTTCCACAAAAATACCGAAAATATTGAGAAAATGCGGTTCTGTTATTGAGTTTACTGTGTGAGTGTGTCCTTCGCATACGAATGATTAATTTCACTGTTTATTTATAGTTTATGGCTATGGTTATTCACATTATTTATTTGTTACAGATGAGACCATTGTAACTACCTTAACACTTTAGTGGTGGTGTTAAATTTCGTCAACTGACAGTGTTGTCTTTTTTTTGTTATGTAGGACGTGCCAGACAACTTTGATTTTGATTAATGTTTATGTTGTATAATATCTCTTCATATACCTCTT
>CM068966.1:69149148-69172139 GCA_035128595.1 Eptatretus atami | reverse complement strand
TATATTGCATAGATACAGACATAATATATATATATATATATATTATGCCATAGATACAGACATAATTATATATAATATATATTATATATATATATATATATATAATATATAATATGCATTAGATACAGACATAAATTATATATATTATATATTATATATATATATGCATAGATACAGACATAATTATATTATAATATGCATAGATACAACATAATTATATATATATGCATAGATTACAGACATAATTATATATATATTGCATAGATACAGACATAAATTATATATATATGCATAGTACAGACATACATTTATATATATATATTTATAATATAATATATATATATATATATATATATATATATATATATATATATATTGCATAGATACAGACATAAATTAATATATAAATATATATATATAATATATATATATAAATATGGCATAGATACAGACATTAATTATATATATATTATATATATATATATATAATATATATATATATATATATATATACTATATATAGCATAGATTACAGACATAATTAATATATATATATATATGCCATAGATACAGACATAATTATATATATTATATATATATATATGCATAGATACAGACATAATTATATATATATTATATATTATATATATATATAGATACAGACATAATTTATAATATATATATATATAATATGGGCTGTCCATTATTTTATTTTTTCGAAATTTCAAGGGCTAACCCGGAATTTAGGTTGATATTTATGAGAAAAAAAAAATATTGAACCCGAAAAAAAATATTTTAGGGATTTCTGCCGGTCCATCGAAATTTGAAAAAAAAAGAAATTCATTTTTATATTTTCTTTTTTTTAATCTTATAGCCAAAATGACATTACATGTAATGTATGATGATTATCTGCCAGCTGCATTCGAAAATCTGAAATACTGCAAAGAAAAATATGATTGAACTTGGCAAGATTTTTTCCAGTCCGTCTCAGTGAAACTTGAAAAGCTTTAAAAAATACAAGAATTTTATAGTATTTTTTTTTCGCGTTTTTCGACTCCGCAGTTTGCAGACAGAGTTCTTTGAACAGAGGGACAAGAGCCATAGTTCACTTGTTCAAAAGTTGATGCTTTACAGTCCAGCGAAATTGTTTTCGGTGATCAGTTACGCTTGTAATCGCGTTACTGTTTTTGCTCCTCATTCGTACGTTAATAAGACTGTTGTAACTCCAGTCGCCAGGGCTACACCACGTTCTGCCACAGTCATCCACAACTTTCAGCTTGCTGACGATAGTACGGCTCTGTCCGAAACTATCTTCAGTTTCCCATTGATCCGGGTCTTTGTGCAGAAAGTCAGAGCTTCAAATGCAGCTACATCAAAAAAACTTCTGCTTACTCTGGAGCATGCGAAATCTTCCAGTTTTCGGCCGCATGATATCATCGTCATTTGCTTCATCATCGTCATTCGCTTCTTGTTCTTTTAGAAGTTTGAGATATTTTTTATTTTTGTTCTCAATTGACACGTTTCGGTCAAATAGACATAATGGCTAGCAGTTACTTACTGGATAAATACCACAGCTGCTCCAGCCAACTTTTTCACCGTGCCGTTAGAATATATCAACGTCACTTCGGAATATTTATCCATTTCGCTTTAACAATGTCAGGTCGTCGCACTAGCCGAGATGGAATTTTGGGGCCAGTAAATCCACGCTTTGACGTAGATTTGCTACTAGGAAAAGTGCGCCAGATCAAGTAGGCCTTCTCTTCTCTCTTTGTCAACTTGATTCCCCACGGAAACAAGTACAGCTTGCAGGGAATAGAGATAGCTTTAAGCCATCCACCTGGCTCTATGTTAGGCGCCCGGATGAACGAAAGTGAAAGGCCTCGTTCAGGCTCACCACCTACAAAAGACAATACGTAACTCTAAAAAGTTCCCTGAGTTCCTCTCTGGCTGATGTTCTTTCAATTGCGTCACGTTCGCGAACTACAATGATTCCTCATTTGGGGAAAAATATTAAATTCTCCGGATTCTCTATAGGTTGTGCCGCTCTGAAGGTTTGTCTGACATCAAACGTAACAACTCATTGCTCTTGAAGCCTGTTGAATAGCGAAATATACTAGGTCCTGTGGAAGGACCGAGGCACACCACGGTAGCCGCTTCCAGGATGGAGACTCATTGAATGTGGTGGCGCGCCCACCCAAAGCTAAAGTTTAATATTCCTGCCATAAGTGGCGTTCTAATAAGACGCATGCCCCGTTATGAAGTTCCCATGTTTGCTGCTGCGTTGTGTCGAAACAAAGACCAGCAACTTTCGGACACAGTATCCCAGTACACCTGAGTATGTCAAGCACCGCTTGAGCTTGCATGGCCCTCCCATTCGACGTAGGAATCTTATGGAACACCAAGCAATTGGTCCACAGCTCCTTTCACTGACACTAGGGACTGGCAAGCGATCAACCTTCTCGTTTCCCAGTCATGTCCTGTTTTTATTTATTTTTCATTTATTTATGTTTTCATTACAAAATACTTTCCAACATTTCCGTGATTCTTCCCAGATATGTACGGCTTCAATGTCCCCGTCGGTAGACACTTTCTCCGTCCACTCTCAAACTCGCACATGTACGTCATAACGCGTACATCTACAGTGCCACTCTGCGGTCTTTCTCTATCTGTGGTCTCTGCGTCAATCTAAGTCTCCTCAGTATGTTTGCTTTTCTCGTCACGTCATTTATACTCTGAAGTTGAAGATTTTGCTTCTTTTCAAATTTGCTGTACTTCTCTGATTGCTGTACTCTGTACTCATCGTCTCCGACAGGTAGCTTTTATCTGACAAAGCTCTCCGCTCGTAACTACAGACCGTAGCGGCGCTTATTCATGGTGACCTTACAGCTGCCTTACTCTCTGAGGGCTCTCTGCTGCCGTATGTGGACATTTAATTTCCTCAGCTTGCAAAATGTTCAGCTTACTCACCTGAGACTATTTCACCGCGAAGACACGTGCTCTTTTCGCCATTGGATGTCTTTAATGGATATAGATCTCACGATGTCTAGTCACCTCCCAGTGACCACAGCTGCGTTCCTTCAGAACAACCCCTCCATTATGCTCATATAATATAGTCGCTTCAACCAAGCATTGTTCATTCCTAACTGGCTCCACTGTTACTCCCCTTTATTTTTTAATTATCCAGCTTTCTGCCGGAACGATAATGATTGAACACACAGCTTCATTTCGTATCGCGCTCTAACTCCTTCTCTAATTTTAAGTATTTATATCTGTCTTTATCGTAGCCGGAGAAATATACTCTCTAGCTTGTTTATCTACAACAATTTCTCTCTCGCTATTCTTAGCTATGTAGATTTCCTTTTCAGTTCTCTCCATCTCGGGTCCTCTACTGCTCTTCCTCTTCTCGCGCCTAGTGCTCACACAAGCAAGAATCTTTTACATATTCTATCAATCCTTATCATAGTATTAGTGCCACCGCATTGGCGAGCAAACAGTGATGCCACATCTATTGGCATTACGGGTTTTTACACCCGGGGATTCGCGTCCACATTTCCATCACTGAATCTGATATGACCGCATTACTCCTCTGGTCGCTCTCTATGTCGCTACACCTACCAGGCAAGACCTCTGTGTCATTAATTTTCTTACTGATTTCCTTCCTCAGCTCTTTCTATATTTTACAACCTCCCTAGCGTATTATTCCATCGCAGCTATCCAGAGGTTCTCCCAGCTTCTCTCAACTATACAATAAATTATGCCTTCTATCCCAGCAAGATTAATCTCAAGTTGCGGATATCTTTACTTATCACGCACACATTCCGTCGGAGCACATATCTCGATGCGACTAGAAACATGCAGTTTTTCTACACTTCTTCTGCCTAGTCTCTATGACTGAAAGTATACTACACTTTCTCGACTTACCTACTCGTGTTTGACTTCAATTTTTATACTACCTGAGTATCTCCCTCTATTTAGTGAAGAAACTCAATCATTAAGCCACAGGGTGTGATCACGCATCTCTAGAAAGCCATCAGTTGGAGTACTCGAATCTGAATTCAGTATATATTCACTGAAAACTACAGCAACAAGATTAAATACACTATTCATAGTATTCAACGAAAAGCAATTTTACGCTAAATGCTATACACATGTCAATGATACCTGAGATACCAGACTCTAGACATATTACTTGGGCAGTGCTCAAGTCACCGATACACTGCGAGCGTGCTACTGGGAAACTTCAGGAAACCTGCTGCAGTGAGTCGCGACACTGGCGGAGAGCCACTGCATCTAAACTGAGCACTGCACGACAAACATACCAATTACTGAGAGTCAATCTTAAACAATAAAAAAATATCTCAAATTACGATTACAATCAAGCTCGTAGTGATCTACGTGTGTACTCTCAAGATCAAATTAAGCATTCACTTATTCCAGGATGCTGTCATCCCTTGCATAGAAGTGGGAGAGATACCGACTCAACATCGAGCGCACATTCTTGCCAGCACGTTTTCGCGGAACATATTGAACACTTTCTGTTTCGCGAGCTATATGTGCAAAAATATTTTTTGTTCGGCATGCTATGTAACTTTACACCGATCTCGCGATACCAACTGCAGCAAGCACGCCCAAAAAAAAAATTATACCCATTCGACCACAAACACTCTGGTCGCCTTACGTACATTACAAAATACAAAAACAAACAAGTGAAAAAATGAGCAACTAGCACTATCATGTACCACATTATTTTTGTACAGACTGTCACGCGGAACCGCCCGTAGTTACATCTTTCTTGTCGCCGGCAGTATAATCATATAATGATGTACCCCTTTCTATTTTAATACACGGTTCAACGGAACCTTCGGACAGCGATGTTGGCTGAGGTGTTGTGCGGCAACCCGTTGGGTGTTAGGTGTATTGTATCAGCTGGAGCGCGCCCATATATTAGGGATGCCGAACTTTATGAGCACCTGTCCTGAAGTAGTCGAAAGCCTGCTTTTTTGGGGCCGATCCCCAAAAGCCGTACCTGGATACTTAATACACCAGCTGGCGCCTAAACCAACCGTTTTTTATGCCCTCCAGCCCAACAAAACCTGCCTAAGCTCTTGCCTGAGAGGTCCGGCCGTAAGTATGAATACCTGAATATAACTGAAGGCCAGGTGTATACCGGTTTAAAATAGGAGGGGTGTACCATATCCCTGGTCGTAAGAGGCGACCAGGCGTTGCGTCAGGAAGGCATACCGGTGTAAAACATGCTGCCAAATCACTATGCGGATCATACGATGATCCGCATTGGCCCGACCCCTAACGGGAAGCAAGCCCAAAGAAGAAGAGAAGATATTTAGTTATATATTTTTTTATCTAAGCCTACGCTGTTGGCGCAGTGGTTAGAGCAGTGGCTTGCGACCCAAAAGGTCCTGAGTTCAAAGCCCCGTTGGACCAATGAATTTAATATATGTATATATATGATATGTATATGTATATATGTTGTTTTAATATATGTATGTATATATATATATATATATATATATATATATATAATAAAAAAACCAAGTCGAAAACACCAGGGGGTTTGACTTCAGACCTTTGCCATCCTTCCTGAGGTTGGCGAAATGAATACCAGTTAATTGGGCGCCGGTGTATGCCCCGGTTAGAAATAGGTCTGTTACCATATCCCTGTTGAATGTTGTAAGAGCGCGACCAGGGTGCGTCTGAAGCGGATCCGGTTTTTGTAAACAACCTATAGCCCAAATCATTTATGCGGACAACAAGACCGTTGATCCGCTTGTGCGGCGACCCCTAATGGAGCAGCCGAAAGAAGAAGAACAGAAGATATATTTTTTTTTTCTCATAAATATCCAATCTAAATATCGGGTTAGACCCCTTGAAATTTCCCCGAAAAAAAAATAAAATAAGGACCAGGACCTAAATATACATATATATGAAGCTCTTTCTAACCACTAGATTCCACTGACTGACTGATATTAAAGATTGGGACCTTCCTGGTGATTGAGAAAGCTGAAACAATTTGCAAAGCTTGATGGACATCAAAGCCGACACTCCCAGAAATAACTATCAGAGAAACTGTCGGAAAGCATCTGTAAATGAAAATATAAACAAATGAAAGAAGCAAATTTACAAAAAAAAAGAAAGACGTAGGTGAGCAACCAGAGACACATGCGCGGAAGCATGCGTTAATTTAAGTGCTGACGGACATTGAAGCCGGTACACTGGAAAGAATCACAGAACTGTTGGAGAAGTATTTGTAAATAAGAACAACATAAATAAAATGAAAATAAATTAAAAATTAATGCAGGTGATGGATGGACCATACATATGGCCGGCATAACATCCTATGCTTACACAATGTGTAAGCATACCCACTAGTAATTTATATATAATCAGTGATTTACATAATTTTACCTCTTGCCACCGAAGGTGAAGAGTTATGTTTTCACCCCTTTCTGTCGGTTTGTCTGTATGTCATGTGTACCAGGATATCTCAAAAAGTATGTGACAGTTTCGGCCATGAAATTTTGTGGAACAGATTGGGTGTGACTGACAAGAAACAATTGATTAGATTTTTGTGTGAAGATCTGGAGGTCCGGATACCGATGACTATAATTTATTAAGTGATTCTTCACCATTGAACCGGGCGTAGTGGCTGTGCGCCTGTAATCCGGAATACTACGGAGGCTTGGGTGGAGGGATCGTTTTTCACTTTGAGGGCGGGAAGCTCTGCGCTGGGTCGTGCTATTGAGAGGGTTGTTTAGGGCAGCCCGGAATCATTGGTGAAAACCCAAATCCTTATCCCTGCTGTCGTAAGAGGCGAACCAGGTTGCGTCAGGAAGGGCATCCAGCGTAAAACCTATGCCAAAATCAGTATGCGGATCATAACGCGAATCATCCGCGTGGCGACCCCTAACGGGAGCAGCCGAAAGAAGAAGAAGAGGAGATTCTTACACCATTGAGAGATTGGGCTAAAAACTATATATAGCACGATTCTCAAAAAGGTATGTTGGGACTGATTTCGGATGAAACGTGGGTGGGACACGTTGGGTGTGTGATACGAAAGAATTGATTCAATTCTGCGTGAGGATCCGGATTTTTGATAATTTATTAATGTCTCTTCACCATATGAGATGATGAGGTGAAAAAACCATGCCAATATATAGCCAATATCTCAAAAAGTTGTGGCCGGATTCGGACGAAACTGAGTGAACATAGTTGGGGGCTGTCGCAAAGGAGCGAACTGATTTGATTTCAGGTTTAAATTAGATCCGGATCTGGAACTTGAAGAGAGAGAAGAGTTGTCTGAGAAAAGAGCCTTTGCATTATGATCCATAATTGTAGAATCGGTTCTTAACATGGGAAGTGCAAGATGCACCCCTCTTGGAATGAGCCCTGGGAGACAAAGAGGACCCCTCAGGGATGTAAGAGGGGCCAAAATTTATTTGCTTTTATGAGCCAATTGTTGAAAGTGCTTCAAGAATATAATTTGACTGAAGAAAAATCGCTTTTGGGCGAAACCTGTAAATTGTCATGCATATTTAATTACAAGTGAATGGTGCAGGGTCCCCTACTTAATAAGCCGGAGACAGCAAAACGAAGACACAAAAAAGTAAAAGAATTTGTTTTTAAGTGAACATAAAGAATCTCCTCCATGGCCATTCCATCCTAAATGCAGATGTTGAGGTGGTTGTAGTCCGAGCGAGACACTGCACGATTGAGTCGTAGGATAATCCAATTAATAAAATACACTTCATTTGTTTGCTTTATACTTCATGCTCACCAACTGTAATACCAGCCGATGACAGAGGTATTTTGGAACAACTGGATTGCGCTGAATCAACAAATTCCCTTGCTGCACTCAAATTGTATGCAAAATGAAAAGGCAGGCGTGACTTTTTGAAATATGCCAATTTATGCAAATCTGCCGAGAATAGCTTCGGCCTTAGTCTAGTTGAGGAGGAAGATGCGGGTCCACATTGCCACCCCCATGATACATTTTTTTACAACCTGCATATTTACAATCCCTGAGGTGTGTGGGAACAGAATTTCCTTTGTTCCCATTCCAAAAAAAATGTCCCATGTGGGTCGTTTAGCCGTTTTTTGTCCGCCATCTTGGATTTCTTGGGACGCAAAAAGTAAGGGGTAGGGGTAATATAAAGGGACCTTTTCGCATAGAAAGAAATTAGTTACAGGTACAGAATTAGGTATCATTGGAAAGGGTATGACCTGCACCATCACAATAACCGTCCAATTATTCAATTAGGCATCGATGACGTCATCAGGCGAAGTCAAAAGGTCACGTTAAAGGGCCACTAAGTCAAATTTCACGCCCATCCTCTTTGTCATCCACCCTGCACCTAAGTGATGAATCTTTTGATTTCTACTTTGCTTGAAGGAAAGTGTATATGTATAGGCAGTTTTTTTTAAACTAAAACAAATTATTTAACTTCAGTACAAACATCATTAAACCCCTTTCCCCAACAAAAATACACGAAAATATTGAGAAAATGCGGTTCTGTATTGAGTTTACTGTAGTGAGTGTGTCCTTCGCATACGAATGATTAATTTCACTGCTTTATTTATAGTTATGGCTATGGTTATTCACATTATTTATTTGTTACAGATGAGACCATTGTAACTACCTTAACACTTTAGTGGTGGCTGTTAAATTTCGTCAACTGACAGTGTTGTCTTTTTTTTTGTTACAGAGACGTGCAGACAACTGTGATTTGGATTAATGTTTTAGTGATGTATGTATTAATATCTGCTGCATGCATACCTGCTTGTAGCTATAAGTTTAATTGGTGGTGGATAATTGCTCTTTTTTTCACTGGTAACACCTATTATGCGGATTAGTGCTCCAGTGGTGGTATGTGCACGCTAGTTGTAGTTAACTCGTTGGTGCTGCATTCATACCCATGGGTCAAAAAAAAGGCCAAGAAACGCCGAAACTGATATGGTTGCAATTTAGAGGAACTGCAGATAGCCTCCTCCGTATGAAATTATACATATGTGAGTGATAACCAGCAATTGGTGAATTCTATACAACTACACAATACTAAGCGGGTCCTCCCAGGAAAGCTTGAGATGCTTACATATCTTCGCTGAGAAACGGCTACCTTCAGTCTCAGGGATTCACCCGCTCGTATGAAGCTGATGTGTAGGTTAATTCCAGACAATCCTTGATTGGTGGTGACTGAAATGACAGGCGATACACCGGAGGGATGCTATCCAAGCCTTTACCAACATCAGGATCGTTTGAAATGTGTCGTACCAACGATGAACCCTCAACAATTCGATCCCCTCGCTAAACCATCAACCTCTTCCAAGAACATTTTTCCACCAGAATGTATTTTCTGTGAATGCTTGAGACGAAAGTTTCCGGAAGGACTGCACGTTGTGTTCAGTTTGCATCTTCAAGGGAAAGGAAGCAGCTTGGACTCATATTGAATCCCAAGCCCTAGAAAAGGAGACAATCGTTTACATCGCAAGGTGGCAGGGAAATATTTGTTGCCAAGAGAGGCTCGTTTCCATAAATCCTGTTCATAGTTCATTCAAACTGAGACATTTGAATTATTTACTGATCAAGCCAACAGAAGTATTGAAAACAAGCAAGATGCAAAAGCTATGAAGCTCATCAAAGCTCATGAAATGTAGTTCTGGATTTTATACGTGAGAGGGTAATTGGCAGAAGGAGGTCGTGCAACTTGGAACACTCTGCCACCTATACGTCCAAGAACTTGAACGCTGTGGATTTCCGAATCAGATTTCAGAAGTGAAAAGCTGAAGACCCGACTTCAAAGACACGAAATCAATGACGTGCATTGCTTTCACAAAGTGTTTCCTGGGACAGGGGAATGCATAACCTACAACCTGGTGTACAGCACAGCATCTCTGTTGTGGAAGCAGTTACTTAGCATATAGGCTTGGTTCAAAGACAAGTTTGAGGATGTTGCCTTGCCACTTGCCGCAAAGTGTTGTTCAGGGGATGTTCAACGAGTCAACACCACTTTCCTAGGCCTCCTACAAGCTGATGATCCCGGATGCCAGGGCATCAGAAGAATACCTCCCAACAGACCTGGTGAAGTTCCTGTCGACTTTATCCTGGGTGAAGCGATGTGGGGAAAAGTCTTTGAAAAGAGCCGACGTCTTGGTGCTCTCAGAGTAGCTCAGGTGAGTTTTAACCACCTTTGCTTTCAACATCTTTGGACAATATCGCTAGTCCTCCAAATTGTATCTAGTGTTAGTGCTTTCTATCATGAAAATGTAAATTATTTTCTCTCTAAGATCCATTGGTTTCTTTTCCAGGACATCTGCCGTCTGTGACGAACGGAGAGTGAAGTTACCTAAACACATCCTCCTTTGCCAGCACCATACCCACCTATATCGAAGCAAGCAGCTAACCAATATACTTCATAGATTGGGTCACTGTGAGTCCTATGACTTTGGACTTGGAAGTTGAGACAAGCACTGGCGGAAGCCATCGGCGATGTTTCCTCTTCTCTCACTCCCAAATTGCTACTGGTGAAGACAAACGAAGTTTTTCATGTTGAGTGGACAACTTAAACAAAATAACCACAAATGTCCAGGTTCAAACGTGGTGCAACAGCACTGGAGGGATCATGATACAGGAGGTGGAAACCAAACACTGACATTGCCGACAAAGATAGAACCCTCCCACTCAAGCAGGGGTATAAGATCGTGTTTTTGAAGCTTGGAAAACCCCACCAACATTGCCCCCTTCTAGGTCATCTCTTCGAGCATTGAACCGTAATAAATATGGGTGTCTAGAATAGTCCTATCGATCCGTCCGTCCGTCTCCGTTGCGGAAAAATGACGAATTTCAAATTCTATTCTCTGCCGCATTTCTCAAGCGATCTTGAATTTGATTGTGGCATATGAATTATGGACAATATTCTAAATTTTTTCAGGCCGGATTTTCGATATTCGCTTTTCGTTTTCGTGCACGTGACTTCAAAGTTGGCAAAAAATGCGAAAATGACGATTTTCATGCAAAAATGACGATTTTTCAAAAATCTATCTCCTCCTACATTTCTCAAGCGATCTTGAATTTGATTGTGGCATATAAATCTATGGACAATATCTAAATTTTGTCAGGCCGGATTTCGATATTCGCTTCGTTTTCGCGTCACGTGACTTCAAAGTTTCAAAACTGTACCTACCTTCAGGAGGCTATATATTTTCTCGCAGAGATGACCGTCACTCCCGCACGGGGGTAATTTTCATATTTATTGGTCGAGTTGGGCCCAAGTTTCCAACAGGGGCTAAGTTCAGTCCACCCATCGAAAACAATAAGTTTGTACTCAGATGCATCCAAGAGTACCGTTTGTGGTTACTTATGCGAATGGTCACTGACAGTAAAGAAACACAACTCGTCTCTGGATTTGGTGGCTTCATCTCAGCTACTGGCAAAAAACCGTCTCAAAAAGTCTTCTGGTCTCCAAAGCCATATGATCCTTAACAAGGTTGGGAAAAGAAATGATGAGGGTGTTTTGGAAGCCAGTGTGTCTTCGGCCCAGTACTTCCCCCTACCATTGATAGACTTAGTTGAGAAGACTACGGAAGAGATGGAACAGTATGATTGATGACATTGAGGAAGAACAGTCCAGCCAAGATAGTGACTATGAAAAACTTCTCAGTGATAACGAAGACTAGATTAAAATATGAACATTGAGACTTTATGGCAGTCGTAATAATGTTTCAACATTAATTAGTTGTGGGCCTGCAGTATTACACTGAACAACAAAATTTCAAAAATATTTTTTTTTTCGGAGATGTTGTAAAGTGATTAAGACTAATTTGGGTACGCTGATTTCAAAAAATCATACACCGTTTTGCCTGTATTCACGTCAGGATTTTCAGGACAGAAATTATTCCCATTGCCTAGAAGTCAGGATTTCAATGAAATTTACATATGTCTTTAACATGTCTATTTCGTACAATTGTTGTTAACTTGTGTTATATTTCTTTCTTTCAGATAAAGATGAGTAGCGCGTTTCTGTACCAATCATCCTGACAACTTCTCTGTTATGTCTGTGGTCGGTATACCAAAAAAGATATCAACAGCCGAAGTATACTCTACAGCCAGTGAAAATGAAGGCCGCTACTTTCACTACTTCGCGGTGCTAAGGTGGGGGACCAAGAACAGAGCTGGGCACCACACATCTTGCTGCACAAGCTGATCACACAACCTGACTCAGTGGTTGGTGGGCAAGCGCGCGGAGCATGCCATTTGCGGTGCCCATGATATGGCGTGAGCCGCAGAATCATCATGCATGATTGTTATTTCTGCTGCACAAGCATCGCCGGCTTCAACAAGAAGAATAAAGGTCACATCAAGACGCTGACTGCGTCTCTGCTCCGTAAACCTGTGCCTTCATGATGACGAGAAACCCGTTCCAACACCTCCAGCTGATCAGAACATAGCTGTAAGCAGTGGTGAGAGGATGGTGATGATGAACCTTTTGAACCCGACACTCAAGAATCACCACCTTCTGAACCAGGGAGACTTAAATTGATCTTGTAAGCAGATCTCTCGCTGTCAAAGGCGAAGGCAGAGCTGCCTTGGATCAAGCTGCAGGCAGGAATCTTACTTGAACCTAACACCAAGATATCCTTTGTTCAAGAGCACGTCACAGAGACATGCTGAGTTCTTTGAGATGGAAGACACGATGACATTCTGCAGCTGACATCAACGGTCTGTTGAAAGAACTTGGGTGTGATCACGATCCTGCAGACTGGCGCCTTCTCATCGACTCGGGAAGAACAGCTTGAAGGCTGTTATTGCTCCACAATGCGCAACGAGAAAACATCAGTCCCACTGGCTCACGCGTTCGGCATGACAGAGACCTATGGAACTATGCGGCAGCTGCTTGATTCCATCAAGTACAATGAACTTCAACTGGCACATCTTCTGCGGAGACTTGAAAGTGTGGCGCTGTTGCTAGGGCTGCAGTCAGGCTACACGACATACATGTGCTTCCTTTGTCTCTGGGATAGCAGAGACGACAAGAATCACTGGACGCAAGGAAAGATTTGGGAAGAGCGAAAAAGAGCATGTACCTGGTCGACCACAACGTGAAGCATGTCGCCCTTGTCGACCCAGCCAAGGTTTTCCTTCCACACTCCACATAAAGCTCGGCTTGATGAAAAGTTTTTGTACGGGCAATGGATCTGAATGGGCGTGGGTTTTTATACCTCAAGGAAAAGTTTGGCAACACCTTCGTCGGAGGCCAAGATCAAGGCTGGTGTCTTTGTTGGACCGCAAATCCGACAGATTATGAAGGACGAAACTTTTCCGACAACTCTAAACCCCAAAAGAGCTGGCAGCGTGGAGGAGCTTCAAAGCTTGTGACGGACAACTTCTTGGGAACGAGCGCGCGGACAACTATGAAGAAATAGTGCAAGCAGCTGCTGGAGTCCTTCAGGAAACTTGGCTCCAGGATGTCCCTGAAAATCCATTTCCTACACCAGCACCTGAACTTCTTCCCTGACAACTTGTGGAGCAGTCTCGGACGAGCACGCGCGAGCGATTCCACCAAGAGATTTCACTCATGGAGACGCGTTACCAAGGGCGGCACAACCCGAACATGATGGCGATTTCTGCTGGTTCCTGCATCGTGAAACTGACACAGAGCAGCACAAACGCAAAAGCAACAAATGCCTAAAGCATTTTTAATTACATTCTAGTGGAGTTTTTCTGTAATTTCTATAATTTTGAAGCATTCATGATGAAATAAATGAATAAATGAATTTTTGTAAATTTCATTGAAATCCTGACTTCTAGGCAATGGAATATTTCTGTTACTGAAAAATCCTGACGTGATACAGCAAAACGGTTATGATTTTTGAAATCAGCGTACCCAAATTAGTCTAAATCACTTTACACATCTCCAGTAAAAAATTTTTGTTGTTCAGTTATCGTAACTCGTTAACACACGATCTCTATATAATGCATATTCCCATATCAGTTAGTAAGAGTGGAAGTGAAAATACCAAGAGAATGATACATACTGTATTTCAGGACTCATTGGAACATGTAAAGCCTTTTACCATAACAAAAAGGCAGAGAAAACAAATATGTGTCAAACTGCAATTTCACAGGAAACTTATTACAAAAATTCATTTTTTTCAATATTTTTGCGGAAAGGGTTAATGATGTTGTACTGAAGTTAAATAATTTGTTTTAGTTTTAAAAACCGCCTATACATGTACACTTTCCTTCAAGCAAAGTAGAATCCAAAAGATTCATTCACTTAGGTGCAGAGTGGATGACAAAGAGGATGGCGGTGAAATTTGACTTAGTGGCCCTTTAACGTGACCTTTTGACCCCTGATGACGTCATCGATGCCCTAATTGAATAATTGACGGGTTCTTGTAATAGTGCAGGTCATACCCTTTCCAATGATACCTAATTTGTACCTGTAACCAATTTATTTCTATGCGAAAAGGTCCTTTATATTACCCCTACCCCTTACTTTTGCGTCCCAAGAAATCCAAGATGGCGGACAAAAAACGGCCTAAACGACCCACATGGGACATTTTTTGGAATGGGAACAAAGGAAATTCTGTTCCCACACACCTCAGGGATTGTAAAAAATGCAGGTTAAAAAAATGTATCATGGGGGTGCATGGGACCCCTATCTTCCTATTAGACTATATTTGAATCCCAACTGCAATCCCAGTTGTAAACCGTCATCCTAGGGTTTCACAGGCAGTGCGAGGCACTCAAATGTGTGCTGTCCCTTGGATGGACGTTAAACTAGTTGTACCGTCTGCCATCATTAGGTGGTCCCATGTTGTCCTTCATGAAAAGGAGGCAAGCTATCACCAGCACCCTGACCAAATTCCTGCTCTAACCTACAGGGGGCACTGCATCGGCGGCCGAGCTGCATCCCCATCAAATAATATAATCAGCGGCCATTCATCTCATACGAAAGGAAAGGATGTGAGTCAATAGGCCTATTACTTTGCCATCACAGAGTGGTCGGTGGTCACTCTGTCTTCTATCACCTCTTTTTCCATGTTTAGTTCCCCCACCCCCCATTCAGGTTTATGCAGGGTGCTCATGATCCATCATCAACCTCCTTCTGGTGAAACTCTATAAAGCCAGGATCACTTTTCACCTCCACTCATTCGTTAATCTTTATCCCCACCAATGGAACCAACTTCCACATTCTCTTCAATCTCATTCTTCCATCCAGGTTTTCCATCTCAGATCATCCTCCATCCAAAACCATGATCTTTTCTACTCCCATTAAACCACTCCCTCCCCCCCACCCCCAATGTCCAGTTTTTCCTGCCTGAGAATTTGCTTCTGCATCCATCTTGTCCACCTCTTGCATCCTCCTCAACCCGCATCCCTTGTTTACCCGTCTGCATCGATTTTGTCCCTTGGTCTTGTTGTTGTGGTCCCGTCCCCTCTTGTTCTGTTGTTCCTTTTGCTCTGTTGCGTCCTGATCCGTTGTGTTCTCGTGTATACAAAAACAGAAGGAAACAAAATCGATTTGTCCTGAAAGCAGCTTTATGAGCAAGAAAACACAAAAAATAGTGTCGTACACAATAATGATTTGATGAAACACTATGTATTCATAAAATGTGTTACAAAAATAACAGCAGCTTACAACCTTGACATCGTAGTTATTATACCTTGATCTGAAAATGTTGAAAGGTGTCCTTTGTCGTCCTCCTCCATCCTTCCCCCATTTGTTTGCAGAAGATCCCGCGTCTCTGCTGTGTGTGCATTCAAAGAGCGAACAAGTTAATAAATATGCTAAGAGTGTATTAATCTTTCATTCTCTAAAATGCCACTTGTATTTGTTGCCAAAGAAATCAAGTAATACAATTCGATGTTTTCTCTCATTTGTCGATTGCCTCGTCCCCGTCCTTGTCCTTCATCTATAATAATAAATGGCAGTGCGTGTGCACGTGTGTCTCTCCTTCATAACTCCAAAATCATAAAACGTCGCGGCCTGAAACTTTGCATGCACACTCAAGGAACTCCAAGGGAGAGCGTGAATGAAAACTGGGTACTTGGGTAAATTTGAACACCCCTTTTGAAGATAATTAACGGGGTGCTCATAATGAATATACAAAAAAAGGCTTATCCTTGGTCAGCCCACTTTCCCCATGCAGGGGTCTTAAACCACCATTTTGTTTTGGCCTGCTCAAAAACGCCTTGCCTTGGAACCACAATATACTTCGCAGACTAATTGAAGTATATAATCAAAATCTGTCTTGGGATTTGAGGTTCAGTGCAGGTGGACTAATTAAGTGTCAAAATCTGGAATGAAATCTGAAAATTTAAAGAAATTAATGATTCTTATAACTAAGCGTATATTTTAAGCAAGGCTGTGATCCCTCCTTTTCCATATTTACACAAGAAAATACAAATCCATAATTAACTAGAAGGCACTGAGGAGAGCGCATACCTCCGCCACGTAATGCCTGATCCAGTCAAACATATCGGGCTCAATACATTTTTGAAATATCGTGCTATATATTGTTTTTGGCCCAATCTCTCAATGGTGAAGAATCACTTTAAAAATTAAATAATTCTCGTATCCAGATCCGGATTCCGATCTTCACCAAAATCTCATCAATTTGTCCTTGCGACACACCCAACATGTCCACCAAGTTTCGTCCGAATACGTCCACAACTGCTGAAGCGATGATGGTGATTCCAACGGCCAACGCGAGGAAGTTACTTTGTCTCTGGCTTATGCTAGTGCACACAGCACAAAATTAAAAAAATATATAAATCATTAATTGTTTTATTAGGAGAAGAAATCAAATGTGAATGTGGACTCAACAAAACTAGGCCAGGATTGAGGGATGGGGGGGGGGGGGGGAATAGATTCTGGATAGTAGCATTCAAAAGCGATACATGTGCAACCCTTTCCTTAAATCAACTGAAACAAGTATCAGACAATTTAATAACATAGATGGATTTTAATCCACCGGGTGTAGTGGCGTGCGCCTGTAATCCGGCTACTCGGAGGCTTGGGTTGGAGGATCGCTTGAGGACGGGGCTCTGCACTGGGCCGCGCTATGAGAGGTGTAGGCAGCCCGGATCATGGCGAAACCAATCCTTATCCCTGTGTCGTAAGAGGCGACCAGGTTGCGTCGGAAGGGCATCCGGCGTAAAACCTATGCCAAATCAGTATGCAGATCATAACGGATGATCCGCTGTGGCGACCCCTAACGGGAGCAGCCGAAAGACGAACAACAACAACAACAGATGGATTTAATCCATACCAAAATAACAAAATATATAAACATGAAGCATTTATTATTTTGAAACGATAATCACATTGACATTTCCGAATATGTGGTAATGCACATAGTGGACTGAACCAAAAGCCAGGATGTGGGGGAGGGGGTAATGCACATAGTGGACTGAACCAAAAGCGCAGGATGGTGGGGGGAGGAGGTAATGCACATAGTGGACTGAACCAAAACCAGGATGGTGGGGGGGGGAGGGGTAATGCACATAGTGGACTGAACCAAAAGCCAGGATGGTGGGGGGGGGGGAGGGGTAATGCACATAGTGGACTGAACCAAATGCCAGGATGGTGGGGAGGAGGACAATGCACATAGTGGACTGAACCAAAAGCCAGGATGGTGGGGGGAGGGGGTAATGCACATAGTGGACTGAACCAAAAGCCAGGATGGTGGGGGGAGGGGTAATGCACATAGTGGACTGAACCAAAAGCCAGGATGGTGGGGGGAGGGGGTAATGCACATAGTGGACTGAACAAAAGCCAGGATGGTGGGGGGAGGGGTAATGCACATAGTGGACTGAACCAAAAGCCAGGATGGTTGGGGGAGGGGGTAATGCACATAGTGGACTGAACCAAAAGCCAGGATGGTGGGGGGAGGGGTAATGCACATAGTGGACTGAAACCAAAAAAGCCAGGATGGTGGGGGGGAGGGGGTAATGCACATAGTGGACTGAACCAAAAGCCAGGATGGTGGGGGAGAGGGATAGAATGCTGCCGTGTTTAAATTCCTTTCCCTCTCATTTACCTGTGTTACAATGAGGGGCATCCTCCCCTAACACAGCAAGCATGCTTGCCCATGGACTTGCTTTGCATCCTTCCTTCCATATTTAGATTTGATGACTGTGTGTTGCTCAAGCTTTGATAAGTCCATCATTGAATAACTCTGAAAAGAATTGAACAGCATTAGTCATCCACCGATGGCAATAAAGATATTCAATTAGGCAGCAGCTGTTGATAACGCATATACACTGTGTAATAGGCATTCTACAATTATGCGAATTGCAAACCTTTTAAACCCCATTCATATGTTTAAAGATGATGCTGTAATCTTCCATAAAGCAGGATAACACATCTGTGATTACACATGCCTTGACGATTTGAGTACCATGGTGTATTGGTTTGGTTTGGATGGTGTATTGGGATAAGTAAAGATGAAGGTGTGTGGGTGTGAGGAGAAAGCATTGTGGAGGAAAGGGGGCATAGAAATGATATTGATAAGAGTGGAAATGAATGTGTCACGGGATCACGAGGGGATTGCTCAAATCCGCTGCTCAACTTCCAACCCTGAAGCTGCAAGCCAAGGATAACTTGGCGACCCAATGAGTTGCTGAGCAATGGATGCCACCTGAGAAAGCTAAGTCTAGCAGGTCCTCGCGCCTAGCGTCACGTTATCTTACTGGTAACCTAGCCCCACCCAGATGGGGAACCGCGCTCTTAACGTCCCACCTTTGTATCTATAACACTTATTGCGTATGACGGAGCAAAACCGTAGGAGGAAGGACAGCTGTCTAATGCAGTGAAGTGCTGGGGTACAACATCCGTCTATCTATTACATATGCTATATCGAACCAATGATGGAAAAAGATACCCGAGCAGGTTTGAAACAGTTTACCAAAGAAGGGTATGTATTTATAAGCAAATATTTACAAGCAATGCAGCGTCACAAAGAAAAGCATTTATCCCTTAACACGTTAAAAAAAGCCCTTTATGCAATCTTAACTTCTCGAAGCACAGGACAGGTGTGCCACAATCATACCGGGAAAAGGTAGAGAGAAAGAGAAAGAAAGCAGTTTGAGAGGCTGCACTCAAGCCTTACTCACCCCACCAACACAGTTGGGCTTGTGCTGGTCCAAAGTGGAGGGTAGGGAAGGGAATGGAAAGAAGGGAATGTGGTGTGTGTGTTGATACGGTATCAGAAGTGCAGCGTATATCGTGTAGGTGTGAGATGAAAGATGTGAGGTGCGTGTCAGTCCCTCTCACAGACGGGTCAATAGGTTCATCATTGATAACGGTTTTTGGGTGTCTCAAGTAGATGAATTAGAGAGGTGTAGAGATCGAAATAAAAGATTGTGTGTCAGTTTGGAACCGCTGTGCACACAAGAACTCCAAGCTTTCTGCCCTCTAGGCCCTTTGGTCTGCACAACTTGAACAGGGAGTGACTCACCCAGGCAATGACTCATACAGATAGTGACTCGTTTAGGCAGGAAGGCAGGTTTCAGGTCTCGTTCTGTGCAGGTCCTGGATGTGCGAGGTCAGCGCAGAATCACATACCGGCTTTTATTGGCCTTAGACTGGGGCGCATATTTCAGTGATAAAGTGTTGCCACAAATGCTTTCACCCCTATCAAGTTGCCTCTCACTAGCGTGCGTGCACTGTCGTTGACTAGGCAGCCATGCCCACTCACCGCGAGGCATATCCATAATGGTTTTCTACGTGGCCATGTAGCTTTCCCTCACTGGCAGCACAGAATTTGCACTGTGAGAAGGTGCGGGGGGGGTTTGGAGGAGGTGGGATAAGATGGGAAAGAGGATTTCAAAGGAATCGATAACAGAACGGATTGGAATGGATTAAATGAAAAAGGTGGGCTTACAGGGTTTGAGAGGTCCAAGTGGGGGAAGGGTGAGGGATTAGGATTGTTGGATGGATGGGGGAAGGATGGAAAGTGGGGAATCACAATGGGGATGAAACCTGTAAATACTCACAACACATTTTCCCCCATCCCCGATATGAGGGGAAGGCACCTGATGAAGCACAATTACTGATGAGATACAGGTACTGTAGTGGACAAAAAAATGGAAACACCTGTGTGAATGAGGGACACCAAGCAATGGATTCCACACAGGTATGGCCCATGTGTTAATTAAGCAAATAACATCCCAGCATGCTTAGGGTTATGTATAAAAATGTTACACAGGCCTGGATGCCTAAAATTAGGTTAGCATGGCTGGAAGAGATCCCCCCCATGCCCCCATCCACAGAGCACGTGTGGTCACCAAATGGTTTTATGAGCATGACACTGATGTTATCCATATATCATGGTCTTCTCAGTCACCAGATCTGAACCCAATTGAGTATTTATGGGATATTCTGGAATGACACCTGAGACAGGGTTTTGCACCTCCACCAAACAGGTGTGAGTTGATTGACTTTCTCATGGAAGAATGGTGCTGCATTCCTCCTGCAGATTTCCAGACACGAGTGGACTCTATGCCATGGCGCATACAGGCCAGACTGGCTGCACATGGTGGCTCAATGCCCAATTAAGTGACTTTACATTGGTGGTTCCATTTTTTTGTCCAATACCTGCATCCCTTATGTGTTGTATGTGACACCCGGGGTCCTTTTCCACAACCGTAGCAAGTGCAAAGGTGGACATAGCACGGATGGGGATGCAGCCACAACAATTATGAGTAGTATAATAGTGACAGTTCTGGAACATTTCCCTCACTTCACTGTGTTTTGAGTTTAGCTCCGCGAGTCGCTTCGCTTAACCAAAAAGTAGAGTAAAAGGCATATCAAGGATGGGGAGGCAGCCACAACAATTACGAGACAACATTTTGTGGATCCGGTATGACTGTGGCTCTTGAGTTCCTCTTCTTCAAAAATATTTTACTTCCTTCCAAGTGTCTTCTCTAAATTTCGAATATATATATATATATATATATATATATATATATATATATATATATATATATATATATATATTGTTACGGCCATGGGTAACGAGTGTATTATGAAGGGGTTAATCCTCGTTTCTCCTCGGAAGAACCGGACCTGGGGCCACTGCGCACAATTAACTTTGTGGTACAGTGGGCACAACCACGAACGCCAATCAGTTAACCACGAGTTCCAGTGTCCACCGTCTAATTTGCCATTTAACTTGAGGTCACGTGGCCTCCTGACCGGGGAACGCGCTCTTGGCGATGCAACAATCTTATCTTGATTAGATCTTAAGTAATGCGGCTGAGCATTTACCGCTGGTGCACGCCGACTATGACAGGTTAATTCGTTTGGGAATTACTTCCCAGTACTTCCCAGGGACAGACAGGAAGGTTCAGACAATGCTGGACCAATGGAAGGAAATGACAAGTACGGACAGGTTGAAACGTCAACAAAGAATATATTATGAAGAAAAATAAATAAACTAAAGAACTTTTTATTTCCTTGTGGTGTAAATGGATGAATTCAAATCAATCAAAGATTCAATGAACAAAATAATCTCAAACAAAGAATTCAACAAGCATTTATAGAAAAATGGACAAAAAGCAAATGCATATCACTATGCCTTACTTAACAATTAAACATGGGACAAGGGTACCCAGCAGATCATTCAGGGGGGAAATAAATCCTGTCTCGGCTTACCAAGGCAGAAGTCGTCGTGCGTCTCCTAAAATGGACCAAAATGTGTGAGCGTTGGTTCGCTGCCAGCTCCCTGCCTCGTCGTGCACCCACGCGCAAACAGCTTTGAACACCAATTGATGTCATGTCATTACCCCCAGGAACCAGGAACGCCAAGAATCAGGTACACCAAGAATCAGGTACACCAAGAGCCAGGCTCTGGGCAGTACCAGCAGGAACGGTCCAACTGTCACCAACTGTCATGAGTGGTAAACAATGGTCAGGAGCTGTAACCAACGGTCAGGAGCTATCAGGAGCTGTAACCAATGGTCAGGAGCTGTAACCAACGGTCAGGAGCTATCAGGAGCTGTAACCAATGGTCAAGAAGGAGGTCCTCCCATCCTTTTTATAGGAGACCAGTGTGGGCAGAGTCTCAAGCAGACTTCAGCCAAATCCAGCTTGCCTTTTGGTGCATTGCTGCACGTGACCTCCAACCGTCAATTCTCGCGATCATTCTCTCCTCACCATCGAGCGAGATGCAACTCCAAATTAACACAGGCCTGGCTTAGGACGCCATGTTCGGGGCACTGTACGAATGCCAGAAAGCTGCCATTTGCCGGAACAACCAGGTGAAAATGTGAAGCGCTCACAAAACGTCAACGGGTAATTATCACCTCTATGTTCAGCCCGACACGAACAAGAGCCAGTTAGCGTCCTTAGAACTGCTGAAATGGGTGTCGATCCTGATGGAAGAACGTGGGTGTCGAACGTCAATGGAAAAAGAGGTGGGTGTCGAACGTCGATGAAAAAGGTGGATGCCTGAGGTAAGTGATCCACAGCCATGTCTGACCGTCAAAATAAACTGTTCTGGAAAACCCCATGGTGTGTTTAATCAAATGTCCTGTAAGTCCAATCTGAAAATGATAACAAAAATAAAATGTGTAAATAAATCGTCTATTTTCAAGCCAACGTGTCTTGATGGAAAAGGAATAGAATGCGTCTCCGTTAGGCTAATGGCTATGTCTTGCATGCATGGACGGTGAATATCACTCATGCGAAAATGAAATCTTGCTTAAAATCATACGTCATGAATGTGTCGCGAAGAGGAAAAAGTTGTCCCGTAAGAAAGACAGGGAATCTGTTCTACACCCTTCTCCAATGCATCAAAGAGTTAGAATCCCACCAGACAAGGGAATGAGTCTATTGTGAACATGCATTTATGGAAAAAACTGTCTGAGGACCTGGATGTTGTGTGCATTAGTCGGATCCGATTCTGAAATCCACAACAACAACAACAACAATATATATATGTATGTATATATATATATATATATATAT
>CM068966.1:69138848-69149138 GCA_035128595.1 Eptatretus atami | reverse complement strand
TATATATATATATATACACTACCGGTCAAAAGTTTTGGAACAACAATATATATCCCCAACAAAATTGGGGAAAATTGTAGTGTGGTGGTGTGTTGCATTTATTTATATGCCTCCTCCGACGAGGTCACCGAAGCCATTATGGTTTTGAGTTGTCCGTCTGTCTGTCCGTGATACGGTTTCATTACCACGATAACTTAAGAACGGCTGAAGGGATCTAAGTCAAACTTGGTACAAGTATGTATAATGATGCAAAGATGAACTGATTAGATTATGAAGTCAAGAGGTCAAAGGTCAAATATAGGGTGAGGTAAAATTCTGTTACCGAGCTAACTTGTGAACCAGTGATGGGATTTTGACCAAATTTGGTGGAAGTATATATTGTTGCAAAGATGAACTGATAAACTTTCATCAAGAGGTCAGAGTCTGTAATAGGTTTTTGTTACCACGATAGCTTAAGTCCAGCCGAAGGGAACTAAGTCTTGGTACAAGTATGTAAAATGATGTAAAGATAACCGAATTAGATTATGGGGTAAAGACGTCAAAGGTCAGCGGTCCTGTTCGGTAAAAAAATTATGTGACTGCGCTAAACCTGTGATGGTATTTTGACCAAACTTGGTATCAGTATACTACCGGTCAAAAGTTTTAGAACACCCCCTTTTCCAGTTTCTACTGAAATTTAAGGAGTTTAAGTCCAGTGAATAACCTGATATAGCACAAAGTTAAGTGGTAAACTGCAAGAAGTTTAAAAAAAAATATTGGGTGAAAAACTGGTTCAATAAGACTGATTTATCCTGATGATAAATACAAGCAAATTATTTTTAAAATCACTCCACTACAACCATCTCTTAGGTAAGGCTCACTTGGTGTGCGCATTTTTCTGTAAGGCTCCTTTGGCTGCTCCTGGATGGGTTTGAGGGTTGTGAAGTAGCGGCTGAACCCCGAATCCTATCCAGATTTCCTGATGACTCCATCTTTGCTCTTTACTTCTGCGGGTTCTTCTTGGTCTTCCGTTTGATTCGGATTTGTAACGTTTGAGGGTTACCCAATAAGCAATGGTTATTTTCATTTGAGAAGCATTTCCAATGTTAAACATGTGTAAACAGCTGTTGTAGAAATGCTCCAGCACGGAGAGATCAAACAGTGAAAAGGGGATATCTATTTATTACCTATGCAAATTTGACAGATTTTTTTGATTCCTCAATCATTCTTTGTTAAATAAATATAAATAATATATATATCTTCATGACTGAAGCCGAAGATTCGTGGCTTTCACAATGGAGAGCCCACAGGATCTATCTTGAGTCATGGTCGTTTCCTAGGAAACAGTGCGCCATTCCTCAGACAAAGCTGGAGTTTGTTGGGAGAAGAAGACCTCACACGGTGTCTTTCATGAAGAGTAGGCAAGTTATCATCGTCAGCCTGAACAGATTACAAATCCCTGCCTAATTCAGCATCCGTCAAACGTAAGGGCCTGGCCAGCTTGTTCAAGGATTTCGGGCAAAATTCCCTGGCCAACAACACCAGGTGGGAATAATTGGGCCGTTAAGAAGCAGCAGTGGTAGGAGTCGTTTCTTTGTAATATGTCTAAAATAGCATAAATTGACCTTAATTTTAATGTTAATAGCCTACTTTGCACTCCAAATTTCTCTGTCACACTTTTGTGAGTCCTTCTCCCAGTCCATGGTTATTTTAACAATCTGTGCCTCCAGCACATCTCAAATGCATTTTAATGTTTTGAATCTCCTTTCGTCAAAGTCCACGTTTCAAAAGCTGAATTTGCATTTGAAAGCAGGGGATAAGCTTGAGGACGGGAGCCCTGCATTGTGCCATGCAAATAGATGGTACGGAGCAGCCCAGATGACATGGCAGACCCAACCCTGATTGTCAGGTCAGGCCAAGTTAGATCTGTGACTTGCTGCAGGTATCATGTAAAACCCTTATCAACCTGTTCGTGGTTGAGTGTTAAATCGGCTCCCCTCACCAGGTCCCCTTGGCGTGTAGGGTGTATGGACATGGACACCAGCAGGATTAAACACAAAAGCTGCCAAAGGGTGGAGGAGCTCCTTGTGAGCCAACAGCCATCCATATCTGGTTCTAACTGCATTTGCAGACATCCAGCTGCAGTTTGTTACCTTCCCTAGGAGGTTCGTGGCAGGATTTGCACTCTGGCCACCGCAAACACTTCACTCTGCAAAACACACTGGTGTGTGTCAGGGTGGTGCTGAGGTGTTGTCCACAAGATGCTGTCTCCTCGGGTTAACCTGAGCGGCCCTTCGGTGGGTGCCTGGGATGTCCTATCCCTAAGAGATGGGGATGGCCCAGGCATCTGCCTGTGAGATGGCCAGATAAGGCCACTGTAGTACTGGTGGAAAGTGGACACAGCGACACACTGTGGTGCATGCTCTCAATGTATTATGTATGTTCATCACTGAGCTCTCTCGTCTGCATTTGATCACTGATGGGTCGGATTGAAAATCCCAAAATTGGTTGAGTATCACCAAGAACACTGAATTTCTGAGCATGTGAGCCACTTGGATACAATGTAAAGCCAGCTGTTGCTAAATTGAAACATCTGCATTGAGTTTGTGAATATTGAAGACTTTACATACATATAATCCGAAAAGAGTCGGCCATTGTGCACATGTAACACAGCTACATTCCGAATTTGAGTAGGGCTGCATGTGCACTGAAAATTGTAGTTGGAAGTCCTGGGATGTGCATAGCTGCGGCCAAGTAGCCTCATCTGTTTAGGTTTTTTTGTGTAGTCACAGTTTTATGAACAAGTGCAGCACTGTTCTCAAAAGATTTACCATTTGCACTTCGTAGGTTAAACACGTGATCCAGGTGATGTCTTCTTTTTACAGGCTCCGGAGGTGTGAACAGGATAATTAGTCAGAAGTTGCGATGAACATTCACTGCTGTCGGTGGGTTGTCCATTGCTGGGAAAGTCACCCGCCGGCCCGTGAATGCTACCGCAGCTAAAAATGGCAGCCCACTGAGAGATTCAAGACCGACAAGCATGATAATTATTTATGCACACCCACCAGATGACTAATTATATATTATGGACAGGTCAATTTCCCCCACTTCTCCGTCCATGGTTTAATGGAGAATTTGGGTATACTACTGGCTCACAGCAGGTGGTGCTATACGATACACATTTACACAGAGAATTGGGGTACTCCCCCACGTACGACCTTTCGGTCCCTCCCAAGTGCAACCACCAGTTTTCAACCCATTTTGTACAGCAGTTCACGAGTGCATACAAATCAAACAAACACACACTTCTCAAATTACATTTTGTAAGAATGTGCTATCTGATCAGATATCTGTTACCTGTTACCTGTTACCTGTTACGCCTCACGCCATGGACAGATT
Source organism: Eptatretus atami (assembly GCA_035128595.1). Classification (NCBI taxonomy): domain Eukaryota; kingdom Metazoa; phylum Chordata; class Myxini; order Myxiniformes; family Myxinidae; genus Eptatretus; species Eptatretus atami. The sequence continues at coordinate 69,145,760 of CM068966.1, read as the reverse complement.
ATTGTGGGGAGAGCTCGAGCAGGGTTGGTAGTCATTCATACTATGAACAGTTCGGAAAATTATTCACTCAGCATTGATAAAAACAAATGAAATACAGGTATATAGAATTATTGGGAATTGTTTGCGTCGTATTGAATATCGGATCATGTTTTTCTTTAACATATTTCTTAAAAATCGAAATGTCTTCAGATATCAGCAAGGCTATTTCCATCACAACTTGGTTGGGGGCAGTGGTGCACGGCCATGGATCATCACCTGCTAAAGGTAAGTGCATTTTAAGCCCTAAATCTGAATCTTTATTCATCTACAAAAGAGAAAAGGAGTCGGTTCGTACAGTTTACGTGCTAGGAGCTTCAGGGAAAGCTACTCCTACTTCCATGTTCATGTAAAAATAACCAATATAATGTCGATTGGAACAAAATTGAGGGAATATCAGATTCAAAATACCTCACTGGCCTCCAAGGTATTGTTAGAATTAAACAAAATGAGAGATTAATACAATATCATATTCATGTGACCATGTCATGTATATACAACAGAAGTGTATCCAGGAATTTTATAAATGGAAAATTGGGTGTGGTGTGTGGATGGGGGAGAGGGAAAGGGGTAGGGTGGGGGTGTCCATTTGCCCCAGCAGAGAATCTGTAAAAGACAGTTAATCTCAGATGGGACATTAAGTTGGGAATCTGTCGAGCAGGATCGGTTGTGGATGTTCCGACGGCATCTTTCCCTAATTGTAGGCAATTTTTGACGCCAGCATCGGGCTAAATTCCAAACTCCTGCCGGAGACAGGGGCACAGCATCAGGATTATCTTTTTACATCAGGAATTGCGTAAACATCAGGCCAAATTCGTAATTTTCATCCCAGTCCAATATGTATTCATTAAGGAATGACTGCACACCTCAACTCCTTCGTTCCTTGCTTCTCCAATACCGGGGGTCCTCGCTTTATGCTCATGTTATCCTACAAAGTCGAGTGTTATGTGAAAGTGTAAATCTAATTTTTCCCCCATAAGAAGAATGGGAGGGATGGATGTATCCCTGGCCAAAATTTGGGGGACATAACATTAAAAACAAAAAGTATAAATAACTAGAATGGCACTCGGGAGAGCACATACCTCTGCCACGTAATGCCTGGTCCACAAGAACATATCGCGCCCAATACATTTTTGAGATATCGTGCTATATATAGGTTTAGCCCCATCTCTCAATGGTGAAGAATCACTTAAAAAATTATCAGATCCGGATCTGGATCTTCACCACAATTGAATTACTTCTTCCTTTCACACACCCAACATGTCCACCAAGTTTTGTCCAAATCCGTCCACAACTTTTTGAGATATCGTGCCATATATCATTTTCGGCCCTATCTCTCAATGGTAAAGAATTACTTTAAATTATTATAGTCGGCGGATCTGGATCCAGATCTTCACCAAAATCTAATCAGTTTGTCCTTGTCAACACCCAACCTGACCAAAAAAATTCATCCGGATCTGTCCACAACTTTTTGAGATATCCTGTGCACAAACAAACAAACAAGTAGTCATAGACTGGTACTTACGAAATCGTCAACTTGACCTCTGACCTTGTCTAATAAAAGCTGTCTCTAGAGAAGTAGCGACGCAAACCAGAAGTTTCTATGATGATTCTGTACCAAACCATCAAAATCGAATGTTTGACCTCACTGTGACCTTGACCTTTGACCGATTTTGACCAACATCTAATCAGCACTAGCCATCACCCTCCTGAATCACGTGGTGTAATTTGACATTGGTAGCTTCTTCCGTTCTCGAGTTACCGCGGATTAACGTAACGTAAAGGTCACACTCGACGGCCCCCCAACTCGAAAGGACGCCGGGGGCGAGCACGATGATGTCAGCGCGCACACGCAAAACCTTTACGTGACTCAACGACGCGTCTGCTCGAGCGCGCTGCGCCACATGACGAGCCGTGACGCGGCGGGTGAAATATTTTTTATACAATCTTAAAACGTCTCCAAAACATCCGATTTTTACCAGAATTTCGACAACGAGGTTTTAAGCGTCCTAAGCGATCGCAAAAACCGAAGACAAAATTAAAATAGAAGTTAAAACGAACTCGTAACGTCGACCGAAGCAAAAATACTCCATTTCTCCACAGGAATTTACGGAATTATTTAATATTATTTTATCAGTCATAAAACCGTAATACTCTGCCATCCACAAACAATCTTTACACCATCCGACGGCTTAGCGAGTCAGGCATGCGACGATAAGTTTTATTGGATGAAAAATGACTTTTAAACACCATCTTTATCAAAAACACAACGCGGCCTACAACTAGGCAAGGCGTTCTGTGCCATGGGCGCTAACACTGAAATTTTTAAAACAGCCGTAACTCGACGAATTGACACACAAATTCCGCCCGAACTTACCTCGGTCTACCAAACTCACGCTCCGTCAACAATACCTGTGGTAACTTTTCTCGAGTTATCATGTTTGGATGTTTGACCTCACTGTCACCTTGACTTTGACCGATTTTGACCAAAATCTAATCAGCGCTAGCCATCACCCTCCTGAATCACGTGGTGTAATTTGACATTGGTAGCTTCTCCCGTTCTCGAGCCATCGTGCCTACAAACAAACACACACACAAACACACAAACAGAGGACGGAAGTGATCAATATACTTAAGAAATCTTTAGATTTCGTAAGTAACAAACAGACAGACAAACAGACAGAAAGGGGTGAAAACATAACCTCCTTCACCTTCAGTGTGGAGGTAATTAGCAAGGTTCCCGTGCTACGCAGCCCAAAAGCAAATGGACAATGCAGAAACAGCAAATGCCAAACCATGAACCAATAAATTCCACATTCCTGTGCCACCATCAATCGAACGTCAGGCATGGACAGCTGGTTTGTGAAGACTAGGGCAAAAAAACTTACTGCAGCTGACCCAACAGAAGGTGGTTATAATGTTTCTATATGCGGTAAATGGCGAAACTGCAAATGCCGAATCCACGAATGCAAGCAAAAAATTGCGGCACCTGACGGCTGGAAACAAGAATCTCAATTGTATTGAGAAATTTCCAAAGCCTTAAATGTGTTTACTCACAGAGAAAGATCGGCGCCATATGAGTGGAAATGTAAAATCTCAATTTGACCTATTACTGAACCAGTGAATGTTTCTGTGGTGTATTGGCATACGCGGGCTGGGCGCAACGCGGGGAGCGTTGTGGAGGCGTGCAGAGTGGTTTTGGTGGTCACGTGTCCGCGAGGCATATAGGTGTTCGCGCCGCTTGAGGCGCGGGTATTCTGCAGTAGTGCACGTCCGGATACGCAATAAACAGAGTTACAGCAGCCCTCACGACTCTGCGTGTCTCACTGCCCTCCGGGCGCTACCAATACGCAACAGTTTCCACATGCAGTAAATGGCGATACTGCGAATGCCGAACCCTTGAAAATGTTTACATGTGGAGAGAGAGCAGTTTTGTACGGGTGGAAACTTAAAATCATAATTGTATTGAGAATACCTGAAACCTCCCACCCACCTTAGAACACACCGCTAGGACCCCGAAGGGTTCCACAGAAAGTTTGGCGGAGCTAGCCCAAACTGAAGGAGTAGTTTGGGGACAGACAGACAGCCCCTCCTGCTTTATATATAGAAGTTACAGGACATGAATAGAACACAACAGAATAAATAATAAAGAATTTGAATAAATCTACATAAGACATCACTAAAGTTTATTTAAATTAAAAAATTCACCAAAAGAAGTGCGGCAGTTGTGTGTCAAAGCTTGGAGACGTCTGGGTGGGAATGGGAGAGGATACAATATGTACATACACTGTGATTAAGAGGACTGTTGCCTCTTCATTTGATGACATCTGGTGGCTTCTGGTGGTGGTGCTGGCTTCCGTGTGGTTGACCTGCTTGTGGATGGAGCTTCGTAGGCAGACGAAGGCCTCATGAAGGAAAACAGGAATGTCTGAACATCTTTCTCTTCTTTCCTACTGTAAAGCTCCTTGTAGCCATGCATAGCATGTCCCATCGCCAAGGGTTAGACGTGTTCTTACATAGATCGTGGTAGGCTATGACCTTGGACGACATCCACGAGGTGCTCCACACGTTTCACAACATAAACCTTCACCTGTAAAGTGATCGATTTTCGTCTTTTTTGGGGGGCTGGAGTAGCTGCTGTTGTTTGTTCCCATCTGAGCACCGAGCTTATGCTAAGATCTCAGGTTCAAATCTCAGATACCATGTTAATTTGTTTATTTAGTAATTTGTTCTTGGAGGTTTACTTTTTAAATGCAATCCATTGCATATTGATTGCTTTGACTTTGTGGTAATCCATTACATCATCAGTTACACTAATCCAAGTGATTGCACCGCAACAAGCAGGAGCTCTTTCGGTGTTTTGCCATTCACCCAGTTGCACACCGAGGTGATAATCTGCCCCCATTGGTTAAGCAGGTGTCAACTGGAGCACTTTGTGGTGGCGAAGTGTTTTGCCTAATCAAAGAATACCTGATAATCAGGTATTTTTTGACAGGCAGTTGATTTTTTAATGCCTTGCAGGTCGTTGCTTACTTCTTTTGCTGTGGTGCAGTTCGTCTAACGATGACCATGTATGGATGCAAAGTTGAAAAAGTTGTGTAATGACTCATTGGAATGAACACCTGACTTAACATCCACTCATCATGAAGGGCATCTTCCAACAACTTTTTTTTTCACTTCTTCTATTTTCTCTGGAAGAAGCCATCAAACTGAAGTTTGGTAAATATAAGAGATTCCAATTTGGCATTCTAATCATTCATACACTGTTAAAAAAATAAGGAGCAATGGAAGCGATGATGGTGCCAGATCCGAGGGATGCTGCAAATCGCAAGTAGAGTAAAGTTTCTATCAGATAGTTTTTTTACCATCGGGTGATTAATGTTGTCACCAAATAACCAAGGGAACAGTGTGTATGTGCGCGTGCGTGCATGCCTGTGTCTGTGTCTGTGTCTGTGTCTGCTGTGCTGTGTCTGTGCCTGTGCCTGTGCCTGTGCCTGTGTCTGTGTCTGTGCCTGTGTCTGTGTGCTGGCCTGTGGTCTGTGTCTGTGCCTGTGTCTGTGCCTGTGCCTGTTCTGTGCTGTGCCTGTCTGTGCCTGTGTCTGTGCCTGTGTTCGTGTGCCTGTGTCTGTGCCTGTGTCTGTGCCTGTGCCTGTGCCTGTGTCTGTGCCTGTGCCTTGTGTCGTGTCTGTGCCTGTGTCTGTGTCTGTGCCTGTGTCTGTGTGCCTGTGCCTGTGTCTGTGCCTTGTGCCTGTGCCTGTGCTGTCTGTGCCTGTGTCTGTGCCTGTGTCTGTGCCTGTGTCTGTGCCTGTGTGCCTGTGCTGTGCTGTGTCTGTGCCTGTGCCTGTGCCTGTGTTGTGCCTGTGTCTGTGCCTGTGCCTGTGCTGTGCCTGTGTCTGTGTGTATTTTTTTTAGTTTTAGAACACCCCCATTTTTGCAATTTTTGCTGAAATTTAAGCAGTTTAATGTTTCAATGTACTCTAAAATTAAAGCACAGAACAAATAAACAATTGCCGATAAAAAAAGAAATCACAGAATCGTTTTGTTGAACAAAATTTAATCTAATTTTTAACTCATCAAAGTAACCACTTTTTGCAGATAAAACAGCCGAACATACTTGTGACATTTTCTACAATGGAAATCAAATATTGTTCGGAAAGTTCTTCCCAACACTGTTGCAGAAGTTCCCACAAATGTGTTGCACTTTAGGTTGCTTTGCTTTCACCCTTCTGTCCAGTTCATCCCAAACCAGCTCATGGGGTTTAAGTCTGGAGACTGTGCTGGCCATTCCATGATTTGAAGCCTACAGTCTTTTTCTTTTCTTCTCAGGTAGTTCTGACATAGCCTGGAGGTATGTTTTGGGTTGTTATCTTGCTGTAGGATGAACCCCTGACCAACTTGAGCATAGACCAGAGGTATTGCATGGCGCTGCAAAATGCTGCGTGGCCCTTTTGGTTCAGGGTGCCAGTCACTCTGCAAGTCGCCGACTCTGGATCCTGCAAAAGAGCCCTACATCGTCACGCTTCCCCCTCCATGTTTGACAGTACAGTTGGTGTCACACACTGAGGAACCATCCTTTCGCCTACTCGACGGTGTACAAAAACCCTCGTGATGAACCGAAATTTCAAATTTGATTCATCGGTCCATAAGACCTTCTTCCAGTTTTCAGTAGTCCACTGGGGTGCTTCATGGCCCAGGCAAGCCTTTTTCTTATTTTGCCATCTCAGCAATGGCTTTCTTACTGCCACTCGACCTGTCAAACCTGCAGCTCGAAGTCTTCTCTTCACAGTTGAAACTGAGACTTCCTTACTTCGACCAGTGTTAAGCTGTGCTTGAAGCTGCTGTCCTTAGCGCCTTTCAGCAAGCTGTTGACTCTCAGAAACTTGTCTTCTGATTGTGTTGTGGCTTTGGGTCTGCCAGACCTCTTCCTGTCAGAGTTTCCTCCAGTTTCCAAGTGCCTCGTGATGGTGTAGGAAACTGTACTCACTGCACCTTGACTCTGCAATTTCTTTGAAGGAAAGACCTACACTTTTAAGGGTTATAATGGTCTGTCTGTCTTCCTTTGTTAATTGTCTTTTTCTCACCATTATGATAGCAATATACTACTTCCTGCAGTGCAATATTGTCCAAATAATGATTCAGAGGGTGTAGCAACACAGTCTGTTCCAACACTGCTTTTATACAGACAGAGGGTTTGTAACTAATCAACAAAAGTTGGGACACCTGCAGGAATTTGTTGCATCAACTTTCAAGGCTTAATTTACTTCCATTGCTGCAGAACAGCTGCAGTTGCTAACCCATTACTTGTTTCCTGAAAAGGGCCTTTTTAAACAACTCTGAAATTTTCATTTATTTTTCAGTTTTTGGTGACCCTAATCG
>CM068966.1:69125644-69138618 GCA_035128595.1 Eptatretus atami | reverse complement strand
TCAGAAGACAAGTTTCTGAGAGTCAACAGCTTGCATGAAAGGCGGCTACAGGACAGCAGCTTCAAGCACAGCTTAACACTGGTCGAAGTAAGGAAGTCTCAGTTTCAACTGTGAAGAGAAGACTTCGAGCTGCAGGTTTGACAGGTCGAGTGGCAGTAAGAAAGCCATTGCTGAGATGGCAAAATAAGAAAAAGAGGCTTGCCTGGGCCATGAAGCACCACCAGTGGACTACTGAAAACTGGAAGAAGGTCTTATGGACCGATGAATCAAAATTTGAAATATTCGGTTCATCACGTAGGGTTTTTGTACACCGTCGAGTAGGCGAAAGGATGGTTCCTCAGTGTGTGACACCAACTGTCAAACATGGAGGGGAAGCGTGACGATGTAGGGCTCTTTGCAGGATCCAGAGTCGGCGACTTGCAGAGTGACTGGCACCCTGAACCAAAAGGGCCACGCAGCATTTTGCAGCCCATGCAATCCTCTGGTCTATGCTCAAGTTGGTCAGGGGTTCATCCTACAGCAAGATAACAACCCAAAACATACCTCCAGGCTATGTCAGAACTACCTGAGAAGAAAAGAACAAGACTGTAGGCTTCAAATCATGGAATGGCCAGCACAGTCTCCAGACTTAAACCCCATCGAGCTGGTTTGGGATGAACTGGACAGAAGGGTGAAAGCAAAGCAACCTATAAGTGCAACACATTTGTGGGAACTTCTGCAACAGTGTTGGGAAGAACTTTCCGACAAATATTTGATTTCCATTGTAGAAAGAATGTCACAAGTATGTTCGGCTGTTTTATCTGCAAAAAGTGGCTACTTTGATGAGTTAAAAATTTAGATTAAATTTTGTTCAACAAAACGATTCTGTGATTTCTTTTTTTATCGGCATTGTTTATTTGTTCTGTGCTTTAATTTTAGAGTACATTGAAACATTAAACTGCTTAAATTTCAGCAAAAATTGCAAAAATGGGGGTGTTCTAAAACTAAAAAAAATACACACAGACACAGGCACAGGCACAGGCACAGGCACAGACAACAGGCACAGACACAGGCACAGGCCACAGGCACAGACACAGGCACAGACACAGGCACAGACACAGGCACAGACACAGGCACAGGCACAGGCACAGACACAGACACAGGCACAGACACAGGCACAGACACAGACACAGGACACAGACACAGACACAGGCACAGGCACAGACACAGGCACAGGCACAGCACAGACACGGCACAGACACCAGGCACAGACACAGGACAGACACAGGCACAGACACAGGCACAGACACAGGCACAGACAGGCACAGGCACAGAACAGGCACAGGCACAGACACAGGCACAGACACAGACACAGGCACAGACACAGACACAGCACAGACACGACACAGGCACAGGCACAGGCACAGGCACAGACACAGGCACAGACACAGACACAGACACAGACACAGGCATGCACGCACGCGCACATACACACTGTTCCCTTGGCTATTTGGTGACAACATTGATCACCCCGATGGTAAAAAAACTATCTGATAGAAACTTTACTCTACTTGCGATTTGCAGCATCCCTCGGATCTGGCACCATCATCGCTTCCATTGCTCCTTATTTTTTTAACAGTGTATGAATGATTAGAATGCCAAATTGGAATCTCTTATATTTACCAAACTTCAGTTTGAGGCTTCTTCCAGAGAAAATAGAAGAAGTGAAAAAAAAAAGTTGTTGGAAGATGCCCTTCATGATGAGTGGATGTTAAGTCAGGTGTTCATTCCAATGAGTCATTACACAACTTTTTCAACTTTGCATCCATACATGGTCATCGTTAGACGAACTGCACCACAGCAAAAGAAGTAAGCAACGACCTGCAAGGCATTAAAAAATCAACTGCCTGTCAAAAAATACCTGATTATCAGGTATTCTTTGATTAGGCAAAACACTTCGCACACAAAGTGCTCCAGTTGACACCTGCTTAACCAATGGGGGCAGATTATCACCTCGGTGTGCAACTGGTGAATGGCAAAACCCGAAAGAGCTCCTGCTTGTTGCGGTGCAATCACTTGGATTAGTGTAACTGATGATGTAATGGATTACCCAAAAGTCAAAGCAATCAATATGCAATGGATTGCATTTTAAAAGTAAACCTCAAGAACAAATTACTAATAAACAAATTAAACAGGTATCTGAGATTTTGAACCTGAGATCTTAGCATAAGCTCGGTGCTCAGATGGGACAAACAACAGCAGCTACTCCAGCCCCCCAAAAAAGACGAAAATCGATCACTTTACAGGTGAAGGTTTATGTTGTGAAACGTGTGGAGCACCTCGTGGATGTCGTCCAAGGTCATAGCCTACCACGATCTAATGTAAGAACACGTCTAACCCTTGGCGATGGGACATGCTATGCATGGCTACAAGGAGCTTTACAGTAGGAAAGAAGAGAAAGATGTTCAGACATTCCTGTTTTCCTTCATGAGGCCTTCGTCTGCCTACGAAGCTCCATCCACAAGCAGGTCAACCACACGAGCAGCACCACCACCAGAAGCCACCCAGATGTCATCAAATGAAGAGGCAGACAGTCCTCTTAATCACAGTGTATGTACATATTGTATCCTCTCCATTCCCACCCAGACGTCTCCAAGCTTTGACACACAACTGCCGCCACTTCTTTTGGTGAATTTTTTAATTTAAATAAACTTTAGTGATGTCTTATGTAGATTTATTCAAATTCTTTATTATTTATTCTGTTGTGTTCTATTCATGTCCTGTAACTTCATATAATAAAGCAGAGGGGCTGTCTGTCTGTCCCCAAACTACTCCTTCAGTTTGGGGCTAGCTCCGCCAAACTTTCTGTGGAACCCTTCGGGGTCCTAGCGGGTGTTCTAAGGTGGGTGGGAGGTTTCAGGTATTTCTCAATACAATTATGATTTAAGTTTCCACCCGTACAAAACTGCTCTCTCTCCACATGTAAACATGTTCAAGGGTTCGGCATTCGCAGTATCGCCATTTACTGCATGTGGAAACTGTTGCGTATTGGTAGCGCCCGGAGGGCAGTGAGACACGCAGAGTCGTGAGGGCTGCTGTAACTCTTTTATTGCGTATCCGGACGTGCACTACTGCAGAATACCCCGCGCCTCAAGCGGCGCGAACACCTATATGCCTCGCGGACACGTGACCACCAAAACCACTCTGCACGCCTCCACAACGCTCCCCGCGTTGCGCCCAGCCCGCGTATGCCAATACACCACAGAAACATTCACTGGTTCAGTAATAGGTCAAATTGAGATTTTACATTTCCACTCATATGGCGCCGATCTTTCTCTGTGAGTAAACACATTTAAGGCTTTGGAATTTCTCAATACAATTGAGATTCTTGTTTTCCAGCCGTCAGGTGCCGCAATTTTTTGCTTGCATTCGTGGATTCGGCATTTGCAGTTTCGCCATTTACCGCATATAGAAACATTATAACCACCTTCTGTTGGGGTCAGCTGCAGTAAGTTTTTTGCCCTAGTCCTTCACAAACCAGCTGCCATGCCTGACGTTCGATTGATGTGGCACAGGAATGTGGAATTTATGGTTTCATGGTTTGGCATTTGCTGTTTCTGCATTGTCCATTTGCTTTTGGGCTGCGTAGCACGGGAACCTTGCTAATTACCTCCCCACTGAAGGTGAAGGAGGTTATGTTTTCACCCTTTCTGTCTGTTGTCTGTCTGTTGTTACTTACGAAATCTAAAGATTCTTAAGTATATTGATCACTTCCGTCCTCGTTTGTGTGTTTGTGTGTGTGTTTGTTTGTAGGCACGATGGCTCGAGAACGGGAGAAGCTACCAATGTCAAATTACACCACGTGATTCAGGAGGGTGATGGCTAGCGCTGATTAGATTTTGGTCAAAATCGGTCAAAGGTCAAGGTGACAGTGAGGTCAAACATCAAAAATGATAACTCGAGAAAAGTTACCACAGGTATTGTTGACGGAGCGTGAGTTTGGTAGACCGAGGTAAGTTCGGCGGAATTTGTGTGTCAATTCGTCGAGTTACGGCGTTTTAAAAATTTCAGTGTTAGCGCCCATGGCACAGACGCCTTGCCTAGTTGTAGGCCGCGTTGTGTTTTTGATAAAGATGGTGTTTAAAAGTCATTTTCATCCAATAAAAACTTATCGTCGCATGCCTGACTCGCTAAGCCGTCGATGGTGTTAAAGATTGTTTGTGGATGGCAGAGTATTACGGTTTTATGATGATAAAATAATATTAAATAATTCCGTAAATTCCTGTGGAGAAATGGAGTATTTTTGCTTCGGTCGACGTTACGAGTTCGTTTTAACTTCTATTTTAATTTTGTCTTCGGTTTTTGCGATCGCTTAGGACGCTTAAAACTCGGTTGTCGAAATTCTGGTAAAAATCGGATGTTTTGGAGACGTTTTAAGATTGTATAAAAAATATTTCACCCGCCGCGTCACGGCTCGTCATGTGGCGCAGCGCGCTCGAGCAGACGCGTCGTTGAGTCACGTAAAGGTTTTGCGTGTGCGCGCTGACATCATCGTGCTCGCCCCGGCGTCCTTTCGAGTTGGGGGCGTGTAGTGTGACCTTTACGTTACGTTAATCCGCGGTAACTCGAGAACGGAAGAAGCTACCAATGTCAAATTACAACCACGTGATTCAGGAGGGTGATGGCTAGTGCTGATTAGATGTTGGTCAAAATCGGTCAAAGGTCAAGGTCACAGTGAGGTCAAACATTCGATTTTGATGGTTTGGTACAGAATCATCATAGAAACTTCTGGTTTGCGTCGCTACCTTCTCTAGAGACAGCTTTTATTAGACAGGTCAGAGGTCAAGTTGACGATTTCGTAAGTACCAGTCTATGACTACTTGTTTGTTTGTTTGTGCACAGGATATCTCAAAAAGTTGTGGACAGATCCGGATGAATTTTTGGTCAGGTTGGGTGTGTGACAAGGACAAACTGATTAGATTTTGGTGAAGATCTGGATCCAGATCCGCCGACTATATAATTTAAAGTAATTCTTTACCATTGAGAGATAGGGCCGAAAATGATATATGGCACGATATCTCAAAAAGTTGTGGACGGATTTGGACAAAACTTGGTGGACATGTTGGGTGTGTGAAAAGGAAGAAGTAATTCAATTGTGGTGAAGATCCAGATCCGGATCTGATAATTTTTTAAGTGATTCTTCACCATTGAGAGATGGGGCTAAACCTATATATAGCACGATATCTCAAAAATGTATTGGGCGCGATATGTTCTTGTGGACCAGGCATTACGTGGCAGAGGTATGTGCTCTCCCGAGTGCCATTCTAGTTATTTATACTTTTTGTTTTTAATGTTATGTCCCCCAAATTTTGGCCAGGGATACATCCATCCCTCCCATCTTCTTATGGGGGAAAAATTAGATTTACACTTTCACATAACACTCGACTTTGTAGAATACACCTGAGCATTAAGCGAGGACCCCCGGTATTGGAGAAGCAAGGAACGAAGGAGTTGAGGTGTGCAGTCATTCCTTAATGAATACATATTGGACTGGGATGAAAATTACGAATTTGGCCTGATGTTTACGCAATTCCTGATGTAAAAAGATAATCCTGATGCTGTGCCCCTGTCCCGGCAGGAGTTTGGAATTTAGCCCGATGCTGGCGTCAAAAATTGCCTACAATTAGGGAAAGATGCCGTCGGAACATCCACAACCGATCCTGCTCGACAGATTCCCAACTTAATGTCCCATCTGAGATTAACTGTTTTTACAGATTCTCTGCTGGGGCAAATGGACACCCCACCCCTACCCCTTTCCCTCTCCCCCATCCACCACCACACCCAATTTTCCATTTTTATAAATTCCTGGATACACTTCTGTTGTATATACATGACATGGTCACATGAATATGAATTGTATTAATCTCTCATTTTGTTTAATTCTAACAATACCTTGGAGGCCAGTGAGGTATTTTGAATCTGATATTCCCTCAATTTGTTCCAATCGACATTATATTGGTTATTTTTACATGAACATGGAAGTAGGAGTAGCTTTCCCTGAAGCTCCTAAAGCACGTAAACTGTACGAACCGACTCCTTTTCTCTTTTGTAGATGAATAAAGATTCAGATTTAGGGCTTAAAATGCACTTACCTTTAGCAGGTGACTGATCCATGGCCGTGCACCACTGCCCCAACCAAGTTGTGATGGAAATAGCCTGCTGATATCTGAAGACATTTCGATTTTTAAGAAATATGTTAAAGAAAAACATGATCCGATATTCAATACGACGCAAACAATTCCCAATAATTCTATACCTGTATTTCATTTGTTTTTATCAATGCTGAGTGAATAATTTTCCGAACTGTCATAGTATGAATGACTACCAACCCTGCTCGAGCTCTCCCCACAATAATCTGTCCATGCGTGAGGCGTAACAGGTAACAGGTAACAGGTAACAGATATCTGCATCAGATAGCACATTCTTACAAAATGTAATTTGAGAAGTGTGTGTTTGTTTGATTTGTATGCACTCGTGAACTGCTGTACAAAATGGGTTGAAAACTGGTGGTTGCACTTGGGGGGGACCGAAAGGTCGTACGTGGGGGAGTACCCCAATTCTCTGTGTAAATGTGTATCGTATAGCACCACCTGCTGTGAGCCAGTATATAGTTACCCAAATTCTCCATTAAACCATGGACGGAGAGAAGGGTGGGGGAATTGACCTGTATCCATAATATAAATTAGTCATCTGGTGGTGTGCATAAATAATTATCATGCTTGTCGGTCTTGAATCTCTCAGTGGGCTGCCATTTTTAGCTGCGGTAGCTTCACGGGCCGGCGGGTTGACTTTCCCAGCAATGGACAACCCACCGACAGCAGTGAATGTTCATCGCAACTTCTGACTAATTATCCTGTTTCACCTCCGGAGCCTGTAAAAAGAAGAACATCACCTGGATCACGTGTTTAACCTCGAAGTGCAAATGGTAAATCTTTTGAGAACAGTGCTGCACTTGTTCATAAAACTGTGACTACACAAAAAAAACCTAAACAGATGAGGCTACTTGGCCCGCAGCTTATGCACATCCCAGGACTTCCACTACAAATTTCAGTGCACATCGCAGCCCTACTCCAAATTCGGGAATGTAGGCTGTGTTACATGTGCACAATGGCCGACTCTTTCGAGATTATACTGTATGTAAAGTCTTCAATATTCCAAACTCAATGCAGATGTTTCAATTTAGCAACAGCTGGCTTTACATTGATCCAAGTGGCTCCATGCTCAGAAATTCAGTGTTCCCTGGTGATACTCAACCAATTTTGGGATTTTCAATCCGACCCATCAGTGATCAAATGCAGACGAGAGAGCTCAGTGATGAACATACATAATACATTGAGAGCATGCACCACAGTGTGTCGCTGTGTCCACTTTCCACCAGTACTACAGTGGCCTCTATCTGGCCATCTCACAGGCAGATGCCTGGGCCATCCCCATCTCTTAGGGATAGGACATCCCAGGCACCCACCCGAAAGGACCGCCTCAGGTTAACCCGAAGAGACAGCCATCTTGGTGGACAACACCTCAGCACCACCCTGACACACTACAGTGTGTTTTGCAGAGTGAAGTGGTTTGCGGTGGCCAGAGGTGCAAATCCTGCACGAACCTCCTAGGGAAGGTAACAAACTGCAGCTGGATTCTGCAAATGCAGTTAGAACCAGATATGGATGGCTGTTGGCTCACAAGGAGCTCTCTCCACCCTTTGGCAGCTTTTGTGTTTAATCCTGCTGGTGTCCATGTCCATACACCCTACACGCCAAGGGGACCTGGTGAGGGGAGCCGATTTAACACTCAACCACGAACAGTTGATAAGGGTTTTACATGATACCTGCAGCAAGTCACAGATCTAACTGGCCTGACCTGACAATCAGGGTTGGGTGCTGCCATGTCATCTGGGCGCTCCGTACCATCTATTTGCATGGCACAATGCAGGGCTCCCGTCCTCAAGCTTATCCCCTGCTTTCAAATGCAAATTCAGCTTTTGAAACGTGGACTTTGACGAAAGGAGATTCAAAACATTAAAATGCATTTGAGATGTGCTGGAGGCACAGATTGTTAAAATAACCATGGACTGGGAGAAGGACTCACAAAAGTGTGACAGAGAAATTTAGAGTGCAAAGTAGGCTATTAACATTAAAATTAGGTCAATTTATGCTATTTTAGACATATTACAAGAAACGACTCCTACCACTGCTGCTTCCTTAACGGCCCAATTATTCCCACCTTGTGTTGTTGGCCAGGGAAAAATTTTGGCCGAAATCCTTGACAAGCTGGCCAGGCCCTTACGTTTGACGGATGCTGAATTAGGCAGGGATTTGTAATCTGTTCAGGCTGACGATGATAACTTGCCTACTCTTTGAAAGACACCGTGTGAGGTCTTACTTCTCCCAACAAACTCCAGCTTAATGTCTGAGGAATGGCGCACTGTTCTTTCCAGAGGAAACGACCATGACTCAAGATAGATCCTGTGGGCCTTCCATTGTGAAAGCCACGATCTTCGGCTTCAGTCATGAAGATATATATTTATATTTATTTAACAAAGAATGATTGAGGAATCAAAAAATCTGTCAAATTTGCATAGGTAATAAATAGATATCCCCTTTTCACTGTTTGATCTCTCCGTGCTGGAGCATTTCTACAACAGCTGTTTACACATGTTTAACATTGGGAAATGCTTCTCAAATGAAAATACCATTGCTTATTGGGTAACCCTCAAACGTTATAAAATTCGAATCAAACGGAAGACCAAGAAAAACCCGCAGAAGTAAGAGCAAAGATGGAGTCATCAGGAGAAATCTGGATAGGATTCGGGGTTCAGCGCTACTTCACAACCCTCAAACCCATCCAGGAGCAGCCAAGGAGGACCTTACAGAAAAATGCGCAGCCAAGTGAGCCTTACCTAAGGATGGTTGTAGTGGAGTGATTTTTAAAAAATAATTGCTTGTATTTATCATCAGGATAAATCCAGTCTTATTGAACCAGTTCTTTCACCCAATATCCACCAGGGACGCCAGAAGAATGGACTCTTGGACGCATATGGCTACATGGTGCTGTTGATGAAACATCAATCACACTGTGTTTTCTCATTGCACTTATTAATCCCTCTTATCGTGTTTTTAGTATGATCTCTCCCCTATATGTGTAACAATTCGAATGTTAGTCCATATTCATTTGAACCAATACTGCAATCAAATGTTTCAAATGAAAATGGCAACAACAATGTGCTATTCCTGAGTGTAATGGTTATTTGGCCAAGCTTTGGATAGCTGTGAGGTACAGTCAACGGTCGATGGTTTAATTTATCACCAAAAACTCACCGACAGCGTTGAATGTTCCTCAAAGCTTCCATGGGGCAATCTATTTACACAGGTTTCTTCCATTTATGTTGTTTCCCTTCCTCCCATCAAATAATCACACTCTTGGTACAAAACCAACTTTTGGTTAAATTAGACATTAAAATGTTACAGTGAAATTAGACAACTTGCATAACCATGACTTTAAAAAGGCTGATTGGATGTGTAGTCAAACCCGTTGGCCTTGCAGCATATCTTAAACCATGGGTGGTTTGGGCAAACACACACTTGGAAAATGGTGCGGAGAACTTTTGACATAACCCACATTCATGGTATAATATCTATCAACTTATGGTAAAATAACATCGTTCAGTGAAAAGAGGTAGGGGATCCAGATATTATGTGGCAAGAATAGTATGGACATGTGTTCGAGTAGGATAGATTAATTCCTGTATTATGGGATCTGTCAGAGGTAAGTCGTATGTAGCATGTGTACTGACGGGGTCGTGATTGTTACAATATAGCAAATAGGTAAGATTATATTGTGTAAAACCTCCTTACAGGTGATGCCACGTGGAGAACTTTGGCACAAAGGCATGGAAAAGCACGATGCACTTTTAAAGGGCACATCATGAAACTGTTTGGCCAGCATACTGCTGGCCATGTGGAAAAGTGAGCTGTGGAACCCTGGAGAGGGAGGGAACCATCCACAGGGCGAAGACGGCACGAAAGATGGCACCGCCCACATTCGGTGGCGGCCAATTTGAGGACCCGCCGTGCATGAGGGCAACCATAAAATGAGAAAATAGACTTGTTGGTGTAGAGGGAGTTGTACTGATCGTCCAGCACCCTATTGTGAAACTGAGGGTTCCTGACAAGAAGCCTTTCTCCGCAGATAAAACAAGAAGCGAAATTTCCATTTTCTCATTCTAGTGAGGCAAATGTTTTTACATCCAGGAATAATGGTGCATCAACACAGTTGTGCAAGGGGTTTTTCAAAGATGGACATTTTCACCACCATCCCCTTCTGACAAGAAAGAGCTTCTGGTGAAGCTCCTAACAAGTCTTGTGGCAGAAAGTAACTGGTGGAAGATGAAATAAACTTTGGATCTAATGGATTCTACATCTGAAGAATCTGAAGTGGAGCATTCCAAGGGTCTGTGGATTAAAACTCTTAATTTGGATGATAAACTATGGGACTTTTTGAAAACAGGAGTTCTTTGAAAACGGAATGCAATTTGATAGATCACTTTTCTGACCTTTCTGATCAAATAAGTCAACTGAACGATTGTGTGTTCCCAAGATACTTCAGCTTTTGATGACTCACAAAGCACCAGATGAAGAAAATGGATATTGGAAAGAAAAAAAAAACAACATAAATAGAGATTTAAGCCATTTAATATTTGTCATTGTTTATACATGTACTCCACTCTGAAAGAACTCTATTGACATTGTATTTGTTTGACAGTTTCAATACAAATGTTAAATTTAATCCAGAATGCAAGGCTCAGGCTAAGGATCTGGTGCAACATTTACATTTGGATATTCTTCTACGACAAGAGAGACATGGTAATGGAAGCACTCAAGGCTATTGGTAGTGTATGATGAAAGGGCAGCGGTTTCTTGGTGACCGTGTTGCCATGCTGCTGGCATTGCATTTACTTCTTGCCACCCGTACATCCACCTTCATGGGTTCATTGGGGTAATCTCCGAGCATCTTGTTTGCGGAGGAGGGCAGAAGCAAGGAGCTCATTGTGAGCCAACGGCCATCCATGTCCATGCCCAACGGTGTCTCCAGACGTCCTCTTGCTGTTGAGTTACCTTTTTCTAAGAGGTTGGTGGCAGGATTTGTACTCTGGCCACCATAAAACACTTCATTCCGCAAAACACACACAAAAAACGCAAAAAAGACTGAAAACCCACTCCGTGGTAGTACCTCCTGTAAAAAATGCACTTCACAGGGCAGCTCACTGGATGAAGTGATTGTGCAAAGCCCTTGGGACCCCCATTATTTGATGATAGAAGGAAAAGCATGAGGTAACCTACCTGGGTCGGAGTGCGGTGTGGTGTTGCGGGTTATGCTGAAGTATCGTCCACCAGATGGCGGTATCCTGGGTTAACCGGAGACGTCCCTTCGGGTGGGTACCTGGAATGTTCTATCACAAAGAGAGGATGATCACCTATCTCTGCTATCATCTGAGCTCCAACGTTTGAACATCGGGCATTGTAGCACTCAATGAGGTTCGGAAACCGGATAGTGGTGAGATCATAGCGGGTGGTTACACTGACTACTGGTCTGGTCGCTCTGATGGTGACCACGCACAAGGAGTTGCTGTGGCTGTATCCAATAACCTGACTCCCATGATAATTGAGTAGCTCTGGTCAACGAGTGTATTAAGAGATCAAGGATTCGTCACTCCTTGGGTGTCATTTCCTGGTCTCTGGATATGCTCCGAATGAGGAGAGTGATCCACTGTTAAGGAGGCATTCTACGCCGCCCTCGAGTCTTCGGTTGATCTGTGCCGCAAGTGAGATACTCTTCCAGTCTTGGGGGATTTCAATGCATTGACTGGCACTGACAGGGAATGGTTATGAGACATGTGTTCATCCCCATGGGTCTGGAACTGTGAACCAGAATAGCACTAAGTTGCTTGACTTTGCAAGGAGTTGTGGACTTAGGGTGGCTGGTTCATGGTTTCAGCACCCACAACCTCATTGCTGGACTTGGAATTCCAATGCTGGTGGTGTGGCAAAGATTGACTAAATGCTTGTTGATGGTCGCTCGAGGAAGATTCTGAACTGCAGGGTCTACCGGAATACTCAGTTTCTCAATACCAACCACAGGCTTATTGTAGCAACTCTGAAGTTGCAGCTTAAATCCAGGAGAATGGTACCATCCCAGCCTCGGCTGGATGTTGGGAAGCTCAAGGATGAGGTAGCTGAGGACTTTGCGAACAGGCTGAGTGGGACTTGGGGGGGGGGGGGGTCTGGATGTTTGGAGAATCCTGAAGAGTTGTAGAGTGCCTTCAAGACTTACATCCTTGATGTTATAGATGGATGTCTTGGAACCCACTGTCAAGCGAAGAACACTTTTGTTTCCGAAGGGACACTGGATACCATTGACCAGAGTCACAGGGCCAGGCTTAATGCAGAGCTGAGCTGTTCACGGAGTTGAGGCATAACATTGTACATGTGCTGAGGGCAGACAAGGACACCTATGTGCAAGGAATCTGTGAAGGGTAGAGCACCACGTGTGGTCATGTGTTCTCGTCCTGCTTACAGAGGAATTCGTGCATGGAGTTCCTCCCAGCCCGTCCCTCGGTGTACTGCAGTTAGAGCAGAGGGTGTGGGCTCTTGACAGAGGAGACCGAAGTGAATTTTTGTACACCGTCGAGTAGGCGAAAGGATGGTTCCTCAGTGTGTGACACCAACTGTCAAACATGGAGGGGGAAGCGTGACGATGTAGGGCTCTTTTGCAGGATCCAGAGTCGGCGACTTGCAGAGTGACTGGCACCCTGAACCAAAAGGGCCACGCAGCATTTTGCAGCGCCATGCAATACCCTCTGGTCTATGCTCAAGTTGGTCAGGGGTTCATCCTACAGCAAGATAACAACCCAAAACATACCTCCAGGCTATGTCAGAACT
>CM068966.1:69109680-69120953 GCA_035128595.1 Eptatretus atami | reverse complement strand
TACTTACGAAATCTAAAGATTTCTTAAGTATATTGATCACTTCCGTCCTCTGTTTGTGTGTTTGTGTGTGTGTTTGTTTGTAGGCACGATGGCTCGAGAACGGGAGAAGCTACCAATGTCAAATTACACCACGTGATTCAGGAGGGTGATGGCTAGCTCTGATTAGATTTGGTTCAAAATCGGTCAAAGGTCCATCGGTGACAGTGAGGTCAAACATCCAAAACATGATAACTCGAGAAAAGTTACCACAGGTATTGTTGACGGGCGTGAGTTTGGTAGACCGAGGTAAGGGCGAATTTGTGTGTAATTCGTCGAGTTACGGCTGTTTTAAAATTCAGTGTTAGCGCCCATGGCACAGAACGCCTTGCCTAGTTGTAGGCCGCGTTGTGTTTTTGATAAAGATGGTGTTTAAAAAGTCATTTTTCATTCCCAATAAAACTTATCGTCGCATGCCTGACTCGCTAAGCCGTCGGATGGTGTAAAGATTGTTTGTGGATGGCAGAGTATTACGGTTTTATGACTGATAAAATAATATTAAATAATTCCGTAAATTCCTGTGGAGAAATGGAGTATTTTTGCTTCGGTCGACGTTACGAGTTCGTTTTAACTTCTATTTTAATTTGTCTTCGGTTTTTGCGATCGCTTAGGACGCTTAAAACTCGGTTGTCGAAATTCTGGTAAAAATCGGATGTTTTGGAGACGTTTTAAGATTGTATAAAAAATATTTCACCCGCCGCGTCACGGCTCGTCATGTGGCGCAGCGCGCTCGAGCAGACGCGTCGTTGAGTCACGTAAAGGTTTTGCGTGTGCGCGCTGACATCATCGTGCTCGCCCCGGCGTCCTTTCGAGTTGGGGGGCCGTCGAGTGTGACCTTTACGTTACGTTAATCCGCGGTAACTCGAGAACGGAAGAAGCTACCAATGTCAAATTACACCACGTGATTCAGGAGGGTGATGGCTAGTGCTGATTAGATGTTGGTCAAATCGGTCAAAGGTCAAGGTCACAGTGAGGTCAAACATTCGATTTTTGATGGTTTGGTACAGAATCATCATAGAAACTTCTGGTTTGCGTCGCTACCTTCTCTAGAGACAGCTTTTATTAGACAAGGTCAGAGGTCAAGTTGACGATTTCGTAAGTACCAGTCTATGACTACTTGTTTGTTTGTTTGTGCACAGGATATCTCAAAAAGTTGTGGACAGATCCGGATGAATTTTTTTGGTCAGGTTGGGTGTGTGACAAGGACAAACTGATTAGATTTTGGTGAAGATCTGGATCCAGATCCGCCGACTATAATAATTTAAAGTAATTCTTTACCATTGAGAGATAGGGCCGAAAATGATATATGGCACGATATCTCAAAAAGTTGTGGACGGATTTGGACAAAACTTGGTGGACATGTTGGGTGTGTGAAAAGGAAGAAGTAATTCAATTGTGGTGAAGATCCAGATCCGGATCTGATAATTTTTTAAGTGATTCTTCACCATTGAGAGATGGGGCTAAACCTATATATAGCACGATATCTCAAAAATGTATTGGGCGCGATATGTTCTTGTGGACCAGGCATTACGTGGCAGAGGTATGTGCTCTCCCGAGTGCCATTCTAGTTATTTATACTTTTTGTTTTTAATGTTATGTCCCCCAAATTTTGGCCAGGGATACATCCATCCCTCCCATTCTTCTTATGGGGGAAAAATTAGATTTACACTTTCACATAACACTCGACTTTGTAGGAATACACCTGAGCATTAAGCGAGGACCCCCGGTATTGGAGAAGCAAGGAACGAAGGAGTTGAGGTGTGCAGTCATTCCTTAATGAATACATATTGGACTGGGATGAAATTACGAATTTGGCCTGATGTTTACGCAATTCCTGATGTAAAAAGATAATCCTGATGCTGTGCCCCTGTCTCCGGCAGGAGTTTGGAATTTAGCCCGATGCTGGCGTCAAAAATTGCCTACAATTAGGGAAAGATGCCGTCGGAACATCCACAACCGATCCTGCTCGACAGATTCCCAACTTAATGTCCCATCTGAGATTAACTGTCTTTTACAGATTCTCTGCTGGGGCAAATGGACACCCCCACCCTACCCCTTTCCCTCTCCCCCATCCACAACCACACCCAATTTTCCATTTATAAAATTCCTGGATACACTTCTGTTGTATATACATGACATGGTCACATGAATATGATATTGTATTAATCTCTCATTTTGTTTAATTCTAACAATACCTTGGAGGCCAGTGAGGTATTTTGAATCTGATATTCCCTCAATTTGTTCCAATCGACATTATATTGGTTATTTTTACATGAACATGGAAGTAGGAGTAGCTTTCCCTGAAGCTCCTAAAGCACGTAAACTGTACGAACCGACTCCTTTTCTCTTTTGTAGATGAATAAAGATTCAGATTTAGGGCTTAAAATGCACTTACCTTTAGCAGGTGACTGATCCATGGCCGTGCACCACTGCCCCCAACCAAGTTGTGATGGAAATAGCCTTGCTGATATCTGAAGACATTTCGATTTTTAAGAAATATGTTAAAGAAAAACATGATCCGATATTCAATACGACGCAAACAATTCCCAATAATTCTATATACCTGTATTTCATTTGTTTTTATCAATGCTGAGTGAATAATTTTCCGAACTGTCATAGTATGAATGACTACCAACCCTGCTCGAGCTCTCCCCACAATAATCTGTCCATGCGTGAGGCGTAACAGGTAACAGGTAACAGGTAACAGATATCTGCATCAGATAGCACATTCTTACAAAATGTAATTTGAGAAGTGTGTGTTTGTTTGATTTGTATGCACTCGTGAACTGCTGTACAAAATGGGTTGAAAACTGGTGGTTGCACTTGGGAGGGGACCGAAAGGTCGTACGTGGGGGAGTACCCCCAATTCTCTGTGTAAATGTGTATCGTATAGCACCACCTGCTGTGAGCCAGTAGTATACCCAAATTCTCCATTAAACCATGGACGGAGAAGTGGGGAAATTGACCTGTCCATAATATATAATTAGTCATCTGGTGGGTGTGCATAAATAATTATCATGCTTGTCGGTCTTGAATCTCTCAGTGGGCTGCCATTTTTAGCTGCGGTAGCATTCACGGGCCGGCGGGTTGACTTTCCCAGCAATGGGACAACCCACCGACAGCAGTGAATGTTCATCGCAACTTCTGACTAATTATCCTGTTTCACCTCCGGAGCCTGTAAAAAGAAGACATCACCTGGATCACGTGTTTAACCTACGAAGTGCAAATGGTAAATCTTTTGAGAACAGTGCTGCACTTGTTCATAAAACTGTGACTACACAAAAAAACCTAAACAGATGAGGCTACTTGGCCTGCAGCATATGCACATCCCAGGACTTCCAACTACAATTTTCAGTGCACATTGCAGCCCTACTCAAATTCGGGAATGTAGACTGTGTTACATGTGCACAATGGCCGACTCTTTTCGAGATTATACTGTATGTAAAGTCTTCAATATTCACAAACTCAATGCAGATGTTTCAATTTAGCAACAGCTGGCTTTACATTGTATCCAAGTGGCTCCATGCTCAGAAATTCAGTGTTCCCTGGTGATACTCAACCAATTTTGGGATTTTCAATCCGACCCCATCAGTGATCAAATGCAGACGAGAGAGCTCAGTGATGAACATACATAATACATTGAGAGCATGCACCACAGTGTGTCGCTGTGTCCACTTTCCACCAGTACTACAGTGGCCTCTATCTGGCCATCTCACAGGCAGATGCCTGGGCCATCCCCATCTCTTAGGGATAGGACATCCCAGGCACCCACCCGAAGGGACCGCCTCAGGTTAACCCGAGGAGACAGCCATCTTGTGGACAACACCTCAGCACCACCCTGACACACACTACAGTGTGTTTTGCAGAGTGAAGTGGTTTGCGGTGGCCAGAGTGCAAATCCTGCCACGAACCTCCTAGGGAAGGTAACAAACTGCAGCTGGATGTCTGCAAATGCAGTTAGAACCAGATATGGATGGCTGTTGGCTCACAAGGAGCTCCTCCACCCTTTGGCAGCTTTTGTGTTTAATCCTGCTGGGTGTCCATGTCCATACACCCTACACGCCAAGGGGACCTGGTGAGGGGAGCCGATTTAACACTCAACCACGAACAGGTTGATAAGGGTTTTACATGATACCTGCAGCAAGTCACAGATCTAACTTGGCCTGACCTGACAATCAGGGTTGGGTGCTGCCATGTCATCTGGGCTGCTCCGTACCATCTATTTGCATGGCACAATGCAGGGCTCCCGTCCTCAAGCTTATCCCCTGCTTTCAAATGCAAATTCAGCTTTTGAAACGTGGACTTTGACGAAAGGAGATTCAAAACATTAAAATGCATTTGAGATGTGCTGGAGGCACAGATTGTTAAAATAACCATGGACTGGGAGAAGGACTCACAAAAGTGTGACAGAGAAATTTGGAGTGCAAAGTAGGCTATTAACATTAAAATTAAGGTCAATTTATGCTATTTTAGACATATTACAAGAAACGACTCCTACCACTGCTGCTTCCTTAACGGCCCAATTATTCCCACCTTGTGTTGTTGGCCAGGGAAAATTTTTGCCCGAAATCCTTGACAAGCTGGCCAGGCCCTTACGTTTGACGGATGCTGAATTAGGCAGGGATTTGTAATCTGTTCAGGCTGACGATGATAACTTGCCTACTCTTCATGAAAGACACCGTGTGAGGTCTTACTTCTCCCAACAAACTCCAGCTTAATGTCTGAGGAATGGCGCACTGTTTCTCCAGAAGGAAACGACCATGACTCAAGATAGATCCTGTGGGCCTTCCATTGTGAAAGCCACGAATCTTCGGCTTCAGTCATGAAGAGATATATATATATATTTATATTTATTTAACAAAGAATGATTGAGGAATCAAAAAATCTGTCAAATTTGCATAGGTAATAAATAGATATCCCCTTTTCACTGTTTGATCTCTCCGTGCTGGAGCATTTCTACAACAGCTGTTTACACATGTTTAACATTGGGAAATGCTTCTCAAATGAAAATACCATTGCTTATTGGGTAACCCTCAAACGTTACAAACTCGAATCAAACGGAAGACCAAGAAGGAACCCGCAGAAGTAAAGAGCAAAGATGGAGTCATCAGGAGAAATCTGGATAGGATTCGGGGTTCAGCCGCTACTTCACAACCCTCAAACCCATCCAGGAGCAGCCAAAGGAGCCTTACAGAAAAATGCACAGCCAAGTGAGCCTTACCTAAGAGATGGTTGTAGTGGAGTGATTTTTAAAAATAATTTGCTTGTATTTATCATCAGGATAAATCAGTCTTATTGAACCAGTTCTTTCACCCAATATCCACCAGAGGACGCCAGAAGAATGGACTCTTGGACAGCATATGGCTACATGGTGCTGTTGTATGAACATCAATCACACTGTGTTTCTCATTGCACTTATTAATCCCTCTTATCGTGTTTTTAGTATGATCTCTCCCCTATATGTGTAACAATTCGAATGTTAGTCCATATTCATTTGAACCAATACTGCATCAAATGTTTCAAATGAAATGGCAACAACAATGTGCTATTCCTGAGTGTAATGGTTATTTGGCCAAGCTTTGGATAGCTGTGAGGTACAGTCAACGGTCGATGGTTTAATTTATCACCAAAACTCACCGACAGCGTTGAATGTTCCTCAAAGCTTCCATGGGGCAATCTATTTACACAGGTTTCTTCCATTTATGTTGTTTCCCTTCCCCTCCCAGCAAATAATCACACTCTTGGTACAAAACCAACTTTTGGTTAAATTAGACATTAAAATGTTACAGTGAAATTAGACAACTTGCATAACCATGACTTAAAAAGGCTGATTGGATGTGTTAGTCAAACCCGTTGGCCTTGCAGCATATCTTAAACCATGGGTGGTTTGGGCAAACACACACTTGGAAAATGGTGCGGAGAACTTTTGACATAACCCACATTCATGGTATAATATCTATCAACTTATGGTAAAATAACATCGTTCAGTGGAAGAGGTAGGGGATCCAGATATATTGTGGCAAGAATAGTATGGACCATGTGTTCGAGTAGGATAGATTAATTCCTGTATTTGGGATCTGTCAGAGGTAAGTCGTATGTAGCATGTGTACTGACGGGGTCGTGATTGTTACCAATATAGCAAATAGGGTAAGATTATATTGTGTAAAACCTCCTTACAGGTGATGCCACGTGGAGAACTTTGGCACAAAGGCATGGAAAAGCACGATGCACTTTTAAAGGGCACAATCATGAACTGTTTGGCCAGCATACTGCTGGCCATGGTGGAAAAGTGAGCTGTGGAACCCTGGAGAGGGAAGGGAACCATCCCACAGGGCGAGACGGCACGAAAGATGGCACCGCCCACATTCGTGGGCGGCCAATTTGAGGGACCCGCCGTGCATGAGGGCAACCATAAAATGAGAAAATAGACTTGTTGGTGGTAGAGGGAGTCTGTACTGATCGTCCCAGCAGCCCTATTGTGAAATCTGAGGTTCCTGACAAGAAGCCTTCTTCTCCGCAGATAAAAACAAGAAGCGAAATTTCCATTTTTCTCATTCTAGTGAGGCAAATGTTTTTACATCCAGGAATAATGGTGCATCAACAACAGTTGTGCAAGGGGATTTTTCAAAGATGGACACTTTTCACCACCATCCCCTTCTGACCAAGAAAGAGCTTCTGGTGAAGCTCCTAACAAGTCTTGTGCAGAAAGTAACTGGTGGAAGATGAAATAAACTTTGGATCTTAATGGATTCTACATCTGAAGAATCTGAAGTGGAGCATTCCAAGGGTCTGTGGATTAAAACTCTTAATTTGGATGATAAACTATGGGACTTTTTTGAAACAGGAGTCCTTTGAAAACGGAATGCAGATTTGATAGATCACTTTTCTGACCTTTCTGATCAAATAAGTCGACTGAACGATTGTGTGTTCCCAAGATACTTCAGCTTTTGATGACTCACAAAAGCACCAGATGAAGAAATGGATATTGGAAAGAAAAAAAACAACATAAATAGAGATTTAAGCCATTTAATATTTGTCATTGTTATACATGTACTCCACTCTGAAAGAACTCTATTGACATTGTATGTTTGTACAGTTTCAATATAAATGTTAAATTTAATCCAGAATGCAAGGCTCAGGCTAAGGATCTGGTGCAACATTTACATTTGGATATTCTTCTACGACAAGAGAGACATGGTAATGGAAGCACTCAAGGCTATTGGTAGTGTATGATGAAAGGGCAGCGGTTTCTTGGTGACCGTGTTGCCATGCTGCTGGCATTGCATTTACTTCTTGCCACCCGTACATCCACCTTCATGGGTTCATTGGGGTAATCTCCGAGCATCTTGTTTGCGGAGGAGGGCAAAGGGCAGAGGAGCTCATTGTGAGCCAACGGCCATCCATGTCCAGTGCCCAACGGTGTCTCCAGACGTCCTCTTGCTGTTGGGTTACCTTTTTCTAAGAGGTTGGTGGCAGGATTTGTACTCTGGCCACCATAAAACACTTCATTCCGCAAAACACACAAAAAACGCAAAAAGACTGAAAACCCACTCCGTGGTAGTACCTCCTGTAAAAAATGCACTTCACAGGGCAGCTAACTGGATGAAGTGATTGGTGCAAAGCCCTTGGGACCCCCATTATTTGATGATAGAAGGAAAAGCATGAGGTAACCTACCTGGGTCGGAGTGCGGTGGTGTGTTGCGGGGTTATGCTGAAGTATCGTCCACCAGATGGCGGTATCCTCGGGTTAACCGGAGACGGTCCCTTCGGGTGGGTACCTGGAATGTTCTATCACAAAGAGAGGATGATCACCTATCTCTGCTATCATCTGAGCTCCAACGTTTGAACATCGGCATTGTAGCACTCAATGAGGTTCGGAAACCGGATAGTGGTGAGATCATAGCGGGTGGTTACACTGACTACTGGTCTGGTCGCTCTGATGGTGACCACGCACAAGGAGTTGCTGTGGCTGTATCCAATAAGCTGACTCCCATGATAATTGAGGTAGCTCTGGTCAACGAGTGTATTAAGAGACTAAGGATTCGTCACTCCTTGGGTGTCATTTCCCTGGTCTCTGGATATGCTCCGAATGAGGAGAGTGATCTCACTGTTAAGGAGGCATTCTACGCCGCCCTCGAGTCTTCGGTTGATCTGTGCCGCAAGTGAGATACTCTTCCAGTCTTGGGGGATTTCAATGCATTGACTGGCACTGACAGGGATGGTTATGAGACATGTGTTCATCCCCATGGGTCTGGAACTGTGAACCAGAATAGCACTAAGTTGCTTGACTTTGCAAGAAGTTGTGGACTTAGGGTGGCTGGTTCATGGTTTCAGCACCCACAACCTCATTGCTGGACTTGGAATTCCAATGCTGGTGGTGTGGCAAAGATTGACTAAATGCTTGTTGATGGTCGCTCGAGGAAGATTCTGAACTGCAGGGTCTACCGGAATACTCAGTTCCTCAATACCAACCACAGGCTTATTGTAGCAACTCTGAAGTTGCAGCTTAAATCCAGGAGAATTACCATCCCAGCCTCGGCTGGATGTTGGCAAGCTCAAGGATGAGGGTAGCTGAGGACTTTGCGAACAGGCTGAGTGGGGACTTTGGGGGGGGGGGGTCTGGATGTTTTGGAGAATCCTGAAGAGTTGTAGAGTGCCTTCAAGACTTACATCCTTGATGTTATAGATGGATGTCTTGGAACCCACTGTCAAGCGAAGAACAACTTTTGTTTCCGAAGGGACACTGGATACCATTGACCAGAGTCACAGGGCCAGGCTTAATGGCAGAGCTGAGCTGTTCACGGAGTTGAGGCATAACATTGTACATGTGCTGAGGGCAGACAAGGACACCTATGTGCAAGGAATCTGTGAAGGGGTAGAGCACCACCTGTGGTCATGTGATTCTCGTCCTGCTTACAGAGGAATTCGTGCATGGAGTTCCTCCCAGCCCGTCCCTCGGTGTACTGCAGTTAGAGCAGAGGGTGGTGGGCTCTTGACAGAGGAGACCGAAGTGAATGCCCGTTGGGTCGGTTACTTTGAGCAGCTGTACCAAGACGACCCACCAGCTGTTGAGTTGGATGTCAGGGGTGTTACGATTCCTATTGCTGACCCTTCAATCAACTGTGAACCATCTTCATCTGTGTAAACACAGGATGTGGTGAACTGGTTGAAAGGGGGGGGTAAAGCTCCTGGGATCTGTGGCATCCATGCTGAACTTATCAAGGCTGCTGGAAATGCTGTACTCGTGTCATTGTATGCAGTTCTGTGCTCTGTTTGGAACATAGACATAAACCCAAATGACTGGAAGTGGAGCCTTGTTGCCCCTCTCTGGACAGCAAAGGGTGATCACCAGGACAGCAACAACTACCGAGGGGTGACGTTGCTCTCAGTGCCGGGCATGGTCTTTGCTCGGATAATTATTGATGGGGTTCACCACGATCTGCTTGAGCACCAGCGCCCAGGGTAGTCGGGCTTTACACCAAAGGATTTACACCTTTATACCATTGACCGTAACCTTGCTCTTCGGGTCCTCACCAAACACAGTCGAGAGTTTCGGTAGGGACTGCTTGCAGCCGATGTTGATCTCCACAATGTGTTCACTTCAGTGAATCAGGATGCCTTTTGGAGTTTCTCAGTCTTAGTGGGGTGCCAGCAAAACGGATCAATTTAATTTCTGAATGATACTCTGGTACTGAGAGTGCTGTGAGGTGTGGTGGTTCCATCACTGACATTTCCAGTTATAACTGTAGTTCGGCAGGGGTGGTGTAACTGTAGTTCAGTGTGTATGACCACACACACACACACACACACACACCACACACACACACACACACACACACACACACACACACACACACACACACACACACACTTTTCGCACTCGTATGGACTGGATTCTGGGGAGGATGTTGGAGAGATTAGCTGCTGTGCATCGTTGGTGAATGTCCAGATCTCTGACCTTGATTTCACAGATGATGCAGTCATCTTTGCAGATGCTGGATGTCCATCCTTTGGGGGCCCTCGAGGCAAAGGATGAGGATTCGGAGCCACTGGGATTACGGGTTTATTGGATCAAAAGTAAGATGACATCTTGGATGCTGCCATCTTGTCTGTACCCGTTTTTGTGGTGAGGATGTTGAGGTCACAGAGAGATTCATTTACCTTGGCAGTGATATTCATATCTCCGCTTGTGAGCCTGACGTCAATAGACGTATCATGGTTCACTGTATCCTGGGGTGTGGCACTGTCGTTACCTTTGTAGGAAAAGGAAAGTTTGTGTCTTTAAGTCATTGGTGCTTCCAGTCTTACTCTGCAGATGTGAGACTTGGACTCTGACGAAGGATCTGAGATGGAGACTTAACTCCTTCGGTACCAGGTCTTTTCGGAGAATCTTTGGCTATCGCTGCTCAGAATTTGTATCCAACGAGCGGTTACTGAGAGAGACTCAGACGAGATTTGTTACCTGTATAGTCCATGCGCGGCAGCTGCGGTTGTATGGGCATGTGGCTCGTTTTCCTGACACTGATCCTACTCACCAGATTCTCTCAGCGAGGGAGTCTTGTGAGAGGAGGAGGTCAACAGGCCAACCACATTCCTCGTGGTTGCAGCAGGTTGATCAGCATCAACATCCCCAAGGAGATGGGGATGGGCCAGGCATCTGCCTGGGGGATGGCCAGACGGAGGACCCTGGAGTACCAGTGGAAAGTGGACCCAACGACACGCTGCTCTGGCGCATACTCCCATACCTGACCTGACCTGATCTTGTTTGCCTGGAGACAACTTTAAATGATGAACATGCATGCTCCAAATGTGAGCACAGAAAGACGTTTTTCTTGTGAAAATTAATTAATTTCCTCTCAAATATTTACCTTCATCACTTTCTCTTCATTGGCAGAGATTTTAACTGTACTCTCAATCCAGTGTTGGATAGGAACAATGCAGAACCACACCTCAGGTTTACTCGGCCTTTGGCAGAGGTCGTGGAAAATAATTAATTCATAGATGTCTGGTGCACTCTCAATGTAATTTTTCTTCGTCGAGGTGTGCACAGCAAGCAGGTGCATACAGCCATTCACGAGCTCGATGAGATGGAATCCATGTTAGTTCATCGATGTAAGAACAATACATTCCAATTACAATACCATAATTATTTTCACTGCATCAGTGTTGAGCCATCCAGGATTGTAACCCTCGCTAAGAAACTCCTTCAGTAGAACTGACGCTCTGTATAGTGCATG
>CM068966.1:69089397-69109655 GCA_035128595.1 Eptatretus atami | reverse complement strand
GGTAGATGGATGATGATGATGATGATGATGATGATTGATGATGATGATGATGATGATTGATGATGATGATGATGATGATGATGATGATGATGATGATGATGATGATGATGATGATGATGATGATTTTCAGATCATCTTGTAGTAGCTGTTATTTAATCTTTATTTTTATATCCAATTACAAGGAAATCCGATTAGAAACTCAATATTAATTTGCTGGAGAACTCTAATTTTGGAGATTTTGCATGAAGGAAGGCTAATTTTCACAGTGGTGGAATATGGTGGGATTATGCAAAATCCCAAATTCTTTTTTTTTTTTGCTAACATTTCCAGAATTTATCTTCTCAATACAACAAAAAGGGAAAGATATGTTTTGGAGAAATAATGGGTTTGAACTCAGATTAGCTGGTGATCCTAATGCTCAGAAAAGTCAATCACTTTTGCAGAATGTCTTTCCTCCCTGTTGCTTCAATCTGGTGATTCCTTTATGCTCTAATTATTATTATTATTATTTTTTTTCAAATAAAACCATTTTTATGCATTTTTTTTACTTGCTCTTGCTTGGTAGCATGTTGCTCATGATTTTACATCAGGCTGGAAAATTGAGCTTTTCACTGGAAATGTTTTTAATGGGTATCAAACAAGTTGGTTTGTCACCCCTTTCACCTTTCTAAGGCAGTCTTTTAAATGCATGACAAGCTTTTATGGTTGATCGAGATTTTATCTCCGACACAAAAATACATGCTTGAGCCTCTCTTTTACAATCCTGTTTTTAAGGGAATGAGCATAGACTGTTCCTTTAGGCCTAAGTCACATTTGCTCTACGGCGAGGATACGGCGGCCGTACCCCCCCCCCTTGAATTGACAGAAAAGTGCGGCGGCCGCAGAGTTTCTGAGGTGGCCGCAGGGTGGCCCTACGCCGTATGGCTATCTTTTACAGGCCGTAGGGGTCGCCGTAGGGCCGTAGGGAATTATAGCGCAGAGTTAGAACTTTTTTCATTTCTACGTGGCCGTAGCAATTCGACAAGCTGTAAAAAAAAAAACTGGTATATATACCCACTCGTTACCGTCCGTCTGGCCGCACGTTCGCCTTAGGGCCCCCTCGGTCCCCTGCAGTCGCCTTGCGGGCACCTTGCGTCTGCCTTGAAAATTATATGGCCGCCGCAGGGACGCCCTAAGTCACCGTGCGACATCAAATCAAAGACCATACGGCACCCCCACGTTTTCGGTCTCCACAATTTATAAATACCCCGTGCGGCTCCCAAAAAAAAACAACATATGTGACTGCTACATGTGTTGACCGTGGAAGTACTGCGGCCACCCTGTAATTGCTAGTGCCGTAGATTTTGTAGACCCTACGGCCACCGTGCCAAATGTGACAGGCCTTATTGACAGTTTTGTGCAAAATGGATTCCCGAGAGTGGCCGAGTTGTGGGTTAATGGGTGATTGAGTGCTGCTGAGTTTGCTTATCAGGATGCAGTATGTTTCATTAGTTACAAGGTTGTTATGTGAGGAGCACAGTGCGTGTTGAAAGGTTAAGTTGCATTCGGAACAATGCCCTGCCATTAGCCATGTACATTCTCCAAACCCTCTGGTTCCAAATGTTGAGCTCATTCCAACGGTCTCCACTTCTGGCTCCATTTCAAAATACCTGCCAAAGTTTAAAATTTAAAGAACTTACCTTGCTCGAGAGTACGGCAAAAGAAGCTATATCATACTTTGTGTTAAAGTTGGTGTTCAGCCACCCACCAGGAATATGGTAAGCTCATAAGTGGCACTCTTGCTTGCCCCGAAATCTTGTTTTTAACCTAATTAGAAAGCTTTTTATCACACATTTGTACCAAAAAGGATGGTCTTGGAGATTTTATCACACTTGTCTTGGAGATTAGCTTATTGGATCTTACCTACCAACAAGCTTTTACATTTCATCTCTTCTGTTTTTGATCAATACCCTTTTATGAATCTTAAGAACACTATCACTTGCATATGTTGAGAGCACAGTTTTTCCTTTGTTTGATTTGCATTGTGATGCGTGTACAACGTTTTCGTGAGTGTTTCGTTTGAGAGCTTTTATTTTTGGTTAAAAACATCACTATTACAGGAAAAGTAGCATTAGCTAATTTTCTAATTGCTGTTACAAAGAAAGCTATTTACCTAACAAGGAAGGTGAAGCTCAAATGCCCTTTTTGTACACAGATAATTAATCTACCATCTTGAAAGGGTTTTCAATAAGACAGAAAAATTGGAATTACATTTTTAACTATTGGTAGAATGTCATATTTTAAGGATGTGTGGCATGTGAGGAATACACTTTATGATGAAGACAGTTGCTAAATCATAGATTTAGTCAGATTATGATCATGCTCAATACAGAGCATCAGTTCTGCCAAAGTAGTTTCTCAGGTAGGGTTATAATCCTGGATTGGATGGGCCGCCACTCTGACACAGGAAGTCAGGGCGGGAATTGGGAATTTGGTCAGGTTGCCGGCGATGGCTCGTTTATTCATCGCGGAGACCACAGTGGGATCTTTAACATCCATTTATTAATGTCGGCAGATGGGAAGCCCAGTTTAGCATCTATCCCAGGGATGGCACACACATTGATGAATGACCTACCTGTGAAACACCAGGATGACCGTTTATGGCTGGGTTTTTTTTTGGGGGGGGGGGGGGGGGATCATAATCCAGGCAGACAAGTTCAGAGGTGAGCGTGCGTACATCTCGGCTATCCTGCCAGCCGGAGGAGAGGTTTGTGAACATAGATAAGATCAAGGGTAAGTATGACAGGATAGAGAAATAAATACATAAAGGATATGAAAATGTAGTTTAGACTGGAGAAGGGATGATACAGATCTGAAACAAACGTGTTGTCACACTGGACATGCAAGATCTGTTATTGAGATTCCCGAAATAATTGAGCCCGAAAGTGAAAGGTCACAATGGGATAGAGAACACAGATAAAGGTTGGATGTACAGCGATCACGATTGAGTAAATGTTTCTAATGGGCATATACTGAGGGGGAGGTGGTTATACTCACCACTGAACATTACTTTTATTTTTCCATCTCACTTTTGTCCCTTCTTTGCTCAGGTGGGACATTTTGGTAAAGTTCATAAAACTGTGAGGGTTCAAAAAATGTGTGCAAAAAGTTTGCTCTTAAAATGGTGGAAGAGAAATTTTGTGTGAATATCATCATTTTCCTTTCAAAACATCATTATTTATTTTATTTTTTACTTACGCCAAGCTCCTTTTTGCTACAACCCCATGACATGTCATTAACTCCCCACCCATTCTCCCCCAACAACAAAAAAACAACTCTCCCTTGTAAAAAAAAAAAAAATAAAATAAAAAGAAGAGAAAAGTAATCAATGAAAGTCAGAACTTTCTATTCTGTTGGCGTATTCCAAAAAATTCCCAGCTTTAAGTGGATGATAAGCTCAATATGATAGTCATTCTCGCTGTACACGTTCATCTCCTTTAACATCTGGGCTTTATAGTTCTCTTCGCTTATGCCATGGTCTTTACATTGAACAAATATTGCAACTGCTTTTTAGACATGTAGGATTTCATCTCCATGTTGAGAATGCATTAGGCTATGCAACTTCCGCCCAGTGATAGAACCGCCTGGGAATTTCTGTACATGCCTGGACCGCTAGGGTTATGTATCACGGTATTAATATTCTTAAGCATAGTGGACTATTGTAAAAAAGAAATCGACTGATGGGATTTTCCAAATGTTGTGATGCATATTCAAGACGAATGTGCATAAATATTGTTTTTAACTTCAACAAAGAGCATGGGAGTTTGTATCTGTAATCTGATCCATTTGTTGTAAAAGGTACTCTTTCAGATGTGGAAGTGTTTGAAAATATCCAAATGTGCAGTTATAATCAGACACCAAAACTTCGGATGCACAATGGCTATGGTGTTTGGACGTATAATGTATATCTTTTAGCACCTTTCATTCAATGAAACAATATTTCATTACAAACATCACCATTGCAATGCAACTTGCTGGATTATTCTTCCAGGATTACAAGTATCAATAAACTCTGAGCATCAGCATTATATTGTTCTATTTACTCCATAAATGAAATAAATCAAGTTATTTAAGTCATTAGTACCTTGCTTGTCAATGTAAGCTAAAACACTTCTTCAATGTCATCCATGCTCACCTTGCTTGTCGCGTAACCAATCATTCCTCATCTGCAATTGTAATTCTTAGCAGCAGAGGTCTGAGAGATCCCAGCTGGAAGAACTGCTGAGGAAGACAAGTCAATTTAACGAGAAGGGCAAAATAATACGAGACAAATAGCACATTCTTTCCAGGTTTTGACTCTATTCACACTTTTGGTATTTTTAGTGAATAATATAATTCATCACTATTTTAGACATGGCAAGATATGTCAGTGGTAGCATGCTCATGTGCACATTTGTTCCCCTTCTTTTGGCCCAGCTTTCAAGTCTCTATAACTTTAATTGAAATAGTAAACTCTGTCATGTCATGACTTCTGTCATGACTCTGTACAGCAGGCAGTTTACAACTCATTCTGCCAGCAGTTGAAGAGTGCATAGAAGTAAAAAACAAACAAACCCAAAAACACAATAAACACACTTCTTAAATTATACAGGCTCTTTTAAAAAGGACATTCCATTTGGTTTGGTTATAATCTTTGAACCGTGTGATGTAGAGTGTTAGAAATGGTAACACTGTGAACATCAGAGTTGGGAGTTTTAAGGCTTGTTGCTTGCATCATCCTACTCCTTCAGTTATAGTCACGGTGTTGTACAGTCTAGAACAACATGTTTTTTATCGTCGAGTGTTTTATAAGACCGACAGTGTTGTTCAGACAGAGCGAGATTTTAGAAAACATTCAACTGAAACGTACACCAAACAGGTCTACGATTATGTGCTTCATCAATAAATTTGAAAGGACAGGTGGCGTGAAGGATAATGTGAAAGGAATTGTCAGCCGAAAGAAATCAGTTCGCACGGAAGAAAATGGCACTAGTGTTCAGGAAGCGCTTACTTACATGACTCACAAATCCATCAATCGTTCATCGCAGACTCTGTCTTTGTCTGCATCAACAACATACCGAATCGTACGACAAGACGTCAAACTTTTTCCTTACAAGATTCAAATGCAGCAAACATTAAGCGATAATGATAAAGATTGCTGGCTTGATTTGTCTGGTTTTGTCTTATGCTTTGTCGATGGTCATCGGACCAAACTGGAGCGGATTTGGTTCATAGATGAAGCACATTTTCATTTGAACGGTTAGGTTAATAAACAAAATATGTGAGTGTGGGTTACTGAAAATCCTCATGAGACGAAAGAAAAACATCTACATCCTTTACGCTGAAACGTGTGGTGTACACTCTCGTCTACCAGTATTGTCGTTCCCGTTTTTCTCGATCGAACAGTTCCACCAGCTCTTGCCTTAAACTTCTACAGGATATGTTATTGCCTCATCTGGAGAACTCTGGAGTGAACCTGCAGCCAACATTTTCCAGCATGACGGGCTAGGCCACACGCTGCTAATGTGGTAATGGATTACTTGAATACTCACTTTGGAGATCGGGTCA
The DNA here is from genome assembly GCA_035128595.1 of Eptatretus atami. Classification (NCBI taxonomy): domain Eukaryota; kingdom Metazoa; phylum Chordata; class Myxini; order Myxiniformes; family Myxinidae; genus Eptatretus; species Eptatretus atami. The sequence goes on along the minus strand of CM068966.1, from coordinate 69,104,069 downwards.
TTTTGAATCGGTAGCTTTGGACATGAGTGGAGCTGGCCTCCTTACTAACCCGATCTCAACACATGCGACTGCTTTCTATGGACATATCTGAAATATTGATGCTATGGAATCACCCCCCACACTATTGACGAACTGAAAATACAATTACAGATGCTGTGCAGAGCATATGTGAAAGCGTTGTTGACGGTTGTATGTAATTTCGCAGTTGGTCTTCAGATGGTCGTACAAGAGGAAGGTGCACATTTTGAAAATGTATTTAAGTGAGAGAAAAAAACTCCTGAATAGGAATTGTATTCTAAGTACAATTTTTCAGAAAATAATGAAAAAAAAATTTATCGTTTTGAAATACCGTAAGTATGATGATTAAATTTGTCATTGCTTTTCGATGATGGGACCTCTTTTTTATACCGATTAAAAAAAAAAATCACATAAGTTCACCCCAGAATGCCTGTCAACACTTAATTCCACATGCACCAGCAGATGATGAAATGATCGTTCGGTCTCATCATCTGCGTGTTGCAGTTATGTGATTCCCTCTCTTCCATTGGGAGGATACCTGACACGTGATGGATACTTGACACATTAACACCTGACACATGATGCCTGTGAAGTTCTGGATGAAGACCACTCTGTGGTCAAAACATCTAACCTGAGCTCGACTGCTGCGGAGCTATTACTAGTTGATGGTGCCTCCACTTCCGAAGGTGGATGGAGGTTGTTTTCACCCCTGTTTGTCTGTCTGTGAGCAGGATATCTCAAAAGGTTATGAACAGATTCGGAAACATGGTAGACAGTTGGGTGTGCCACAATGATGAATTGATTAGATTCTGGTGAAGGTCTTGATCCGGATCCAGATATGAGATTATAATTTTTTTTTAAGTGATTCTTCACCATTGAGAGATGGGGCCAAAAAATACATAGCATATTTCAAAACATTGTGGATGGATTATGACAAAACTTGGTGGATGATTGGGGAGGTGACAAGAACAAGCCCATCAGATTTGTTCAGGTCCGGATGCAGATCCGGCCTATCAGTGGGTATAAAGCGTAATGTGTTCAGCCTGATGGAGGTATGTGCTCTACCGAGTGCCCTTCTAGTTTGTTTCTGTTTGTTTGCAATGATCTAACACTCGTTGTCAAGCTTTCTCATAAATCACACACAGGACAAAGACATTAGTAGACGGTGGACATTAGTAGTGGTAGTATATGGGATTTCAACTTGGGTTCTCAGATCATGAGCCAGTGGTTCCGACAAGAATGCGAAACAGGCCAATCCTGTTTAACATTATCTGGACCAAAATGAAACACATGTTAGAAAACAATTAATTTAAAAGTATAACAATGTCAGGCTCTTGCAAATTTATTTAATTATCCCTTCCTTCAGCACATATTGTCACCTCCTTCAGTTTGCTTTAATATACAGCTGGTCATGCAAACGTAAAAGTCATGGGATCAAGAGGGGTCCCATGACAGTGGTCAAAATCTGTGCTAACTACAAGCTTTAGTTACAAGGGACAGCTGGAGTCTCAATTGGCTTGTCTTGTTTGGCATTTCCAGAGCTGGTTGTAATGTGTTTAACAGGAACTGGATGAGTTCAATGTGTGAAAGCTCAGCAAGAGGGATATGTATGGTTTGCAAATCCTTGGGAAGAATCAATTATTTCCGCCCTCACCAAATTTTCCCACGGTAACAAATCCCACAATTTAGCGGTGATTATAATAATGACGATTTAACTTATTGGACTTCCCTGACTTTGCTGTGCAAGCAACATAGTGCCTGCCTGTTTACTTAGTTAAGTACAGAATTTCAGAAACTTTTGAATTAGGAGTCAAAAAATTGTGCTGAGCACGATTGGTTTGTTTAAATTTAATTTTTCCCCTCTGCAGCATGGACAAAATTTCAGACACACATGAACCCTCACTGTACAAGATGTGAGAGACTTTAGCAGTGGAGAGGAGTTTAGCGTTGGAACCTCCTTCACCTCCAGTGTCACTCAGGAAATCCTTTTGCCTCGGGCTCACCTGGCGTGGCACATGCGATGATGCTCCAGGCCAAAATGAAGAAATTCATTGACAAAATGGAAGCACGATTCAAAGAAATCTGCAGTTAAATTAAAGAAAATAATGAAGTTTTACTCCAGCAGTTATTAAAAAAAATTTAGTCAACAAAGTGCAACAAATTGAAGATAGGATGAGATCTGAGTCCACATTAATACAGCAGGAATTTGTTTTAAAATAAATTCCACTAAATAATTGTGTTGAGGAGAACCTGGAAAGTGAAACTCAAACAATATATGTGGAGCTGGAGCAAGTCAACACAGGGATGGATTTGTTGAGCACTGATCTGGAGTTCCATTGTGATGGTGTGGATGCCAGCTTGCACTGGCAGAGCAAGGAAATTGTCCATGTAACAAAGCAATGTGAGGACATAACAAGCGGAGTGCAGAGGTTAGTCCCACATACCTGTGCAAGAGTGGGATTTACAGGAAAGGCTGAGTTGGTTTTATGAAAACGAAAAGAAAGGCTGAGTTGAGAAAGGCTTTACTGAGAAAGGCTTTCCAGGAAATGCTGAGTTAAACCCAACTCGGCCAGTCAGGGCTCAAGTAGTATCACTGAGGAGCAGCTAATCACTTGTGACATTCAAATAAGGGAGGAGGTTGCTCAAGTGCAGGAGCAGGTGAGAGAGAGGTATGGTCTGTCAGTCATCTTCATGAGAAGGTGAAGTCGACCCAGGAGACCATTGCCAGCAGCCATATTGGATATCTAAGACTTCCAGATTGTTTGAGGAACAACCTTGTAGGAATGTGATAAATCGCAGGGCTGGACTTGTACCATGGGGAGAACATTTGGCAAGCTTAAGGAAAGATTTTTATGGGTGAGACGTATTCCTGATGCAACTTGAGTTGTGTGGCCCAAGTCTATGATTGGTCTGAGCTGAACCACGCACAAAATCTGATGGCAACTGGGATCAGCTGCAGAAATCTTAAACATGATGGATGTCTGCAAGAACCATGCATCTTAAGAAGCTGGATGATGTGCAACGTCACACTGTATGCATCATCAAGGACCCTCCACAGGAATTTAATATAAACCCCTACCACACCCACACAGGAGAACTGCAGCAGGTCTAATGTACAGACTACACAAAGAGGAAGCTCCAGCATTTCTGAAGTCCATGCTACCTCCATCATAGACTTCAATAAGTTCCACCAGCGCAAGTGTCTCCTCTGGAAGCTATGTTGTGCAGGGTCTTACTGGCAAGATGGGACTGGTCACTGGTCACTTGCTCGCAGTATGATCATTCTTATCTGTCTGCAATAATATTTGTGTGGAACAGCCGACCAGATGCCAATGTCAGTCACCCAACAACATCCGGGATGAAGGCTTTCTGATCCAGAGCACACAAAATATCCAAGATATTGTTGTTATGCAGCACTTAATAATAGTTTGCTCTTTTTTTTTGCTTGCACTTTGATATTTTGTTTTCATGGTATAAAATCTTCTCTCCTCAGATTAGCTGGTGATCCTAATGCTCAGAAAAGTCAATCACTTTTGCAGAATGTCTTTCCTCCCTGTTGCTTCAATCTGGTGATTCCTTTATGCTCTAATTATTATTATTATTATTTTTTTTCAAATAAAACCATTTTTATGCATTTTTTTTTACTTGCTCTTGCTTGGTAGCATGTTGCTCATGATTTTACATCAGGCTGGAAAATTGAGCTTTTCACTGGAAATGTTTTTAATGGGTATCAAACAAGTTGGTTTGTCACCCCTTTCACCTTTCTAAGGCAGTCTTTTAAATGCATGACAAGCTTTTATGGTTGATCGAGATTTTATCTCCGACACAAAAATACATGCTTGAGCCTCTCTTTTACAATCCTGTTTTTAAGGGAATGAGCATAGACTGTTCCTTTAGGCCTAAGTCACATTATTCTCTACGGCGAGGATACGGCGGCCGTACCCCCCCCCCTTGAATTGACAGAAACGTGCGGCGGCCGCAGAGTTTCTGAGTGGCCGCAGGGTGGCCCTACGCCGTATGGCTATCTTTTACAGGCCGTAGGGGTCGCCGTAGGGCCGTAGGGAATTATAGCGCAGAGTTAGAACTTTTTTCATTTCTACGTTGGCCGTAGCAATTCGACAAGCTGTAAAAAAAAAAACTGGTATATATACCCACTCGTTACCGTCCGTCTGGCCGCACGTTCGCCTTAGGGCCCCCTCGGTCCCCTGCAGTCGCCTTGCGGGCACCTTGCGTCTGCCTTGAAAATTATATGGCCGCCGCAGGGACGCCCTAAGTCACCGTGCGACATCAAATCAAAGACCATACGGCACCCCCACGTTTTCGGTCTCCACAATTTATAAATACCCCGTGCGGCTCCCCAAAAAAAAACAACATATGTGACTGCTACATTGTGTGACCGTGGAAGTACTGCGGCCACCCTTAATTGCTAGTGGCCGTAGATTTTGTAGACCCTACGGCCACCGTGCCAAATGTGACTTAGCGCCTTATTTGACAGTTTTGTGCAAAATGGATTCCCGAGAGTGGCCGAGTTGTGGGTTAATGGGGTGATTGAGTGCTGCTGAGTTTGCTATCAGGATGCAGTATGTTTCATTAGTTACAAGGTTGTTATGTGAGGAGCACAGTGCGTGTTGAAAGGTTAAGTTGCATTCGGAACAATGCCCTGCCATTAGCCATGTACATTCTCCAAACCCTCTGGTTCCAAATGTTGAGCTCATTCCAACGGTCTCCACTTCTGGCTCCATTTCAAAATACCTGCCAAAGTTTAAAATTTAAAGAACCTTACCATTTGCTCGAGAGTACCGGCAAAAGAAGCTATATCATACTTTGTGTTAAAGTTGGTGTTCAGCCACCCACCAGGAATATGGTAAGCTCATAAGTGGCACTCTTGCTTGCCCCGATAATCTTGTTTTTAACCTAATTAGAAAGCCTTTTATCACACATTTGTACCAAAAAGGATGGTCTTGGAGATTTTATCACACTTGTCTTGGAGATTAGCTTATTGGATCTTACCTACCAACAAGCTTTTACATTTCATCTCTTCTGTTTTTGATCAATACCCTTTTATGAATCTTAAGAGACACTATCACTTGCATATGTTGAGAGCACAGTTTTTCCTTTGTTTGATTTGCATTGTGATGCGTGTACAACGTTTTCGTGAGTGTTTCGTTTGAGAGCTTTTATTTTTGGTTAAAAACATCACTATTACAGGAAAAGTAGCATTAGCTAATTTTCTAATTGCTGTTACAAAGAAAGCTATTTACCTAACAAGGAAGGTGAAGCTCAAATGCCCTTTGTTGTACACAGATAATTAATCTACCAATCTTGAAAGGGTTTTCAATAAGACAGAAAAATTGGAATTACATTTTTAACTATTGGTAAGATGTCATATTTTAAGGATGTGTGGCATGTGAGGAATACACTTTATGATGAAGACAGTTGCTAAATCATAGATTTAGTCAGATTATGATCATGCTCAATACAGAGCATCAGTTCTGCCAAAGTAGTTTCTCAGGTAGGGTTATAATCCTGGATTGGATGGGCCGCCACTCTGACACAGGAAGTCAGGGCGGGAATTGGGAATTTGGTCAGGTTGCCGGCGATGGCTCGTTTATTCATCGCGGAGACCACAGTGGGATCTTTAACATCCATTTATTAATGTCGGCAGATGGGAAGCCCAGTTTAGCATCTATCCCAGGGATGGCACACACATTGAATGAATGACCCTACCTGTGAAACACCAGGATGACCGTTTATGGCTGGGTTTTTTTTTGGGGGGGGGGGGGGGGGGGATCACTCATCCAGGCCAGACAAGTTCAGAGGTGAGCGTGCGTACATCTCGGCTATCCTGCCAGCCCGGAGGAGAGGTTTGTGAACATAGATAAGATCAAGGGTAAGTATGACAGGATAGAGAAATAAATACATAAAGGATATGAAAATGTAGTTTAGACTTGGAGAAGGGGATGATACAGATCTGAAACAAACGTGTTGTCACACTGGACATGCAAGATCTGTTATTGAGATTCCCGAAATAATTGAGCCCGAAAGTGAAAGGTCACAATGGGATAGAGAACACAGATAAAGGTTGGATGTACAGCGATCACGATTGAGTAAATGTTTCTAATGGGCATATACTGAGGGGGAGGTGGTTATACTCACCACTGAACATTACTTTTATTTTTCCATCTCACTTTTGTCCCTTCTTTGCTCAGGTGGGACATTTTGGTAAAGTTCAATAAACTGTGAGGGTTCAAAAAATGTGTGCAAAAAGTTTGCTCTTAAAATGATGGAAGAGAAAATTTGTTGTGAGATATCAATCGTTTTCCTTTCAAAACATCATTATTTATTTATTTTTATCTTACACCAAGCTCCTTTTTGCTACAACCATGACATGTCATTAACTCCCCCACCCATTCTCCCCCAACAACAAAAAAACAACTCTCCTTGTAAAAAAAAAAAATAAAATAAAAAGAAGAGAAAAGTAATCAATGAAGTCAGAACTTTCTATTCTGTTGGCGTATTCCAAAAAATTCCCAGCTTTAAGTGGGATGATAAGCTCAATATGATAATCATTCTCGCTGTACACGTTCATCTCCTTTAACATCTGGGCTTTATAGTTCTCTTGCTTATGCCATGGTCTTTACATTGAACAAATATTGCAACTGCTTTTTAGACATGTAGGGATTTTGTCTCCATGCTTGAGAATGCATTAGGCTATGCAACTTCCAGCCAAGTGATAGAACCGCCTGGGAATTTCTGTACATGCCTGGACCGCTAGGGTTATGTATCACGGTATTAATATTCTTAAGCATAGTGGACTATTGTAAAAAAAGAAATCGACTGATGGGATTTTCCAAATGTTGTGATGCATATTCAAGACGAATGTGCATAAATATTGTTTTTAACTTCAACAAAGAGCATGGGAGTTTGTATCTGTAATCTGATCCATTTGTTGTAAAAAGGTACTCTTTCAGATGTGGAAGTGTTTGAAAATATCCAAATGTGCAGTTATAATCAGACACCAAAAACATTCGGATGCACAATGGCTATGGTGTTTGGACGTATAATGTATATCTTTTAGCACCTTTCATTCAATGAAACAAATTATTTCATTACAAACATCACCATTGCAATGCAACTTGCTGGATTATTCTTCCAGGATTACAAGTATCAATAAACTCTGAGCATCAGCATTATATTGTTCTATTTACTCCATAAATGAAATAAATCAAGTTATTTAAGTCATTATGTACCTTGCTTGTCAATGTAAGCTAAAACACTTCTTCAATGTCATCCATGCTCACCTTGCTTGTCGCGTAACCAATCATTCCTCATCTGCAATTGTAATTCTTAGCAGCAGAGGTCTGAGAGATCCCAGCTGGAAGAACTGCTGAGGAAGACAAGTCAATTTAACGAGAAGGGCAAAATAATACGAGACAAATAGCACATTCTTTCCAGGTTTTGACTCTATTCACACTTTTGGTATTTTTAGTGAATAATATAATTCATCACTATTTTAGACATGGCAAGATATGTCAGTGGTAGCATGCTCATGTGCACATTTGTTCCCCTTCTTTTGGCCCAGCTTTCAAGTCTCTATAACTTTAATTGAAATAGTAAACTCTGTCATGTCATGACTTCTGTCATGACTCTGTACAGCAGGCAGTTTACAACTCATTCTGCCCAGCAGTTGAAGAGTGCATAGAAGTAAAAAACAAACAAACCCAAAAACACAAATAAACACACTTCTTAAATTATACAGGCTCTTTTAAAAAGGACATTCCATTTTGGTTTGGTTATAATCTTTGAACCGTGTGATGTAGAGTGTTAGAAATGGTAACACTGTGAACATCAGAGTTGGGAGTTTAAGGCTTGTTGCTTGCATCATCCTACTCCTTCAGTTATAGTCACGGTGTTGTACAGTCTAGAACAACATGTTTTTATCGTCGAGTGTTATTATAAGACCGACAGTGTTGTTCAGACAGAGCGAGATTTTAGGAAACAATTCAACTGCAAACGTACACCAAACAGGTCTACGATTATGTGCTTCATCAATAAATTTGAAAGGACAGGTGGCGTGAAGGATAATGTGAAAGGAATTGTCAGCCGAAAGAAATCAGTTCGCACGGAAGAAAATGGCACTAGTGTTCAGGAAGCGCTTACTTACATGACTCACAAATCCATCAATCGTTCATCGCAGACTCTGTCTTTGTCTGCATCAACAACATACCGAATCGTACGACAAGACGTCAAACTTTTTCCTTACAAGATTCAAATGCAGCAAACATTAAGCGATAATGATAAAGATTGCTGGCTTGATTTGTCTGGTTTTGTCTTATGCTTTGTCGATGGTCATCGGACCAAACTGGAGCGGATTTGGTTCATAGATGAAGCACATTTTCATTTGAACGGTTAGGTTAATAAACAAAATATGTGAGTGTGGGTTACTGAAAATCCTCATGAGACGAAAGAAAAACATCTACATCCTTTACGCTGAAACGTGTGGTGTACACTCTCGTCTACCAGTATTGTCGTTCCCGTTTTTCTCGATCGAACAGTTCCCACCAGCTCTTGCCTTAAACTTCTACAGGATATGTTTATGCCTCATCTGGAGAACTCTGGAGTGAACCTGCAGCCAACATTTTCCAGCATGACGGGGCTAGGCCACACGCTGCTAATGTGGTAATGGATTACTTGAATACTCACTTTGGAGATCGGGTCATTTTGAATCGGTAGCTTTGGACATGAGTGGAGCTGGCCTCCTTACTAACCCGATCTCAACACATGCGACTGCTTTCTATGGACATATCTGAAATATTGATGCTATGGAATCACCCCCCACACTATTGACGAACTGAAAAATACAATTACAGATGCTGTGCAGAGCATATGTGAAAGCGTTGTTGACGGTTGTATGTAATTTCGCAGTTGGTCTTCAGATGGTCGTACAAGAGGAAGGTGCACATTTTGAAAATGTATTTAAGTGAGAGAAAAAACTCCTGAATAGGAATTGTATTCTAAGTACAATTTTTCAGAAAATAATGAAAAAAAAATTTATCGTTTTGAAATACCGTAAGTATGATGATTAAATTTGTCATGCTTTTTCGATGATGGGACCTCTTTTTATACCGATTAAAAAAAAAAATCGACAGATAAGTTCACCCCCAGAATGCCTGTCAACACTTAATTCCACATGCCACCAGCAGATGATGAAATGATGATGAAATGATCGTTCGGTCTCATCATCTGCGTGTTGCAGTTATGCGATTCCCTCTCTTCGCATTGGGAGGATACCTGACACGTGATGGATACTTGACACATTAACACCTGACACATGATGCCTGTGAAGTTCTGGATGAAGACCACTCTGTGGTCAAAACATCTAACCTGAGCCTCGACTGCTGCGGAGCTATATACTAGTTGATGGTGCCTCCACTTCCGAAGGTGGATGGAGGTTGTTTTCACCCCTGTTTGTCTGTCTGTGAGCAGGATATCTCAAAAGGTTATGAACAGATTCGGAAACATGGTAGACAGGTTGGGTGTGCCACAATGATGAATTGATTAGATTCTGGTGAAGGTCTTGATCCGGATCCAGATATGAGAATTAAATTTTTTTTTTAAAGTGATTCTTCACCATTGAGAGATGGGGCCAAAAACAATACATAGCATATTTCAAAACATTGTGGATGGATTATGACAAAACTTGGTGGATGATTTGGGGAGGTGACAAGAACAAGCCCATCAGATTTTGTTCAGGTCCGGATGCAGATCCGGCCTATCAGTGGGCTATAAAGCGTAATGTGTTCAGCCTGATGGAGGTATGTGCTCTACCGAGTGCCCTTCTAGTTTGTTTCTGTTTTGTTTGCAATGATCTAACACTCGTTGTCAAGCTTTCTCATAAATCACACACAGGACAAAGACATTAGTAGACGGTGGACATTAGTAGTGGTAGTATATGGGATTTCAACTTGGGTTCTCAGCATCATGAGCCAGTGGTTCCGACAAGAATGCGAAACAGGCCAATCCTGTTTAACATTATCTGGACCAAAATGAAACACATGTTAGAAAACAAATTAATTTAAATATGTATAACAATGTCAGGCTCTTGCAAATTTATTTAATTATCCCTTCCTTCAGCACATATTGTCACCTCCTTCAGTTTGCTTTAATATACAGCTGGTCATGCAAACGTAAAAGTCATGGGATCAAGAGGGGTCCCATGACAGTGGTCAAAATCTGTGCTAACTCAAGCTTTAGTTACAAGGGGACAGCTGGAGTCTCAATTGGCTTGTCTTGTTTGGCATTTCCAGAGCTGGTTGTAATGTGTTTAACAGGAACTGGATGAGTTCAATGTGTGAAAGCTCAGCAAGAGGGATATGTATGGTTTGCAAATCCTTGGGAAGAATCCAATTTATTTCCGCCCTCACCAAATTTTCCCACGGTAACAAATCCCACAAATTTAGCGGTGATTATAATAATGACGATTTAACTTATTGGACTTCCCTGACTTTGCTGTGCAAGCAACATAGTGCCTGCCTGTTTACTTAGTTAAGTACAGAATTTCAGAAACTTTTGAATTAGGAGTCAAAAAAAATTGTGCATGAGCACGATTGGTTTGTTTTAAATTTAAATTTTTTTCCCCTCTGCAGCATGGACAAAATTTCAGACACACATGATACCCTCACTGTACAAGATGTGAGAGACTTTAGCAGTGGAGAGGAGTTTAGCGTTGGAACCTCCCTCACCTCCAGTGTCACTCAGGGAAATCCTTTTGCCTCGGGCTCACCTGGCGTGGCACATGCGATGATGCTCCAGGCCAAAATGAAGAAATTCATTGACAAAATGGAAGCACGATTCAAAGAAATCTGGCAGTTAAATTAAAGAAAATAATGAAGTTTTACTCCAGCAGTTATTAAAAAAAATTTAGTCAACAAAGTGCAACAAATTGAAGATAGGATGAGATCTGAGTCCACATTAATACAGCAGGAAATTTGTTTTAAAATAAATTCCACTAAAATAATTGTGCTTGAGGAGAACCTGGAAAGTGAAACTCAAACAATATATGTGGAGCTGGAGCAAGTCAACACAGGGATGGATTTGTTGAGCACTGATCTGGAGTTCCATTGTGATGGTGTGGATGCCAGCTTGCACTGGCAGAGCAAGGAAATTGTCCATGTAACAAAGCAATGTGAGGACATAACAAGCGGAGTGCAGAGGTTAGTCCCACATACCTGTGCAAGAGTGGGATTTACAGGAAAGGCTGAGTTGGGTTTTATGAAAACGAAAAGAAAGGCTGAGTTGAGAAAGGCTTTACTGAGAAAGGCTTTCCAGGAAATGCTGAGTTAAACCCAACTCGGCCAGTCAGGGCTCAAGTAGTATCACTGAGGAGCAGCTAATCACTTGTGACATTCAAATAAGGGAGGAGGTTGCTCAAGTGCAGGAGCAGGTGAGAGAGGAGGTATGGTCTGTCAGTCATCTTCATGAGAAGGTGAAGTCGACCCAGGAGACCATTGCCAGCAGCCATATTGGATATCTAAGACTTCCAGATTGTTTGAGGAACAACCTTGTAGGAATGTGATAAATCGCAGGGCTGGACTTGTACCATGGGGAGAACATTTGGCAAGCTTAAGGAAAGATTTTTATGGGTGAGGACGTATTCCTGATGCAACTTGAGTTGTGTGGCCCAAGTCTATGATTGGTCTGAGCTGAACCACGCACAAAATCTGATGGCAACTGGGATCAGCTGCAGAAATCTTAAACATGATGGATGTCTGCAAGAACCATGCATCTTAAGAAGCTGGATGATGTGCAACGTCACACTGTATGCATCATCAAGGACCCTCCACAGGAATTTAATATAAACCCCCTACCACACCCACACAGGAGAACTGCAGCAGGTCTAATGTACAGACTACACAAAGAGGAAGCTCCAGCATTTCTGAAGTCCATGCTACCTCCATCATAGACTTCAATAAGTTCCACCAGCGCAAGTGTCTCCTCTGGAAGCTATGTTGTGCAGGGTCTTACTGGCAAGATGGGGACTGGTCACTGGTCACTTGCTCGCAGTATGATCATTCTTATCTGTCTGCAATAATATTTGTGTGGAACAGCCGACCAGATGCCAATGTCAGTCACCCAACAACATCCGGGATGAAGGCTTTCTGATCCAGAGCACACAAATATCCAAGATATTGTTGTTATGCAGCACTTAATAATAGTTTGCTCTTTTTTTTTGCTTGCACTTTGATATTTTGTTTTCATGGTATAAGTGGGCACTGATTTCTGTTAGTGCTTTTTCATTAAAAAAAATAAAAAATAAAAAAAATCATCCTGAAAGGCCTGATGACCAGCGGCCAGACCTTTGCCGCTGTAAACTCCTGGTTTGGCACAACGGCACAGAACGATTTGGTCTGGGCTCAGCTCCAGCATGGCAAGTTAAAACCGCTCGGTATTATCCAGTGGAAAACTGATAATTTGGCTATCCTTGAAGGCCTGGTTTCAGTGTGCACCGGTGATCGTCTCAATTGTGGTTGCGTAACAAGGGGAGGCTGCCGTCCACATAATTATATGAAAGAAAGCAGTATGAAAACGATTACAAAATACATAATATTGCCTGCGTATTGTTTCTGCTTACTATAAAAAATGTTTTGTTTTGGTCAGGACAATAATGAGCAGAATCTCTATTGCCCACTTTGTTAATTTAGAATCATTCCCAGTAAATAATAGTAATATCATTTGTCTTTTCAATACTTTAAGCAATATAAAGTTTGAATGATTTTAACTTTGTCTCTATGATTTAATATGAAACCATCACATCCTCTGCAATATTTAAAGCTTATGCCAAACAAAGTATTTGTTTCCAATTACAGAGCAGAGGTTGAGAATTCTATTTAAAAACTTTTCCTATAAAAAAATATAATGAACGAAACAAAAACTATATATCATTGGCAATCTCATGTGCATATTGCAGGAATGTTAAAAATGTACCAACATCAATCAACATGTTAAAAAGGTGGGTTATAAAATAAACAGAGACAAATCCCCTGTCCTCACCCTTCTACAAACACAGATTTTCACCCAATGTATGGGTTTTCACTTCAATCACACCTCGTAATCCCTTGAGTTTTCCAAAGCGAAAGCTCAAATATAAGCATGATTTAAAACCTCACCATCATCCAGGCTTCATCAGAGATCGTTATCATTCATCGCCAGTTAAACGGGAGCGGGTTCAGGGTGGTGATGCGAGACTGGCAGAGATGTAAGAAAGCTGCATGAACATTGCTGCTCCATGAAATCTGCAATTTAATGAAAGAGTGATGCAAATGTTAACCTTGAATTAGTATATTGTCAAAATGTGAAATGATTAAATTAATGGTGGCATAAGGCTTAAAAGAAAAACAGCTTTTAAAATACCAGACTCAACACTTTATTAAAACAAGAAAGAGCAATCAGAGATTGTAGACCCTCACCACGACTTGTTTTGTGTGGTGTATTTTGTGTAGCAAATAAATGGAAGGATGTACTAAATGAAAGGTTGTTGATTGTAAATGAAAGCTCAAAATGATCGAGTTGTAAATGTGTTAGGGGTCAAAGATCTGAAAACCTGTAAAGGTCAAATAGTCTGAAGGCCTAAAGGTTAAAACGTTGAAAGGTCTGAAAGGGTCTAAATGGGTTTAAATGGTCGAAATGGTCTAAAGTGTCTAAAGGGTATCAAGAGGTTGAAAGGAGCTAAAGGTCAAAGGGTCTTCCATGTATCAAAAGGTCTGAAATGTGTGAAGGTCTTCGGGTTTCTAAAGGGTCTAAGAAGTCTCAGGATATTAAAGGGTGTAACAGCGTCTATGGGGTCTAAGGGTTCTCAAGTGTCTTCGGGGTTGAAAGGGATCTTGAGTGTCCCAATGGGTCTTCAGGTTCTAAAGGGTCTGAGGAGTCTTAAAAGGGTATTAAGCATCTGAAGGGTCTTAGGGTCTTTGGGGTAATAAAGGATGTTAGGAGTCTAAAGGATGTTAAAATTTGTTGAGGTTCTAAACTTTAGAACCTTTAGAATCTTTAGAACCTTTAGAATCTAAAGGTGGTAGGGGTCTTAAATGCTATTAGGGGCCTCAAAGGTCTTTGGGGTCTAAAGGGTCTTTGGGTTCCAATGGATCTTATGGGTTTTAAAGGGTCTTAAATTGTCTTCAGGTTATAAAGGGTATAAAGGGTCTTTGGGGTTTCAAAGGGTCTTGGGATTTTAAAGAATTTTAGGGGTCCTTAGGGTCTTTGTGGTCTTGGAGTTGTAAAGGGTCTAAGATGGTTTTAGGAGTCTTAAAGGGTCTTATGGTTCTTAATGATCAAATGTAATTCATACACATACGTTCTGTGCAGACAAGCAAATGGATCCAAATTTAATGCCCTCTCCCCTGGCGAGGGAAATAAGCACCTGTAAATTATGGCCACTGAATAATAGGGGAAATACTATATCACTGAATAATAGGGGAAATACTATATCACTGAATAATAGTGGAAATACTATATCACTGAATAATAGGGGAAATACTACAAGTGCAATATTAATACATCAATGATCATGATTAATGTACATTTTATTGCCTCAATTCCCTAATGACCCCCCATCCCGAATCTTCTATACGAATAAAAGGCAATGTGTGTGTGTGTGTGTG
>CM068966.1:69057380-69073724 GCA_035128595.1 Eptatretus atami | reverse complement strand
TAATGGGGCAGGGGAACACGCAAGAAGGCAGAGTTAACTGAATAAAAGGAATGCAGGTATGTACAAGGCACTTAAACAATTCTACTTACAGGATGGCGCCACACACACGCACACACAAGAAATGGACCTCGTGGGTCTATCTCGGTCAAGCCGAGCCGGGGTACCTGTCCGCTTCGTGTGGCCACACCGACTCCGAGACCACCACGGTGGGACCCGAACCCATGCCTCCAAGTCCACGGCCCACGAATGAGGCCGCTCAACCACGATCACACCGTCTGCAGAACGCTCCAGCCACGAGCACACCGTCTGCAGAACGCTCCAGCCATGAGCACCACACTGCAGAACACTCCAGCCACGAGCACACCGTCTGCAGAACCTCCTGCCATGAGCACACCGTCTGCAGAACGCTCCTGCTATGAGCACACCGTCTGCAGAACCTCCTGCCACGAGCACACCGTCTGCAGAACCTCCTGCCACGAGCACACCATCTGCAGAACCTCCTGCCATGAGCACACGGTCTGCAGAACCTCATCCAGACCACCACACTCCTCCTCTTTTGGTGGGAGGAGCTTCTTCTCCCCACCACTCGCCTCCTGATTGGACGGTGGGTTGTTAGGCGACTCGTGGCGGCCTCCCGATTGGCCGGGCCGAACACTCCATCTGGCTAAGGCAGAGCCAGCCTGAGGTAATAGCTTCCCTGACTGGGCAAGGGGTGGTCTGGTGGGAGGGGCAACGACCACCCTCCCACCGTGCGTGTCTGAGAACCCAAACGGAACAGCCAGGGGAGGACCCTATTCTCCACCTCACCCCTGTACGTGACACGATGCACGTGGGCGATGGTGTTGTTATTGTTGTAGTTGTTGATGTAAAAACCGAGCTAAAAAAATAACCTGTAGCGCACACATGTAATTCCCATTAGACAGAAGGTCAAGGATTCTAACTGTACACATACTTATCGACATAACTAACTTTGGGACCTGAATGTTGAGTGCGCATGGTTTCCAGATACGTAACAATATAAAGCAAAGAGTGGCTGTGAGTGGGAGGATGCAAGTACGTAATGAGGTACCTCAGGGGTACTGGGACCATTATCTATATCTATACTATAAAAGTGAATTGGTACATACAATATATTTGTTTATATATACTTCAAAAACAAAAAAACTACTGAACTAAATCCAACCAAATTTTGCATGTTGCCGAAGGGTACCTCAAGTATAGTTTCTGTCTTTCTGTTTCACATCTCAGGAAGGACATATCTGTCATAGAGAGGGTACAGTGTTGAGCTAGCTAGACTCAGCTATGAGGAGCGGCTGGAGGAGACAGGACTTTATACATTAGAAAGGAGGTAATTACGAAGAGGATTTAATTGAGATGTTTTGGGAAAGGACAGGTATGGCCAAAATAAGTGCATAAGTTTTTCAGCAAAATAGACAATGCTAGGACCAGGGACCAAAGCCTGAAAGTAAAGAAGAGGAGAGTTAGGGCAGTATTAAGGCAAGTGTGTTTCATCCAGAGAGTAGTTAATGCATGGAATGGTCTCTCTAGAAAGGTAGTGGCAGCACAAAGGGTAGATAACTTTAAGGTACCTAGAAGCAGTGGAGATAGAGGGATACAGGGATGTTGGTAGGTAGCATGCATGTGGATAGGTGATAGCATTTGATGTTGCTGTAGCAAAGGCATTGTGGGCCAAATGGCCTCCATCTGCACCAAAGTTCCTTGTTATCTTTCTTTGCACAAAATAATACGTAGACCAATCTCAAAAAAACAAAAAACTGCAAGCAATACTTAACCATTTAAGGAAGGCAAAACTTTAAAACAGCTTGTGTAATCATTTTGTTGTTTCCATCTAAGCACTGAATTCATGTTGTTGGGACCTTAGGATCAAATCCCATAAACCATGTTTTGTCTATTAATACTCCTGTATCTCTGTAAAAGCATTGTAAGATGGCAGGATAATCTTAGAAGTTTGTACACTCACCTCTGAGCCTCATAGCTTGGGTTCAAGTCTTGATCAGCTATAAACTCTCACCCTGGTGAATCACATGCAAGGTGATGCATAAAGGTGTGTGCTGTCCCTTGGATGGGATGGACGTTAAGATGGGTGTCCCATCTGCTTTAATTGGTAGATGTTAAACTATCTACCCACGATATTTTTCATGAAGAGAAGGCAAGTTATTGCCGGCACGATGACAAAATTTAAAATTCCTGCCACCTTCAGTCAAAGGTCAAGCCTGGCGAGCAGGTTTATGAAAGACTTGCGCCAAAAACGTTCCGTGCGCGACCCCATAACGTGGGAATCATTCGGGCTGTTTCAGAAGTAGAGCAAGTAGTGGTAATAGTAGTAGTATGG
Source organism: Eptatretus atami (assembly GCA_035128595.1). Taxonomy (NCBI): domain Eukaryota; kingdom Metazoa; phylum Chordata; class Myxini; order Myxiniformes; family Myxinidae; genus Eptatretus; species Eptatretus atami. The sequence continues at coordinate 69,071,371 of CM068966.1, read as the reverse complement.
ATCTATGTAAAATTATATTGACGTTTCTTATGTCCTTATTGATGTAAAAGTGCACTGTTGTTTCCTAGCTTCTTTGTCTTGCACGTGATGTGTTCAAACTCATTCATGGGTGTCTTCGATCACTGTTAAAACCAAGGAATGCTTTCGTCAAACATTGTAACATATAACAACCTTTTAATTTATGAATATCTCTTTTTCTTAACCCTTAATAATACATTTCACTTCATATGCATTTTACTCGTTCTTTTGTTCCACTGTGAAAATTCAAATTTGGCAAAGAGCTTAATGGCTCAGAAATCCATTCACATACTGATACTGACTAAAGAACAAGTATTTATTACCCTCGCTGAAGGAGGGGGTATTGCGTTTGGGTCTGTTTGTTTGTCTGTCTGTTTGTTTGTCCGCACAGAACTTTCGTGTTTTTCTCCGCAACTGCTTGTCGGATTGAGACAAAATTTTCACCATTGGTGCGACTACTCATGTAGAATGTTTTGATCATAATTATGACATCATAGGTCACGTGGTGTGGCAGCCATGTTGGAAAAACAGAAAAACTTTGGACCTCTATCTCTGAAACCGCACCAAGGAAAAAATTGAAACTTGGCACACGGCAAGTACTCTTCATGGGGAATGTGTGATGTTTTAATGACGTCATAGGTGCCTTTGTTATGACATAATTGCAGATGTAGAACGCTACATGTAGTCAGTATGAAAAATTTTGAGGACCATGTAGGGATAAAATGGTCCACAGAAAAAAAATTGATGAAGTCAGATCAATCGATGATGCGAAACTTCACATTTATTATGTAGTTGTGATAGGGAATACATGTTTTAAATTTCAACTTGATCAGACGCATTTGTCTGGCAGCCAGAATTATTTGATTTTTTTATCTGGGTTTTTTAATTTTTTTATTTTTTTTTAAATAAGGCTCACTTGGCTGTGCCTGGGTAGGTTTGTGAGTAGAGAAGTCGCAGCTGAAATGTGAATCCGATCCAGGTTCCTCCTGATGACTTCATCTTTGCTTTTTGCTTGTTTTGGTTCCTTCTGATGACTTCAATGCAGGACTGTACCTATTTGGTCTTCCATTTGATTTGAATTGAATTTATTTTAATCCCATTCTAAATTCAATTGAATAATGAATAATAATAAAAAAAACGTCATGGGTCAGGGTCAGGTGTCCGATCAAACCGGGGTTGCATCAAAGCGGGACATCTTGGTACCCGGTCATCACTGCCAGCAGTTATAAAGTGGCAGTTCTAATTATCTCTTCTTAATTACGTAACACACCGGTACACAAAATACACCACACAAAAAGTCATGGTGAGGGTTTGCAATCTCTGATTGCTCTTTTTCTTGTCTATGTTTGAACCCTTCACCTGTTTTTCTCTGATGTTCTGCCCTTAAAGCCGAATATATATGTATTTGCTTTGCATACTTATGTCGATTATTTAATCTCTCTGATATTGCATCATATAATGATCTATTTTTGCAGTTTCTGCAGATGGACATGATTATTTTGAGTAATGTTTTTGGTTGTGCATTCTACCTGCTTGATCAAAAACATATACTCAATAGAATTAGGTCGAAAACCATGTCCAGAAATGATGGAAGCGTTTTTGAATCTCTGTGAATAAAATGTACTGCCTGTTTTTGGTGGTGATTTATGGCAGTGGCCTGCAGAGATCTTGTGCTCCCTGCCTGTGTTTCTTTTCCTTTCATTCCCTCTCTTCACCCACCCCCATCTCTTCCTTGCAGTCCGTTTCGCCCGCTCACCCTCCCCGTGCATTTCAACGAATTCCTTTGAGTAATCGCGCCTGTCTGGCACGGGAGCTGACTGTCTGGCTCGTATTCAAATTTCAGGTGAAGGCGGAAAAAGGTGCAGGGGTGAGGAAAGCTCCAGCAGGCAGCTGGAAAATCTGTTCCAAATATCCCTGCACCAAAGGCAAAATACCAAGTCAAAGTGGGGCATTTCTCGTTTCACTAAATTCAAAATCGAAACACATTTTCATTGCACAATGCATTTTTTTGGACGGAGGTCCTCCACGTGGGGTTCATTCTCTTGTTTCTATCTCCTACTCTGTTGGCCTCCATCCCAGTTTAAAAAAAAAAAAAACTGCTACCCAAGACTGTTTGTTGATGCAAGCTTTTGTAGTTTTTTTCATCACCAGTGCACACCTCATTTTGGGTGAATAATTCAGTGATTGAGACCTGGCAGTAATGGGTGTTAATTGTGGATGAATAATTATAGGATCTCAGTCTGAGTTTCCCCCACCTTGTGATGTCATATATGAGCTTTCCTTCCCAAATATCATAATAGATGTTAAAATGTAAAGGAATGACCGACCCTTCCAAGGTCGACGTTACAACAACAATAAGTAATTATAACATTATCAAATTAATAGTTCCTTAGGAATGCCCAACCCTGGATATGGAATTAATTTGTCAAACTCAATTGAGCTCAAACTCATATGATGGCTGCAACAACCACAACCTCTCTATTCCCCAGAGTTGCTGTTTGAGTTACATTTAATGAAGCACCAATAATCTAATATATAAAGCCGAGTTCGTGTCTGTGGATGAATGTGTGGGTCTGTCCGTGGGTCATAAGCATCGCCCATTCTACAAGCCACGCCTTCCCACTCCTTTACCTCCAGCCATCCAGAAATCGCCGCCATCTTTTTCGCTCAACATAGCTCAGATTGTTTATGGAGGCCTCTGATGTACATATGAAGACTGAACAATGCGTGTTCTATCATTAAAATAAAGTACCGTTTTGAGGAAACAAAGGTACATTTTGATTCCAACTCAAACGAGGTAATACATGTTTTGTCCGCAGCGGTCTAATATACATTAGACAGCGGTCCGCAGCGGTCTAAAAAAACTTTGGGGTTTTTGCCTGACTTTTCAAAGCTTATAAACAAACTGATGGACATATAATACACGTTATATGAAGTAAATAAACATTAACATTGGTTCGGTCATGAAATACCTGTGTCCGTAAGTAATTAAATCGGGAGGCCGCCAGGGAAATTCCTGAGATATATACTTTTGTGCACTCAACATCACCCCTGAGTTGATGTACGTTTTAAAACTGAACAAGGTACGTTTTCATTTCAACGAAAATAGTCATGATTAATATTTAAAATCTTTAATGAAAAAACTGTCCTTTTGTAGGCATCTTGTATGGACTGTATGCTGTCGAGATGTCCAGGGGTGTGTTCAGTTACCAAGCAGCTGTTCCTTATCAACGGTTTTGAATGGAGTGCTTGCTTGACTGCTTAAGCCACATGGCAAGCTCTCCACAAGAAACTGAACACAAGCAACTACAATTGGTAACGAACGGAGGGAGGGAAAGGGGTGGGGTGAGCGGAAGGTCCCGGTGTTGCCTGGCAACGCTGGGTACCCCTGCTGGTACTTTATAAAAGCAGGTTTTGGAATTCTAAATCATGCCACATCACACCACCACTGCTCCTCAAATCTCCGCTGCAGCTTCATTGACACCAATAATGAAGAATGATGAACGAGTGTTCTGCAATGCATGCAGAATGACTTGAGCATGTCCTCAGGCTGAAAGCATCATTCAGGAGGAAGAATTTTTGTCGTCACAACCGATTCAAAATTCTTTACATTGCTTTATTCCCCCAATGGAAACACTATTTTACAATGTGTATTCCCTTTTCTTCCTTGTGAGAGGAAATGGGTTCAACTCACAATCTGGGATCCAGAAAAATGAACACAAACATGTTGATTACAACTTTCATAACGAATAAAGAAAAGAAAACTCAATAAATGTGTTTACAATTGGATGTCTGTGTATGAGTTTTCGTGCATCTGTGTGTATGAGTGTTACGAGTGTGTGTATTAGCGCATCTGTGTTATATGTATGTGTGCTAATGCATCTGTGTGTATGTGTGTTAATGCATCTGTGTGTGTGTGTGTGTGTTATGTGAATGCATGTCATGTGCATGTGTGTTCGTGCATCTGTGTGTATGAGTGTCCATGCATCTGTGTTTATGTGTGTTAGTGAATATGTGTGTATGCATGTTAGTGCAAGAGTGTCAGTGCGTCTGTGTGTATGAGTGTTCGTGCATTTGCAAATTCTGTATTGTTTGCACCTATTAAGGTACCTATGCTTGCATGTGCATGTGTAATGTGTATGTGTCCGTATGTGTATCTACTTTGTCATAGCTGGAGGTGCTGAAACATTTTCAAGGAAATGATACCTTTTAGTAATTTGAGATTCCAAAAGGCTGCTTTTGTAAGCATTGATCAAAATGTTCTCTATAATTAAACATCTTCATTCTTGTTTTAGTATCACTGGATCTGCTTTTGAATGGTTTAAATCTTATCTAACAGATCATACAATCACTGTAAATATTGATAGTTATTTATCTGATCCTGTCTATGAAACTTGATGATACGCTGCCTTATACAACAATGAAGTAATGTGTCACCGAAATTTAAAAAAAATTGATGTCCATGAACTTTGCGAAACTCACTGATGCCAAGTAGAATATGCTGATGCTTTCTTCTTTTAGTCCTTCAAAGGCTTCACACTCACATAGTAAAATGTGCTGCTCATCACCTGATCATTGCTAATTTTGATCTCCAACGTGGGTATCATCATGAACTCAATGCTTTCCATTATTCCTCACATCGCTAAAATCTGAAAATCTATTTTCTTCCATTTGCACAAGATTAGCCAATTCTGCTCGTGCCTGAATCAGAGGACAACTGAAACTTTGTTCACTCTATCATAAGATCACAACTGGATTAGTGCAATTCCCTCCTGGCTGCAGGCTTTCCTGATTCTTCTCCCGTGCCCTTGAAGCACATCTAGAGTACAGCAGCCAGGATTGTGGTTAATGCAGACTTGGAAACATCAAAACATCACTCCAATTCTCAAACACTCTAATGGCTTCCATTAAATCAATGTATAGATTTTATAATTCTGTTTATAACCTTGAAAGCCATGCATAAATTGACTCCACTTATATATCTGATCTTATTACAACTTTCACCCCTTCATGAAAGCCAAGGTCCAGCACCTGGAATTTCCTGGTTGTCCCCTGCACCAAGATGAGAAGACTTGGTGATCGAGAATTCTTAACTCCATGACTGTGGATCTGATCTTTTAAAATCCGCATCATCTCATCAGTTATAGTTTTTCAATCTCTTTTAAAGTCTTATATTTTCACAAGTTGCTTCTTAAATTTTGTAAAGCATTTTGACATTTTGTTTGAAATGAAAAGTGCTATAAAATGAATAAATTGATTGATTCATTCAAATTTCTTTGATGCAGAGAGAAAGTGCTAGTGCAAGTATGTCTGTATTGGAGCTCTTTCAGGGGTGGGGGGTTATTGACACTTGGGATAGTAGTTCCTAAATAAGGCTTAAAATGCTGTTGAGAACTGTTATAGAAGAAAATGGTAAATAAGATGTTACTCTTGCAGAAAGAGAAACTTGAATCTGGCTTCATGTCAACAAAAAGCACTTATCACTGCTCTTTTGTGCCAATGATAGAGTGATAGAAAGGCCGAAGCCTGTTGCAAGAAAGTCTCAATGTTTCCTTATTAATTTCAATATTTGGAGACATTAAGTAAATCTCACTGCTTCGGGGCATTATAATAAGATTTGTGGATGTACAACATCAGTTTACATATATTTCGTTGAGTTTATGGTAAAACATGTAAAAAATAATAGTACAATTTGAAAATGTTATGCAATGATATTGTCTACCCTGAGAAACAGTATGTGACATCAATGCTCCAAAGTAGTTGGATAAAATGAAGATACCATTTAACATTTACTTGTGTATCATTAAGTTTCCTGTGAAGGTGAACATCAAAACAGCTTCAATTCAGAGGAAAATATCTGCACAATTTTGTGATGCATTCTGTGTTTAAATCACCCAGCTGTGTTTAAATTGTGCAATGAGTTAAAAAAAATGGATGCAAATTAGTTAGGGATCTTGAGAATTCTCACATGCAACCAACTTCTATTAAATCAAGCAAACATCAAATGAGTTGAAGAGCTAATTTTGGTGACTCGCCAGAATATTGGTAAATATAATTGCTGAAGAATTGATGTCAGCGTGGAAACTATCTTTCATTCTCACTTTTCCACGTGAAACAATCTTTCATAGAGGAGTAGCAGCTGAAACCCGAATCCGATCCAGGTTCCTCCTGATGACTCCATCTTTGTCTATTTCAGTTCCTCCTGATATTCCAATGCTGTATTTGGTCAGTTATTTGATTGAAGTGAAAGAAGGTGAGTGCAAAGTGGGTACCGAAGGGCTTGGTTTGATCAAAATGCAACTTGTGAGGCCATTGAAGCCAAGCTCCTGGAACACCACTGGAGGAATGGAGTTGTTTTATTGAGAAGACTAGCAGAGTACCTGCCAAACAGGCGATGTTCCAAGCGTGCACCACATTCTTCTGACACATCTCTTTATTTGGGAGGTGTATAGGTAACAAACCACTGCCTCGATCGCTTCCGAAGCTTGTGACGCCTTTCGGCTCCAACCTTTTGATACTTGATGATCCTTTTAACAATCGCTTAAGTTGTTTTACACTGAACAGAGTACTTATAGGGAGAGCAGTGGCGATTGTGAATATCGTCACCCTCATAACAAAAGTGCCTAAGTCATTTTTTCCAGTTTTTGAGATTTTCTGCCTGAGTCATCTATAGCCATGACGTAATCATAATCACGAGTAACAAGATTCGTGTTTCATTTAGCTTCCAACAACTCTGTGCACAAGAAATAGTGAATAAATATTCTTTGATGAAGAATTGCTGCAGTTTTTTGTGTTTTTCTCAAAACTGGAAAAAATGACTTAGGCACTTTTGTTATGAGGGTAACGATATGATACTTCCTTAGGCTTCCCAGAATGTCTGACGTATGATTTTTTTTTTCATTTTACAATTGTTGAAAGGGCCAGGCCAACTGTCCAACCAATGGGTATAGAGCAGACATACATACGTGCATTCATACACACATACATACATACACACATACATACATACAAACACTTGCTGTTATATATAAATTGTTACAGGTGATTAGACTTGGGTCCACATTTTATGTCAGTCATGAAATATGCCAGAATGGAACGGAGATATTCTTGGTCTCCATAAGCAAAAAAAAACAAAAATATAGGGAACTCGGAAGAGCGCATATTTCCGCCATGCAATGCCTGATCCACAAGAACATATCGGGCCCAATACATTTTTGAAATATCATGCTGTACAGTACTATATCGTTTTTGACCCTGTCTCTCAATGGTGAAGAATCACTTTGTGAAAATTAAATAATTCTCGTATCCAGATCCAGATTCGGATTTTCACCAAAATCGAATCAATTCGTCGCGGTCACACACCCAACATGTCCACCAAGTTTCGTCCAAATCCATCGACAACTTTTTGAAATATCGTGCTATATATCATTTTTCTGCCCTATCAAAGGTGAAGAATCACTTTAAAAATTCTAGTAGTCGGATCCGGATCCGGATCTTCACCAAAATTGAAACAATTCATCCTTGTCACACATCCAACCTGCCCACCAAATTTCATCCAGATGCGTCCACAACTTTTTGAGATATCCTGCACACCAACAGGCAGACAGACAGACAAGCCGGTAGGCGGACATGGGTAGTCGCCTACCCAATAGAAACCTAGCGCGATGGGCCGTTCGATGGGGAATGACCTGAGGATTAAGCACAAGAAAATTCATGATTCTCGCTTCAAGGGTTAATGCTGCAGATTGTTTTTTTGTTAAAATACCCCACTTAGAGGTTTTTCGTCCGTTGCTAGGCAACGGAGGGGTCCATGGCAAGGTTCTTTCTCACACATAATAGGACATACCATGAACCTACCATACCAGTTTCATGTATATCTGACTCATAGTCTCTGAGATATAGAACTTCTTTTTTTATTGTTTTCGACCAGGGTTCATTCAAAGTCTATCTCTCCGACAGTTTTCATAGGATTCGACTGGAAATTTTTGACAATATGGCTGAATGTACTGCCCACAGTCGCTCGGGCCCGATTTTTGATTTTCGAAAAATAATTTTTATGATTTTTGTGAAAAATTTCAAAGTCCGTTGCTAGGCAACGGTGGTGTCCATAGCAACGGTTCTCATTTGCACACAACTAGGTCATCGTATGAACCTACCCACCAAGTTTCATCGAAATCGCCATTGTATTAACGGAGCAGTGGACCGAACAGACAGACAGACAAACATATCGATGGAAAAACTGATAATAAGGGTAGAACAAATTTCAACATTAAAAAAAAAAAAAAAAAACATTTTGATGGATCGCAACCCAACAAACATATCGACGGAAAACTGATAATAAGGGAGAACAAATTTCAAAAAAAATTTTTTTTAATTTTTTTTTTCGACTGGATCGACTACCAACAGACAAGCCGGTAGGCAGACATGGGTAGTCGCCTACCCAATAGAACCTGACGCGATGGGCCCGTTCGATGGGGAATGACCTGAGGATTAAGCACAGAAAATTCATGATTCTAGCTTCAAGGGTTAATGCTGCAGATTGTTTTTTCGTTAAAATACCCCACATTTAGAGGTTTTTCGTCCGTTGCTAGGCAACGGAGGGTCCATGCAACGGTTCTTCTCACACATAACTAGGACATACCATGAACTACCATACCAGTTTCATGTATATCTGACTCATAGTCTCTGAGATATAACGAACTTCTTTTTTTATTGTTTTCGACCGGGTTCATTCAAAGTCTATCTTCTCCGACAGTTTCATAGGATTCGACTGGAAATTTTTGACAATATGGCTGAATGTACTGCCCACAGTCGCTCGTGGCCCGATTTTTGATTTTCGAAAAAATTATTTTATGATTTTTGTGAAAAATTTCAAAGTCCGTTGCTAGGCAACGGTGGTGTCCATAGCAACGGTTCTCATTTGACACAACTAGGTCATCGTATGAACCTACCCACCAAGTTTCATCGAAATCGCCATTGTATTAACGGAGCAGTGGACGAACAGACAGACAGACAACATATCGATGGAAAAACTTAATAAGGGTAGACAAATTTCAACATTTTAAAAAAAACAAAAAAAAACATTTGATGGATCGACAACCCAACAAACATATCGACGGAAAAACTGATAATAAGGGAGAACAAATTTCAAAAAAAAAATTTTTTAATTTTTTTTTCGACTGGATCGACTACCCAACAGACAAGCGGTAGGCAGACATGGGTAGTCGCCTACCCAATAGGAACCTGACGCGATGGGCCCGTTCGATGGGAATGACCTGAGGATTAAGCACAAGAAAATTCATGATTCTAGCTTCAAGGGTTAATGCTGCAGATTGTTTTTTCGTTAAAATACCCCATATTTTAGAGGTTTTTCGGCGTTGCTAGGCAACGGAGGGGTCCATAGCAACGGTTCTTTCTCACACATAACTAGGCCTACCATAACCTACCATACCAGTTCATGTATATCTGACTCATAGTCTCTGAGATAACGAACTTCGTTTTTTTATTGTTTTCGGCCAGGGTTCATTCAAAGTCTATATTCTCCGACAGTTTCCATAGGATTCGGCTGGAAATTTTTGACAATATGGCTGAATGTACTGCCACAGTCGCTCGTGGCCCGATTTTTGATTTTCAAAAAAATAATTTTTTTATGATTTTTTCAAAAATTTCAAAGTCCCGTTGCTAGGCAACGGTGGTGTCCATAGCAACGGTTCTCATTTGCACACAACTCGGTCATGGTATGAACCTACCCACAAGTTTCATCGAAATCGCCATTGAATTAACGGAGCACTGGACCGAACAACAGACAGACAGACAGACAGACAAACATATCGACGGAAAAACTGATAAGGGTAGAACAAATTTCAAATATAAAAAAAAAAAAATACTTTTTTGACTGGATCGACTACCACAAGCATATCGACGGAAAACTGATAATAGGGTAGACAAATTTCAAAAAAAATTTTTCGACTAGATCGACTACCCAACAAATAAGAAAATGAAAAATCTGTACTTAGCACGACACTTGGCGAATTAGTTGACCTTTCGTGGTGGTCCAAGCTGTAATGTCATGGAATGTGTGGTGTTTATTTGTTCGTACATTAATAAAACTAGTACGTGGCCGTAAAAAAAAAATTAATAATAATAATAATAAATATTCAAACCGCGAGCAACAAACAACAACCACACAGGCCGTTTCTTCGCTCTCGCGTGCCCGTACGTGCGTGGCCCGGAAGTTCGCATATTATTCGCAATTTAGTTTAATACCCAATTATTCAATTAGTGCCAACGTATTTTACCTTTCGCAAAGTCGTGGCAAGGAAAAACAAAAGAGAAGAGAGAGAAAAAAATTTACTTCCTGGTTCGGAGCATACCAGCACTCTGATGTATCCGAAATTTATGCACCGTCTAATATGAAAAACGATCATAACTGTAGGGTCAAAATGCATTTGTTTATCTATAAATGGCATAAGAAAATCGAGAAATTATTTACTATCGTGATCATTCGAAGCTGTCGTTGTAACCGAAACGGGAACGACGTGCTATCCTCGACGGCCACGCCACGCAGACAATATTTCATTTGGTAAATAAATGGCCATAACTTGGAGCGCTAGTGCTGATTTAATATCTAGCAACTGTGAAAAGAGCACATCCCCTTCGTAAGCGTTCGAGCAATAATATACTTGCAAGTTCAATTAGATCGGCACTCAGTTTTGGAGAAACAGCGGGTCAGACACACACACATCGACACACAACAATCACACACCACACACAAACACCACACACACACCACACAACACACATTGCTGGAATATTAGATAGATGACGCGACGTTACAAATAACAATTATCACGGGCGGTTGTGTATGGTGTATGGCAGCAGATTGAAAATTTTCACAACTCATTTAAAGCACCATGTGACATTCATCAAATTATCATCGGTGCTTGTTGCCTTCTTCTGATGGTAGAAATATTTGAAAAATACCTTGAACATTCTTTTCAACCAGCTTTACGATCCCGTATCAGGTTTGAAATATGTTGTAAAACAAAATATGTATTTTATTGTTTTTTCATGTTTTGGGTGACCCTGACCTTGACCTTGGTCAATTTCGATCAAACTTTGTACACATGTTAATATTACATGCATAAATAGACAGTATAAGTTTCAATATAATAAGTGCAAAACTGTTGAGAAATAGCCATGTGTAATTCAAAAATTCCCTTAGCGATGCTTATTATGGCGATAATATAAAGTTATGCAGAATCCAGATCCTGATCTTAAACATCACAAAGTCACATATCTTTTTGCACTGTGGATTTCTATCAGCTGTTAAAATTTCATCCAACGGTTAAGAATTGTGACCTGTAACGAATAGAATTTTTTTTAAATCACGCCAATAGCTAAAAACTTTCGAGTCATACGCTTGCAAAAACTGTGCATAATTTGTACTAACATGCATTTTAAAACATTTATGATATCCATTGAAGTTTGTTTTGGCGTCAACAGGAAGTCGCTACGACTTCCGGTCACTGAGTTAGTCCAAAATGTGTTTTCACGTTGTGTGACGTCACGTCGTGACGTTTAGTGCCGATTAAGACGGGGTTTGGACGTGGACCGTCTCAGGTGGATTACCAATCAGGTGTAAAAATTTAAGAACGACTGGTCCAGTCGTTTGGGCTGTAGACGACAGCCAGACAAACAAACAAACAAACAAACCAACAAACGGAACAGCACCAACATACTTGACAAAATCGAGATTTTGCCAAGTAAACAAGCTGGTAGGCGACATGGCTGCTCGCTCTAGATGGAAAGCTGGCCGACGTGACTAGCCGATATTCATGTAACTGCTATCAATAAATTTAGCACAATAAATATGATTATCACAGCCCTCTTAGTTTGTGCCCGAAACCCGCCTTGTGAATTTCAGGCATGTTTCCAAAGAGACTCTAACAAATGGCAGCCCTGGTAATTCCATTTATCTATTCGCTAAAGATTTTATTTTTTTTATATGATGCTGTAAGACATTCTCCTTGGGCACAAAAAAACAGGTCCTCGGAGGTCCAGTTTCAGAGGTATTGATTTTTTGTACAGTCCACAATAAGTTGTACGATGTACGATAAAGTATTTTAGCTGTGCTAAGCAACGGAGGTGTGCATAGCAACCATTCATTTTTGTGTACATGCTAGCCACATTGTACACATTTCACCCAAGTTTCATCAAAATCGACACTTTCTCTTAGAGATATTCGCAATAACCGTTTCTGAAATGTTCGACATGTACTCGCCCAAAACCTATCTCCTCCTACAAATATTTTTGTTAGGGCTGCAATTGGCATGAAGGGAGCTAGATAGATTGCGCACAGAACCTCAGCTTCGATTTTTCGAATTTTTTTTTATTTTTTTTCGATTTTTTGACCACTTTAAAGGGCCGTTGCTATGCCGCTGCTAGGGCCCGGGTCCCATATTCGAAAGCACACGATTCCCAGAAATATTGGTCCTACCTACCAAATTTCCATTGGAGATCGGTTGAAAGTGGTTTAGCCGCTAAGGCTTGACCAAAGTTTTCGCGGACAGACAGACAGATGGAAATGTCCAGAATAAGGGTGCTCTTAGAGCAGCCAATAACAAAATCGACTGACCAATATACGTGAAAAATCTTCGATTTGGAAAGTAACAAACAGACAGAGAGGGCTGAAAACATGACCTCCTTCACCTTCGGTGGCGGAGGTAAAAAGAAGACGAAAGCTTCAATTATTAGTCAGTAAATGGTATAGCAATATATGAGGTAGTGTTTTGGGACCTTAACTGCTTAATGAATGTGGTACTTATTGCACATGGAAAAAACATCCATGGCCAACACTTCAATGACTTGTTGTGCAATGAAGTGAGACAAGCAATACACAGGGAACGGCCAGGCATGCTGACACAGTGTGTGACTTTACCACATAGTATAATTATGCTCACCCTCACACGGCAAATGAGATCACCAGACTCAATTGAATATTGTTTTGGGAAGTTTCAAACCAACCTCCTTAATCCTTCCCCATTAACATTTCCATCTATTTAGACCACTCAAAGAACATCAGCGTGGCATTAACTTTGCAAATGATAATGATGTCAAATCAAATGGCTGCATGCCCTTCCAAAATCATTTTATGCAGATTACATCAAGACACTACAGTACGACCACATCAATGGAACAAATGTGTCCATCTAGCAGGGGAATACCTAGAGAAGTAAAACAAAATTGTATACATTGTCGAGGCTAGTGTGAGAGCTAACACACAGAAACACACAAGGGGAGCAAGAGATAAGAGGGGTGGGAGAGGGAAGAAAAAACAGTGTGGAACAGACACATTAGGAGATCTGTGGAAGGGAGCGGGATGGGGTGGGGTACACAGGGTAAACAAGATGGACACCACAGAGACTTTCAGGAAGGAAAGCAGGGAATATGAAGGAGGTGGGTTTGGGGTGGATTAACTGGGGTAGAAAAGATCAAGATTTTGGATGGTGGAAGATAAGAGATGGTGCTGAACAGAGAGGGATGGGGTGGGGTACACAGAGTAAACAAGATGATGTTTTATCAATTTTTTCCGATATTTTGATATTTATAATAATAAAAAGTCCATGTTAACCTTGAATTACCTTCCGACGTAACAAAATTATAGCTACATTACTTTTCAAGCTACTCCCCATTTTGGGGCACATAATAATCTCATGTGAATGGAATATGTCTTCAGTGTAGAATAAAGTCAGTGCAGGATATAATTATTCATACGCTCGTTCAGCAAACACTTTTTACCAGCATGGTGCTCTTTCCTACTAATGTCCTTGACAAGCAATCATCACCACACAGTGAAACCAATAATCTAAATTCAAATATAAATTACTAGAAGCACCCGCTCCCGACAGGAGCCCTCAAGGGGGTCATGTTATTATATTTATGCCTATTTTACTCCAAGAGGTCCCAGGATT
>CM068966.1:69019665-69030415 GCA_035128595.1 Eptatretus atami | reverse complement strand
AAATGTCTTTGCCTCCTGATTGCTTGGCATACCTAGAGAATCCCAAAGAGGGTGATGGAACTTTGCAGATGTCCAGCAGCAACTTCATGGACTTTAAAATCGAACCACGACATTGAGAGCTCCCTCAGCCACCACCCACACACAACATGGGTTGGCCCCGTGGCGCAGCTAAAATGTCATTCCGCGGCTGTCAGGAAGAACATATACCTGCTCTGGTCATTGCATCGCTCCACTACATGGCTCTTGCAACCTGACGGAATACTCCGGCGTGAGCTTCTTCCACTTACTTTTCAAAGTCATCATGTTTGGGGTTACTCTCATCTTCACCACCAATCGCAAGAACAATGGCGGACTTAAGTGGAGATTGCTACATGGTGCCTTAAGCTCTGGAGCCATGATGCGGCATTTCACATACGTTCCATAGGAATGCTGCTTTGTGGTGAGAGAAGAAAACGTATTTCACATGTACCGACAATGTCGCCATCTTCAGCCAATTTTCTTACTGATGAACAAACTTACTTTTGTGCTTCTGGCTTCACTTCTCACCAACACTCTTCATCATGGACAGCCCGTGAAGAAGCAGAGTAAGTCACGAGATCTCTTTTGTCAACTTTATTTTAACTTGTGCAAAGATGCAAATATAAAACTTAGAGGCAAAAATTGAAGGAATGTGAGTGGAACAACATGCTGTGAGCCTGAAAGCTTCATACGCTCACGCATCATCTCAGAAATAAGGTGGCAGAATATGGTAACACTTCAACATTTTAAGGAAACTTGGACCATGAACGTAGGAAGCACATATGTAAATATCTTCTCCACAAGGACTTGCTCTTATTCATATAAATGTGTTATTTTGGTAATTTGTTCTTTCTTCCCCTCCCTGCCTCTCTTGATGCTGCTTTCTCTTAAAATGCTCCACCGTACCTACTGCAGTCCTGACCGTGTACTAGCAGAGATGAGAGAGCGAGCGACATTAAATAGAATTGTGGAAATTCGAACAAAAGCACTACTTCTACTACTAACTTACTACTACACAACCTTATTTTAGACATTATCCATTAATAGTAAAGTCAACGTATTAAAATTAATTTCTTTTCAACTATTATTATTTATGCTCTGCCACCGAAGGTGGAAGGAGATTATGTTTTCAGCCTGTCTGCCTGTTTGTTTGTTTCTGTTTGTTTGGTTGTCTGTGCGCACGATATATCTCATAAATTTGTGGACGGATTCAGATGAAATTTGGTGGAGAGGTTGGGTGTGTGACAAGGACTAACTGGTTAGATTTTTGTGAATATCTGGATCCGGCTACTAGAATTTTAAGTGATTCTCCACCATTGAGAAATAGTGCAAAAACGATATTATAGCACGATGTTTCAAAAAGTTGTGGCGATTCGGACTAAAATTGTGGACCGTGTGGGTGTTGACAAGGACAAATTGATTCAATTTTGGTGAAGATCTGAACCTAGATCCAGATACGAGAGTTTTAAAATTTTTTTATAGTGATCTTAACCATTGATATAATGGGGGCAAAAACGATATATATATATATATATATATATATAATATATATATATATATATATATTATATATATATCATGATATTTCAAAAAATTATGGCCCCCGACATGTTTATACTGGATCAGGCATTGCATGGTGGAGGTATGCGCTCTACCATGTGCCCTTCTAGTTCATATCAGTTTCAGTCTCTCTCCCCTCTCCCCCCCCTCTCTCTCGACCCTTCCCCCCCCCACCCCCACTCCCTCCACAATCTCCCTTCTCCCTCTATGCCTCTCTTTTTATTTTTATTTTTCTCTCTCTCGCAGGTTTGACCAGTGCTGCATCTTAATTTAATTGCACATTCTAACTCTTTAAATGGTGCAAATACACCCATAAGTCGTGGCACATTATTTCCAGTTGTGAGAATAGCCCACATGCACTTGATTTCCTTCACCGTGTATATCATTAAGACAGTATAAACAAGAACGGCACTCAGTAGGGCGCATACCGCCACCAGGCTGACACTTTGCATTTTCTATCCACTGGTAGGCTGGATCTGGATCCTGACTTTAACCACAATTTAATCGCTTGTTTTTGTCACCTACCCAACTCACCCACCAAGTTGTGTCACAATCCGTCCACAGCGTTTTGAGATATCGTGATATACTGTATATTCGTTTTTGGCCCCATCACTCATGGTGAATAATCACTTTAAAAATTATCGGATCCGGATCTTCACCAAAATCTAATCAGTTCGTCCTTGTCACACACTCAACCTGTCCACCAAATTTTGTTCAAATCCGTCTCCAACTTTTTGAGATACCTGCTCACAGGAAGACAGACAGACAGACAGAGGTGAAAACATAAGCTCCATGCACCTTCAGTGGCAGAGGTAATAATCGGAAATGTGTCGATCAGTTTCAGAGCATCATGATCCCGAGGAAGGAGTGAATAGAGTTCCAGCAAGATTTTCAAGATAAAATGGCAAAAGGTCATGATTTTGCTGGCAATATGTTATTGTACAGCAATAACTATGCAACAGTGAATATTTGCCTTTGCATGTGGATGTTTAATAACACTATCTTTCTGCTGAGATTTTTATTTGTGCATGCTGCACTATGTCTGTGCATGATGCTACTCTTGTCTCCATATGCTCTAACATGGATCTCCACTTTTCACATGGATATTAATTTCAAAAATAGTCCTTCCAAGGACTATATTTCTTTTAAAATAAAAAAGCACATATTTAAAATCGGTGTTTTACTAACAGCTTTGGTTTGTTCAATATATGTTCACCACCTGGACATAACCACCATCAATTAACAGTTCGGTTTGTTCAATATAATTTCCCCCATTCAATCACAGGTTTCAGCAAGAAATTCATAAATTCCCAATGCGTTTTCTGATTTCCTGGCTTCTCTTTTGATATTTTGAGATAATGTCATTAGTTTGTGATTTTGCCATTCATGTGGACAATGTACCTGACTACTTCATACTTTAACAATATGAGTTCCCTTACAAGGAACTTCAACGCAGGAGGAAGCCATGACATCAAAGCTTGCCCCTATGATTGCCAACCTATGGTTGTTTGTCTGTGCTCGAGGCTTTATAAATGCAGAGCATCAAATAAGGAAGCAACACATACCATTTTAATGGTCTTTGAGATGACTCGGCTGGGGTTTGAACCACCACGCCAACCTCCCAGACTCAGAGCAGATGCTCCAACCATTACACCACTGTAAAACTTTTCTCATTCGACATTTTTAAAACTTCAATCAACATGTATCATAGCCAACCGATCTTCAAGGACAGACTTCAATTTCCTTCTATAAAGAAGTTTAGGTACAATATTAACATTGGAATTATTTATTTTACTAATCATCATGTAAGATACATTATACGTCAGCATCGTGTCATCACGTCAGTGTGCTTCTTTGGTTGAATTTAATATTCCTGGCTGCAGACCTCCTGACTGGTGATCAGCAGGGCAGAGACAATGTGCTAACGTGGCAGGCGACACTTGTTGCTGGCATGTCGTGCAGCAAGCACTGTGATGGGGCTCGATTTGTGCCCTGCTGCCTCATCAAGTTAGGGGGTTTGATTCAGTTTATTAATGCACCTTATATGGTCACGAATAAACGATCAGCAATATGTTGGCCTGATGAGCCCACAACAAGGGCGAAATCTAGATTGACATCTCTGCCTTCAATGTATTGTGACCATAGGCTTAAGTCGCAGTCTGCAAAGGCTTGAGTTCCATTTGGATGCCTCTGAGTTTGGAGGTGATGTGTTGGTATAATTTTATGTACATGATCTCAGCATCGTGTCATGGGGTCATTGTGCATTCTTTGGTTGAATTTAATATTCCTGGCTGCAAACCTCCTGACTGATGATCAGCAGGGCAGAGACAATGTGCTCATGTGGCAGGACAATCCGTTTACAGCGTTTTGAGATGCCGTGATATATCGTTTGAGGAAGGATATATTTGACCGTTTATGGAGGAAGAGATACCAATAATCTAAGATGTGCTGACGATACTACTCTTTCGGCAGAAAGTAAAAAGGACTTGATGAAATGCTGCAGACAGTGAAGAAGGAAGTGAAAAATCTGGGCTTAATTAAAAACTAGCAAATACCACCCATCACTTCGCTGATGGGAATTGTAAGAGGGGGAGAAGAGAGAGAGAGAGAGAGAGAGAGAGAGAGAGAGAGAGAGAGAGGAGAGAGAGAGAGAGAGAGAGAGAGAGGAGGGGAGGGGGAAAGAGAGAGGAGGGAGGAGGTGAGGAGGGAGGGGAAGAGAGAGGAGGGGAGGAGTGAGGAGGAGTGGGGGAAATAGAGAAGAGAGAGGAGGGAGGGAGAGTGAGGAGGGGTGGGGAAAGGGAATGCAGCATCAGGTGAGAGGAAGGGAAGGCAGATGTGTTGTGGAGCATTAATTATGATTCATATTGTCTCATCAAAATGATTCTGCATATAATAACAGTGAAGATGGAAACAAAGTAATGGTGATACTATAAATATCACCTGCAGACAAACACCACCCAGACACGTCTGGAGCCAAGCTGTCCGGAGACAAACACCACCCAGACACGTCCAGAGACAAACTCCTGTCCAGACACATCCAGAGATACATAACATCCAGACATGTCTGGAGACAAGCACCACTCGGACATAACCACCATCCAGACACATATGGAGATAACCACCACCCAGACATAACCACCATGGGAGAGGGGTGTGGGAGGAGGGTGCTGCACTGTATTAGGAGGGAGTAGAGTGAGGATTGGACAGAGAGAGAGAGAGAGAGGAGTGGGGGTAGGGGAATTAGCAGAGAGAATACCTCATCTATATATTAATACTGAAGGACCAATTTTGTGCTCCTCATAGCGGTCGCGTCACGTTTTTCTCGGTACTGTGACCTGAGAAGTTTTGACATGGTGTTTGTACGTCAAAGTAGACACGTGCACAAATCAGGGGACTTCTTCACAAGGAGTAGTGTACACCAAAAATGTCGTGTACAAGGACGTTTTGTAGGCCTCATTAGGTAAGGCCATGGAGTACATCGACTGGGATCCGGCTCTTACAAGAGCCGCCACTGGTTGTCATATTGGGCTCATGGAACGGAATCCGTCTGTGACGGGGTTTCGGCTAGTGCTTTATGAACAACACACACATACGCACAAAGTGCACAATATTTTTTATTAGTGCTTGGCCAATATCGGCAATTTTTTGGTAATCGGCTGATTGGAGTCAGTGTGATTATCAAGTACAGTATGTACTGTACACAACCCAAAATCCTTGAGTAGCTCTCTCATCCTCGTTTTGGGGGAATTTCAATGAACAATTTTTTGGTAATCGGCTGATTGGAGTCAGTGTGATTATCAAGTACAGTATGTACTGTGCACAACCCAAAATCCTTGAGTAGCTCTCTCTCATCCTTGTTTTGGGGGAATTTCAATGAACAATTTTTTTTAAAACAACATGGCATTTATAGACATTTCAAAGACATATTCTGCCAATCATAATGTGACGGGTGGGAAAAATTTGGTTCTGTAATTTTGAAAACACGTTAATACAGCAAATGGCTCAAATATCGGCGGTGGTTATCAAATGTATTTTGCTTTGAAACTCACAATGAGAACCATATAACCTTTGTAAATCACACCGAATCATATAAATAACCAATTAGAATTGCGTACCTCTACTTGTCGTCGCAAATGTAACTGAACAAAAATATAACGCCACCAACCTAATATGTAAGTCAAGATTGCCATTATGGGAAAATGGTCAAACCGATGATATGTTTGAGCAATGGTTCCTTTGTTTTGCTCAAGACAGATGTTTCCCATTGAAATTGACCACTCTGAGTGTGTGGACTCACACGTTGAGTAATCCTTCCATGAGCACCATGGGGCTTGACAGATGATGGTCAGTGAGCGTACCAGGACACAAAACTCCCTATAGCTTGCCCTATAAAAGCCTCCCCAAAATGTGGACTGGTGCCAAATGTCACATGCCACAGATGTCACAAATCTTGAGGAGCGCGCCATTGGCATGCTGAATGCTGGGACATCAGTACGGGCCTTGCAGCACACTTCAATGTCCACCACTACACCATTAGCCGCTGAGAACGCGCCTCAGAGAGGACTGGAAGCACCGTGAACCGCTCACATGCCCGGCGACCACGTGTGACCACCGCCGGTCAGGATCGTCACATGAGGCTGCAACATCTCCGGGATCGACTCCGACGGCCACGAGGACGCCGATGAGACTCTCGGGCTGCATAACAGGCGCATTTCAGCCCAGACGGTGCGTAACCACTTGAGGGAGGCCAACCTCCGAGCCCGCCGACCACACCGGGACTCGACCTCACTGCAGTCCGGCGTCAGACCCGACTGAACTGGGCCAATGTTCACTTGCGCTGGACCCTCGCACGATGGAGGAAGTGCTGTCACCGATGAGTCGCGGTTCCAGCTGTATCGGGCTATGGCAGACTCCGCGTCTGGCGTCGGGCTGGGAGCGCTACACTGACGCCAATTCCTTCGTCGGGTGTCACACGGTGGTGCCAGTTATGGTGTGGGCAGGCATATGCCATGGAGAGCGCACTCGCTTCATTTCATTGAAGGCAACTTGAACGGGCAGCGGTACAGGGACGAGATACTCAGACCCATCGTCGTGCCGTTTGTGCGCCTTCACCATGTGACGTTTCAGCACGACAATGCTCGCCCCCATGTTGCCAGGATCTGCATGGACTTCCTCGGTGGGAGGACATTGATGTCCTCGACTGGCCTCCATATTCTCCCGACATGTCGCCCATCGAGCACCTTTGGGACGTTCTTGATCGACGCGTACGACAACGTTACGCAGTCCCAGAGAACGTCCGCAGCTCCGTGTGGCTCTCCAGGAGGAATGGGAAAACATCCCTCAGGCCACCATCGATAATCTGGTGATGTCCATGCGGCCGGAGATGCACCGCTCTGCGCGACGCAACGGTGGACACACCCCACTGACTGTGTGAACTCTGACAGTGACACCTCGGTTGTGTCGGCTGTTGTAGCGCAAAGACTGTCGCCAGAATTCTCAAGGACTCTTTGAAATTTAATGCTCAATTGTCATGGATTCTATAACCAAATTGTTGTGGAAATTAGTATTAATGAGTTCGAGGTAAAATAGTAACAATCGCTTGGTGCGTTTTATATTTGTTCAGTGTACATCCCGATCGGGACATGAACTGGACCGATATCGACTATAGGGTGCTTGGCAAGTGGCTTAAGCACTAAAGCAAGCACTCCAATTAAATGGTAATAAAGAACGGCTCGCTTGGCACGCAAATAGGAATCCACGAACCATGTATTAAAAAAAAACTCCGGAGACGCCCAAAATGTCAAATATGCCCGATTAGGCAAATTAACACTTTTCTAGGCGTCAGAACTGCTGCTAAGTTCAATTTGGAGCTTAAATTTTGTAATTTGGCTTAGTTTAAGAGATTTTTGAGGTTATGACATGGGTGAAATAATATTCCTGGTGTTGGCTTAATGGTTCGGTGGTGGGCTTGGGATCCGAGGATCCTGAGTTCAAACCCCCTTGGCTGTTGAATTAATACCAGGTGGGGTTGACTCTGCCTGTCATCCTTCCGCGGTCGGCAAAATGAGTGCCAGCTTGCTGGTATCCTGTGTCAGAGTGGCGACCCGTCCAGGATTGTGCCCAATAGCCAAGGAGACTGCCTCGGCAGCATCAATGCTCTGCACAGAGTATGGTCCCAATGGATTGATGGATGGAAATGAAATAAAGCCACGAACACTGGCGTCTCCAAGCGCTTATAAGCATTGCAATGTATCCAGCGATTCAATAGGTATGATGAACAGGCATTCGATAATATGAGTGAGAAAAAGTGAAGAAAAAAACTTTATCATTAAGAAATCATTGCGGACAGTCCAATAAAAGGCATCGGTTGAGCAGGCCAAAAAACATGGCCAACACCCCAGCGAGGTAACCCAGGATGCGCCTTGAGACCCCATCGAGAGCGAGGTGGCCGAGGATTTGCCTGATAAAGAATACACTTAAATAAGGCCATTAATTATCTTCAAAACGGGTGTTTTAATTAACCTAAACACCCAATTTTCAGTCCTGCACTCCCTTTGAGTTCCCTTAGTATGCATGCAAAGTTTCAGGATACCAAGTTTCATGGTGTTGGAGTTATGGAAAGCACACACACAAACACACACTTACTATTATAAGAAAAAAAGACTAAAATCTTGTCAACTGAGAAGATTTATGTGTTCAGATTGGAAGACGATCAAGTGGAAAGTTTCACGTTCCTGGGTTCTAATATTTAAGTGAGCGTAGAATGTGGAAGACAAAATTCATAAACAGTTAGCATTGGGGAGAACAGTAATGCCAGGATTGATAAATATCTGGAAAGACAAAGATGTAACAATCCCAACAAAGAGGAGACTGATGGTTGCTCTGGTAATTCCAAATGCAATGTATGGATTTGAGTCATGGACAGTGAAAAAAGAGAGTTGATGAATAATGACGAATACACAAAACAAAACACAGGACTGTTAGACAAGACAAATAGAGCCACTGAGTTTGGGGAAGTGCTGTCACTTATCAACAGCACTCTGGGTACCAGTGATGTCACAACAATGGCATCCACTTTCTCAACACACTCGGCAGGGCATTTTCTCAGGAGAAATTTCCTCCTCCCCATCGATTCCACCATATGGGGATTGTGCATGCTATTATCCTTTTAAATGCTGAATGTCAAGCAAGCCAGCAGCAATACATACCATTTTTAAACGCTTTGGAATGACTCGGCTGGGGTTTGAACCCTCAATCTCCCAGAATCAGAGTGGATGCTTTAACCATTACACCACCGAGTCTGGTAACTAAGTGTTGGAGACTAATGTTTAAAAATTCCATGTACTCCAAGAAGAGCACACAAATCAGTGCTTGAATAATTTAGACCACCATGTACATTAGAAGCGCTGATGCTAAAACAGAAACTGTCATATTCATTTGGACATATTATGCATGCAGAAAATGAAAGTCTGGAGATGTAAACCATGCTGAGTGTGGTTGAGGGAAGAAGAGGAAGAGGCAAACCTGATGGATGGGGTAAATGCTGCAACCAAGCTGTTTCTACCAGAGCTTTGGGAAACAGTGCAGGATAGAGGTGTTTGGAAAAAATCTGATCATGAATATCACCAGAAGTCAGCCACCACTTGACGGAACTAGATAACTCTTCTGTTTTCAACTTTTGCATTACTTAGTAACAGAGGATAAATCAAGAACTGTCAACAGAAGATGTTGCACCTTAGTGTGCAGCTCACTTTCAAAGTTTGGACAAGTCATTCAAATTTTTTGTGACATACCATTGTGCTGATTTGCACCAAGCTGGGGTGCTGAGTCTGCAGATTATTATTATTATTGGCTGTTGTGTCTTTCTTGTCGGAGCTGCCAAGAGTCCCCATATCATCAGCTCTCTGTGCAACATTGCCATGTATTTTTAGCAGTAATTTGAGTCTGTGCTTGTTCGCTCATTGGAATGTCCGGTTTCCTGCAGCCAAGCTTCCGCTCTACAAACTGTGCATAGTACACTCTCATCCCATGTTCCTCTTTAACATAAGACAAGAATTACATTGTAGAGAGAGATATATAACAAAGCAAATTCATACATGCTTCCAAAGGACAGTTATACATGATCGCATATATGTACGTCAGCATATTCTGTATATCCTGGCCCATGTGCTAAGTAGGAAGTATATGTTAAACTGATGCATAAGTCACTTATAATTTTAACGTAACACGCTGCTTAAGGAGTTGTGGGCAAATATGGAAAAAATTTCATTTGCAACATTGCTCACCCTCCCCTCCCATCTTCCTTTCCCTTCCCAAAACACTACGTACATTCTCATTCCATGTCACTTCCTCCCTTATTCCTCTACTTTCATCACCATTTTTTCCTATCTATCCCTGTTTCCGCAAACAGTTTGCCCCCCTCTCTCTCTCTCCCCCCTCCATCTCTCTCCTGCATCTTCTCCATCCACCTCCTCCCTTCTTTTCTCAGCACCCCTCCCCTTTTCTTCCTTTTATCAATTTGAATTTCATAAATTCAGCTCTCCCTCCCTCCATTTTCTCCTTTGGTGGAAAATTAATAAAAAATATTTTTAAAAACCCTCCCCACCACCTCAGAGTCAGTGTTTCGCGCCATTGTCCGAAAGAGCAATGTAAAATTACAAAAGCTTCAACATTGCACTTAAAAAACAAATTTCCCAAGGCTACATAAAAAGAAGAGAGAAAGTAGGCGGAGAATAGAAGATAAGATCATCACCGGCCACAAACTCAGAACATCACAAAAGGTGAAAAGTGCAATGGT
Source organism: Eptatretus atami (assembly GCA_035128595.1). Classification (NCBI taxonomy): domain Eukaryota; kingdom Metazoa; phylum Chordata; class Myxini; order Myxiniformes; family Myxinidae; genus Eptatretus; species Eptatretus atami. Next base: position 69,020,040 of record CM068966.1, on the reverse strand, counting down.
CAGAATGATTTGCAACAACATCAGTCAGACCAATTTTGAAATCAATGCCTTCCTTCATGAGGGAAATTTTGAGGCATTGCTGCATAAAAGATGATTTGGCTTGGTAATAAAAGATGATATACTGTACTATATATATTGGCACGTAATGCCCCACTGACTGTGACCGGTGAGGCCACATTGTATTTGGCTCCAACAAGTGCGATCTGCCATATGGACACATTGTGTCATATGGACCAAGAGCTATATGGCATTGACAATTGATCGCACACGCACACGCAAACGCACACACACACACACACACACGCACGCGCACAAACACACACACACACTAGCGGGGTATGCGTACACATTGTGTAAGCATACGAACCGTGATTC